>VZSZ01011990.1:170378-200779 GCA_013398815.1 Ibidorhyncha struthersii | reverse complement strand
CCCCCCCAACTCTCCCAGCCTGTCCTCCCAGCAGAGGGGCTCCAGCCCTCCCAGCATCTCCAGGGCCTCCTCTGGCCCTGCTCCAACAGGTCCATGTCTTTCCTATGTTTCCTTTTGTCCAGTTACTATGAATTATCCCTCTTGAGGAGCACCTAAGAGCAAACCTAAGCCAAGACATTTTACAGCTCTGTCCATCCCTCCACTAAGGCAGCTCCTCATCTCAGCCTACCCCGGGCATCGTTCCTGGCTGTGCCTGCGTCCTGCTCTCCCACATCCCTGGCAGCAGCAGCTGCTGACGCTTGGGCACATCTTCTCTACAAAGAAGGATGAGTTCTCCTCCTTCCTCAGCCTGGCTTTGGCTTGGCTTGGCAGGAGAGTCTGAGTAACACAAGGAAAGGATTTTAAAACATGAAGAAAGTGTGAAAGGCAAAGCAAGGCACAAAACAACCCCACGCAGTCCCCAAATGCCCCAGATGGCAGAGACTCCTCAAGATCCCCAGGAAACACTCCTCCCGTCAAAAAAAGTTCTCATCACATCTGTTGGCAAGTCTCAAAATTCTAGCAAGATAATAAGCAACAACTTGTTTTTCCTACAGGCAATAAGAGAATATATGTTGCAATTTTAAACTATTAAACTATTTTGCTATTAAGTGGTTGTGCCTGGGGAAAAAGAACAAAATATAAACGGAGGAATGTCAGTTGAGTTGTTAACTGTTGTTTATTCCAGCTTAACATGCTGGGCTAAACCAGGAGGGCCATAGGCAATTAATGCATTATTTGATTTACATTGGTAATCCCTTACTATTAAATAAAATCTGTTAATAGGAGTAAAAGTATGCTCATAAATTTCCCAAATAGAATCAAACCCACCCATAAACATGAAACCAGGGAACAAGAAATGGATACAACTTTTTAAATTTCAGTTTCAAGCCTTTTTCAGCTTCCTCAGTTTCCTTTGCCTGATCTCTTCAGTTTGGATTACAAATAAGCATGCAAACAATAAATGTGTTTATAGGAGAAAAGAGTAATTTTTAAAGCAACCAGGTTCAAGAAATGCTGATTTATATTTTTTTTAACACTAATAGCTTTGCATGTATGCGGTAACTCAGTCCGACAGATTTCACCTCCAGTAAATTACAGAAAAATTAATGGAGAGGGTGTGACTACCATGGGGTCTGGACAGCCACTACAACGCACTCAATACACAGAGTCCAAACCTGAGTGGCAAAACCCACATTTCATAGAATCATAGAATGGTTTAGGTTGGAAGGGACCTTTAAGATCATCTTGTTCCAATGTCCCAGCCCAGGTTGCTCCCAGCCCCGTCCAACCTGGCCTTGAACACCTCCAGGGATGGGGCAGCCACAGCTTCTGGGGGCAACCTGCACCAGGGGCTCACCACCCGCACAGGCAAGAATTTTTTCCTCTTATCTAATCCAAATCTACCTTCTTCCAGTTAGAAGCCATTACCCCTCATCCGATCACAACATACCCTTGTAAA
Source organism: Ibidorhyncha struthersii (assembly GCA_013398815.1). Lineage (NCBI taxonomy): Eukaryota > Metazoa > Chordata > Aves > Charadriiformes > Charadriidae > Ibidorhyncha > Ibidorhyncha struthersii. The sequence goes on along the minus strand of VZSZ01011990.1, from coordinate 199,278 downwards.
AAGTCCTTCCCCAGCTCTCCTGGAGCCCCTTTAGGCACTGGAAGGGGCTCTGAGGTCTCCCTGGAGCCTTCTCTTCTCCAGGCTGAGCAGCCCCAGCTCTCTCAGCCTATCCTCCCAGCAGAGGGGCTCCAGCCCTCGCAGCATCTTGAGCACATATAGAGTAGTTTGACTTTATAACCCCCCCTATCTTCCTTGCCTTTACCATCTGGGCAAGGAAAAGCCTATGTCATTTGGGAAGACAGAACAGTAAAATATGTCTGCATTGTCCCATCTTGAGAAGCAAAAGTGCATTTACCTTTCTGCTGCATATATCGATGAGTGATGCGCACGGGAAAGCAGGGTCCTGGAGAAACGTCCCCCGCCTGCCGCTGCCTGGCTCCTCTGTGTCCTAGCCGCGTCCCCCAGCCACCCCTGTCCTGCGTCCCCAGCCTGGCAGAGGGCTGCTGGCTCACCCTGCCCACACAGCGGGCACAGGCAGCTCCTACAGGTCAGGTTCGTCCTGGTCCAACCCAGAAGCTCAGAAGTCAAAGTCCTCTGGTTTGGCTTTCTCCCCGAGACAGTGACACCACCACCCCACCGGGAATCTCCCAGCTACCAGGTAAAGCGCATCTGGAGACCAGCCTCTTTAAACTGGTGCTTCCAGATTAGGTGTAAAGCGCACACGATTTGCTATTATCACATATGTGAGGGCAGCAAGTTATGAGAGTGTTCATGTTCCCGTTACGCTCCCCGTTGCGCTGGGAGTTTCTCAGCGGTCTGACGGCGCGGATCACAGCAAGCGTGATGGCCATCCTGTGAGTTAGCACTTCCATTCTCGCTGCCAGCCCTCACATTTGGGATGCATTTGAAATACCAATCCTGCAGAATAAAAAGCCAACTAATATTTTTTTTGGCCTAGCAGCAGCAGAGTTGATCTCTGGAAACGCGGGCCTGAGCCTCTGCAACTTTGTGGTCCCACTGAAGGAGCAGAGGTCCATCTGTTCCAAATCAACGTTTGGCTTATGGAATGCTGGAATTTATCAGACCGGTGCAGGGGCGAGCACTGCAGGGGAGCAATGAGCTTTTCCATCTACACCATCATGTGGTACCCATTATCTCTCAGTACAGCATAAAACATAATAACAACCAGATTTAGGGCCAGTGTACTGCAACCTGTTTCCCCTGCCGCCTCCTCCCTTTTCAGCATTCTGTCATTAATCCCATAAAATGTTTGCTGTTTGTACTTCCTCCTGTAGGGCACCGAGGAGGCAGGAGTGATTTACTACTATAAAATAGTTATGATATTTTTCATTGGGTGGCACTGCACTTTGAATGTGGCTTCAGTGGCCAAAGATGGAATGACGCACTAGATCTCCCTGGGCTCTATCCTTTTTAAAAGGCAGGAGGGAGATGTGCAAATCCTTCTGTATCCTCTACACACACACATTATCAAATGCTTTCTTTACAACAGCTCACTTGACACTCAATGCTCTGAGCTGTAGGCGTTAATGGTGGCATTTTTATCCCAATTATCTAAAGAGCAAGCAGAACTAGAGTGGAAAACAAGGACCTGCCCTCAAGTTATAACCAAATCCAGAAGTCATACAGGCTTGTGTCTGGGAACCATCTGACACCAGCCACTCCCAGAGGCAGGATACACATGGCCGTGCATTCGATTCACCATCCCTGAGCATGTGAGAAACAAGAAGTCATCCAAAATCGTCCGACATGCAGGGTTCAAGGTGAGACCCAGAGAGACTAGAGCAAGTGGACCCCAGCGGCTGCTCAAGAACCCTCTGCTGCACACAGGGGAAATCAGGGCTAAACCAGGTAAAACAGGAAAGTCATCTTTCACCTAAGCCTTTCAAAGAGACCTACTCCAACCACTGCCAGCCCTGTCTCCCCTGATGGGTACTTGAGACCTGCAAAACCAGAAAGGCTGAAGGACCTTTCAGAGAGCACCTACTGCAGCCAGTAGAGAAACTGCAAATATAATGCAGGGATCTCAAACACGGGCTGTTGTTCTTCATAGACTCATAGAATGGTTTGGGTTGGAAGAGACCTTAAAGACCACCTAGTTCCACCCCCCTGACATAGGCAGGGACACCTTCCACTAGACTAGGTTGCCCAAAGCCCCGTCCAACCTGGCCTTGAACACCTCCAAGGATGGGGCAATCTTATTAATTACTGGGACCCCGGCCACACCGAGGCAGCAGATATCCTGCCCGGTGTACACTGATAAGTAATAATGAAACTCTGGAGCATTCAGGAAATTATAGAGGCACAAGTCTGGGCCACTGCCGTCTGCAAGATCCTGGAGGTATCTATAAGATATAAGATCACAAACCATCTGGAAAAATGTGGGCTGATGAAAACTACTTTGCTTAGCTCCATGAAAGCTAAAGCGCCTGACAAATACGGTGGCATTTTATTATTTTTTTTTAGGAAAAGATCCGTAGGATTAAGAGGATTAAAGTGATGAAGATGACATAAAGGAATGCCTCAAATTGCTTAAGGTATGGCAGAGATATGAATCTGGGTAAAGTGGTTCAAACTGAGCAGGAACTGAACCAAACCATCAGCCTAAAACTGAAACAAGCTAAAATAAATGGATTTTTGTGGTTTCGGATGCCTTCTTTCTGCCTCTGTTTAAATCCCCTCTCTGACTGCAGTGTTAGTTCCAAAAGATTCACTTACGCACATGCACATGTGCATTCAGTAAGCTGTTGTAGCTTGTCTGCTCTTCAAAACACCCTCAACTTGACCATTTCCTTAGACTAAGGACAGACCTGGCCAACAGCCCAATCTTAACCCCGCTTCTGCTGTAGGATCATCACACAGTTCACAGCTCTCCCCTGCCTGAAGCACATGCAACCAAAAATAGCAAATGCTACGTGAGATAACAGAGCTGAGGACATGTCCATCTTTCAATGTTTATAGGAGGCAGCTTCAAATTAACTGTCACAGACTGACCATGGATCCACCCTCACAATTCTTAACCTGTATACCTTTCAGAGCCATAAAATCACTCAAGTTAACATTATATAGATTTTGACATACCGTATAAATCAAATGAGCTTATAAATCAACAAGGAGACTGAAAAAAACACACCCTGTAAAGCAAAAATATTTTGTGAAGGCTAGTGCCTACACAGCAAATGTCTGAATCAACAGTAAAAAAGAAAAATTGCAAATCATGGACAATGTTACAGAGGCGGGGATGCAGTCAAAGACATGCAGGGGACCTGGAGTGGTTACCAGATCTGCCCCCTTGCCCACACTCGGAGTCAAGAATGCCTATGACGCCGGAGTTGTAGCAGTACAGCTGGCTGACGGTGTAAGGCAAGCTTCAGAAGAAATAAAATCTGATATGAATCCAACTGATGTATGTGCAAAAAACAGAAGTGTTTTCGGGAGCACCAACCCTTCTTCAGATCTGTCAAACCTCACAGCCTTGCCTAGGCCAGCTGTCACGTTCCTTTAACCTGCTTTTAACCTCCACAACCTCCTCCGCCAGCGCAAGCTAGAGAGCTATTTCTACTGTTTAAGCTGAATCTTTTTTATTTGTATTTAAGCTCATTATTTCTTGCCTTGTCCAGCCTGGGCTGTTCCCTTAACCATCTTGCACATAGCTCAAAATTGTTATCAAGTCCTCCTTCAGTTTTCTGCTACTTTGGTTAAGAAAACAAATTTCCTCCATTTTTGCCCTTTCGAGGGATGTTGGAATGGCAATTGTCATTCAAGTTGGAAAGTCCCACCAGTACCTTATCCTGGTATTAGCTCACAAAGGGCCAGCAAGAGCTGTGAGCGAGGAGTGCAAGTACAGACCAAGCACACAGCAGTAATTTCCCTCCTTCTCTCCTGGTACTTCCATCTGTGGCTCCGGCGTTTCCAGAGTCAGGGCTGGGATTATTTTGATAACCCTTGAATGGCTCTAATCCATGAATTTACCTAATCACTTTTGAAACCAGGCGCCCTTTCAGCATACTTAATGTACTGTACCAATCAGTTCTGCCATTTAACTACATGTATTTAATTATGTGGCAAGAGGTGCCTATTTTGTGTATTTTGAATTTGCTTCCTGACAACTTCATTACATGTATTAGGGCAGACAGTGAGCCACCGCTCCCAGTTGATCTCCATGGCCATCCACGATGCTGCAAATCTCTTTCAGCTGTCTCTTTTCCACACTGTGGAGTCCCAGTGCATTTTTCTTCATACGGAGATCTCCGATTATCCTCGTGCTCCTGCTACAGGTCTACTTTGTCCTTCAAGATTCAGGCTCCAATGAACACAGAGAAGGACATAATGATGTCATTTGATGTTTTGACTTTTCTTAATAATTCTTCTCTTGTCCATTTGCTTTTTTGTCAGCTGCTGAGCGCTGAACTGAAAGCCTTCTGTCATTCTGCAAGGCAGTGTCCGTACTGGGAAGACCTCCAGCAGCCTCCTGCTTTCATTCCTACTTCTAACACTGGGTATTAACACCCCAGGTCTGGCAGGGGCCGTGCACGCCAATTCTGGATGTACCCAAAGGCACGCAAGCTTCTTCTGTCCTCACCGGTACGTCATGGCAGCATCCTTTCGGGGGTGCCACCCAGTCTCAGGTTTAAGCAATAAGGAATTCACCACGTTGGCAGAGAGTCTGCCCGAAGGTGAGACGGCATCCTCATTAGAAATGCAAGCAGGGGGCTGAATTCTGTTTAAGTGAAGTGAACAGAATTTGGCCCACCAGTACTTCAAAATTCTTACGACTGACATGAACGGTCTGCTCGGCTGTGCGTGAGCTGCCGCTTCAAAGCCCAGGAGCGGCATGGCTCTAACGAACGGGTATGCGGGGAAATTTGCATTCTCCATTATTAGCACACTGCAGCGCTATTTCCTTGCAACATATTTTGCCACTATTTCCTTCAAGTACTCTGTTTCATGGCAGGCTGCTCTAAAATGCCTTCCTTTAATATTTTCCCTGGTTTACATATTAAATTTCCAGTTCAACAAACTCCTACATAACTGACATAAAATTACCCAACTATGTATATTAGTATTTTCTAAAATTTTCTTACTATTTTCTAAACATCTTATTTGAAAAGTAAAACAGATACATTGGAATGGGTCTTTATAGTGTGCGGGAATCACAGAAGTCCAATAACTGCAAGGATTTTGATGGAGTGGTTTATGTAATATCTGAAGTATTAACAAAGCCGTCTTCTGCGTAATGAGCCAGACTGCATTTCTTCAACATATTTAGAATGAGTCACATAAATCTCCTGTTCAGCACATGTGTCCCTACTCAAAGAATTTCCCTAAGAATGCTAGTTGAGGATTTTCAGGAAATTACAATAGTTTGAATGAATTTAGAAATAGTCACATGCTTAGAACGTATCATAACAGATACTTCAGAAAGGAAACTGAGCAATGTACTTGAAAATATTCAACGTATTGTATTTGATTAATGGAAGTTCATAGCATTCAGCACTTCAAAAGCCAGATTGTTCACTCTCATGTTTCCACTGCAATTTTATTGAAAAAAAAGTTTTATCATTAATTCTACCAAATAAGTATTTCAAATAGTAAACCTGGAATTTAAGGCATTTAGGCAATTCTTCAGAAACAAAAGCTTTTAAAGTATATATAGTTGTATCTCTTTTATGAGTGCAAAATGCTTTTCAACTTTTTGACCACTGAAAAAGTAAACAAAAAAATATTTTACCAACAGAAGTTGATATTTGATAAACCTGAAGTTACTTCGTATTAGAAGATAACATTTTAAGTGACTGCAAATTAATTTAATCTATTAAGTCAGCTACTCTTTGGAATCGCAGTGGCCCATTGAAGGGTTGGGCTGTAAATAGCTCACAACCACCACCAGCAAGTGGTTAGATGCACACAAAGCCACGTTAAAGGCAGTGACTGCTGCTCGGCACAAGTGAGAGGCTTACAACCCGATTTCTTGACTTCAAAGAAGAGCATCAAAGACCCATCTTGCAGCGTATCGCCCGCCTCCCCTGCAGTCTCACAAAACCAGCTTTCTCCCACTTGAAAACAAATACCCACCCTTGATGAAAGCAGAAAACATTAAACAGCCCCAGGGAAGCGGTGAGATAGGATCCAACCCAACCCGAAGCACTTGGGCATCTCATTCTGTTGCGCCTTCAAGGAGCTGGAATGTGCTGACCTGAGGGTCCTGACCCACTTCATTTCACAGAAGCACAGAATCCCAGACTGGTCAGAGTTGGAAGGGCCCTCTGGAGCTCACCCAGTCCAGCCCTGCCAGAGCAGGGGCACCTCCAGCAGTGGCACAGGACGGCGTCCAGGCGGGTTTGGAATGGCTCCAGAGTGGGAGACTCCCCCACCTCTCTGGACAGCCTGTGCCACTGCTCTGCCACCCGCACAGCAAAGAAGTCCCTCCTCAGGTTTAGATGGAACTTCCTGTGTTCCAGTTTGTGCCCATTCCCTCTTGTCCTGTCACTGGGCACCACTGGAAAAAAACTGTTCCCATCCCCCTGGCACCTCCCTTTACGGATTTATAAGCGTTGATAAGATCCCCCTCGGTCTTCTCTCCTCCAGACTGAAAAGCCCCAATTCCCTCAGCCTTTCCTCATCAGAAAGATGCTCCAGTCCCCTCATCATCTTCATAGCCCTTTGCTGGACCCTCTCCAGCAGTTCCCTGTCCTTCTTGAACCGGGGAGCCCACAACTGGACACAGTGATCCAGATGTGGCCTCCCCAGGGCAGAGTAGAGGGGGAGGATGACCTCCCTCCGCCTGCTGGCCACACTCTTCTTGATGCCCCCCCAGGATGCCGTTGGCCTTCCTGGCCACCAGGGCACACTGCTGGGTCACGGGCATCCTGTTGTCCCCCAGGACTGCCAGGTCCCTTTCCGCAGAGCTGCTCTCCAGCAGGTCACCCCTAACCCGTACTGGTGCATGGGCTATTTCTGGTGTATCTTGTGAGTCAACAGATTTAATATCATGACAATGAGGAAGGAGGCACAGACCTGCTCTAGGCCAACCCAGCAGGCCAAGAAGGTGGCTTAAGTACTAGCACGTGCTTACGCACACGTCTGCGTGGCCGAGACCAATCCATGGTGCTCTGTTGCACTCAACGCTCCATGACTGCTAACACAGCTCCATAACGTACAGCCTGGAGCTGGGTGGCATTCCCCTCGCCTGCCTGCCCTGCAGACGTGCCCAGAGCTATTGCCAGCCCTAGCCAACAGCCACAGCTCTTCAGCCTAGCGTGACAGGTCCTGCCCTTTTCCAGAGAGCTCAGGGTTTGTCCCTATACCAGCCGAAAGGCAATCCTCACATTAGCCTTCACGGGAGCGTGGGGTAGGAGAGGGCTGCACCATGTCCCTGAAGGAAAAGAACAACAGTCCTGGAAGATCTCAAAACACTGCAATTTGTGAATGATGTTGTTTTACAAAACTAATGTTCCTCCTCACCCATGAGCTCCGTGCTGTATGCTACCCACTTGCTTGAACCCAGAGAGGACTTTCAGCGTAGTGTTAAAGTTCTCGTGTTTGGAAAGGCTCAGACCTCTTACCTTCAATAACACACTGATCGGGGACAGGAATTTTCCTCCCCATCTCTGTGACATATGCTTTCACTTTACCCAGGTTTTCCTTCAAGTGCAAGTAGAGCTTGTCCTGGTATTCAACGGGCCTCGTCACTGCCTCTGCGCTTCCCTCGAGGGCCGTTTCTTTAGTAGATTCTGGCAAATTTGCTGATTCTGTGTAATCGATACTTGGGTGTGAAACCAAAGAGTTTCCCAGTTGCATTGCTTCAGTATCAACGCTAAAAGGCAGTTTGTCATTCTCTTGGCTAATGTAGATCTCGGTGAAGGAGATGCCAGCAGTTATCTCCCCGTTCTCCTCGTCCTGCCCACTCTCTGAGTTTACCCCCTTCACGCGGACTGCGTGCAAAGCGAGGCTTTTGGACCTGGAAGGCAATTAAGAAAAGGAAAAATATTTTGGAATAGAGGCAAGACACAAAAATCACGTGAGCGTGTGCTCTTCCGAGTGACCTCTGTGCAGCTGGTGCAGTGAGCTGGACGTGGGGCTCGCTTAGCCAGAGGCAAGTATCTTCTGGTAAATATGCATTTCAAAAGCAAAACTCAAGCCACAGCTTTAATAAGCAAATGAAACTAAATAATATCCATATATCACAACATCTGCATGCCATGGAGGGAGCTAGTCAACTTACGTGCAAGAAACTTATAACCCCAGGACTGGAGTATATGTTTATTGATCACATCATAAAAATGCCATCCAGCAGCCATTTAACTGAGCCAAGGTTCAGCCTCCAGGTCTTCATTGCCCCCACCTATACGCTGAGGGTGAAGTTAAGCCTCCAGAAGAGTAAGAAGGGTAGAAGCGAAGGGGCTGAAAGGGCAAATACCAGAGCAGGAAGAGAGAACCTCTGCGGTGGAGCTGCAGTGCACAGGCAGCCTACGGCCACCGCGGGTGCACGCTGCTGTCTGAGCCCTTATCGCACCCGGGGGCCCGGAGATTTGAATGCAATCGAAATTGGATTCAAACGTTCAATACGTATTGTTAGCAGTAATACCCAGGAGAGGTCTCTGTATCGTATCTTCCTTTCTAGTAATATCTGTATGCAAATATTTTCCTACCCCATGTGCTGGCTTGGGCCACAGAAGAGATTAAATAAATAATTCAGAAAGATTTTACCCAGCCTTTGAATTCACGGATATGAGACTTGGTTAAAATTAGACTTATGATGCCCATAGGTATCGTGCAAGCGGGCCAATTTCTCAGTGTTTGCATAAAGTTTTATTACAAAGCTGATATTCATGAAAACCACTCACACATTTTACAGAGCCGTACCTGTTAAATCTCATATCCTTCCTTTCTTCTTTAGAAACCTGGCCTAAGCTGTATCTCCGCACTGAGCCAGGAGTACTGTTGTCGACATTTATTTTCTCTTCAAAAGCCTGTATTTTAACTTGAAGCTTTTCATCTTCTTCATTTCCATTCATCACAGATTTTAAATCATCCAGTGGTACAGGAGATTCTGTTTCAGTATCATTTTCCATCCTAAGGGAGTAGAAAGCAGAGATTTAACTCTGGCACACTGTGTTCATAGTGATGCTGATGCTGCATTTCTATCTGTGACCTGTATTATGTATCTGGTAAAATAATTATGTTTCGGCAGAGATTCTCTTAGCGGTTGATTAATCCTTTTCAAAAACATCTTCTAGACCAATGTCTCTGTCAGATGGATGGGAAACATTGAACATCTCTGACAACGCTGGGTTAGAACCTGCGTGTGCTCTATTTGCAGAAGCAAACCCCAACTCTTGCCCGGATAGTCCCATGGCAAAGTTTTTCAACCGAACTTAAGCCGTTCTCTCAAGCTTGCTACACAGTGACTTATTACATTATTGTCATAAACCAAAAGTAGAGCTAATTGCAGAGTTTATAGAAGTCTGTGGTTTTAAAGGTTTGACGAAAGTACATGCAGTTCCTACCGAATTATTGTACTCTGAGTAAGAAAAATATCTTTTAAAACTCAGTACATGGGGAGAAACAGGCTTAGGAAAAGAGAAGCAACATGACTGAAGTTCAGCAAAAAAGAACGAGAAAAATGAAGAGTTAAAACGAACTTATAGGACTGCAGGACAAGCTGTTTTATTTTAAATTTGATTGTTATCTTAGACAGAATATGTAAACTTTTAATGCAAAATTCAAAGATAACTTTAAAACAAATTGAAGGGAAGCTGTTAATCTTAAAGAACAAAAAGAAATCCGCTGTCAAATATACCACCGGTAAAAAATTTGCTTTTTAGTGGTGAAAATATCCTCTGACTAGTGACAAATGTCGTCTTTGCTGGAGGCCCCACAGTGCTGCCGCAGGGGCACTTTTCATCCCAGGACAAAGGACCCCCCACCCCACCCCAGGGCACAGGGAGGCGCGCCGATGTCATGCCCTGCCCAAAACCAGCATTCCCAGATTAAGGTTTTCAGACTGAGTGCTGGACTCCCCAAAACAGGGCTCCTGAAAATGGAGTTTGCTGGGTTCCTCCGCAGCTCACAGCCTGCGGTGAGACGCAGCTCCTCCGAATTTTGGGCCATTTCCCAGAAACCTAAACCACGGGTATCCGCACCCTCCCTTGAAGATGCTGCTCGGCCTTTACGCAGCAGCAGGATTGAATTTCCCAGGGAACCAAGAGCACACTGTGGCAAAAACAGTCGCTCCTTCCCCCCTTCTCAGGGAGGTGCTTCTGCTGGGGATTTATATGTCCCCATCTTACTCCTGCAACTACGGAGTAACTGGACCAAAAAAATCATGAAGGCAAAGACAAGCAGAAATCTCTTAGAGAAATAAGGGATATTTGGCAGTATTTACTTTTTAAACTCTACCCACAGCTCTAAACCAAGATCATTTTACTTCTGACCTTTTCTTTGGGGATTTTTTTCCCGATAAGCCAACATCTGAATAACTAAATCTGTAAAATATGGATACGGAAAGCCACAAACGAGTTTTAACACAGCACTTTCAAAGCAGCAGAGTCATGCTCGCAGTCGGGAAGCCTATTAAAAACTCCCAAATACTGCAAATTACCAATTGTGGAAACAAAAAAGCATGCTTAGAGAAAAAACGACCACAAATACTGCATCACCAAATGCACTTTTTCCTTTGTTTTGATAAAGGCAGTTCAGGATATTTCTCAGGGGACTTGGCAAGTATTGTCTTGTTTTGTTTTTAATTTAGGCAAGATCTCATAATACATTAACAGTGCAGAACACTGAAAAAAATTATTCTTCTGTAATAATGAACCTTGGTATGACCTTTACTAACAAATCTTTCTGGAGATGTGGGACAAGATTTAATTTATTAGAAAGCTGTCACCCCAACATAACTCTCAACACTGCTCCCATTGTGGGAACTAAGCACTAAGAGAAGTGTCTGTTACACACATACATACACATAAAGCCCTCTGGCTACAGAGAGGGGATTGATGGACTGATGGGCTTTATGAATGACAGACCCAAGCCAGCAAGCTGCGATGATGTTTGGAAATAAAAATGGCCTTTTATAACAGCACCTTTTTAGTCCAGCATTCTCCACTGATGGTTTCGTGAAGGAAATAGAAGAAAACGCTTCTTCTAAAGAAATATATTAATGAATCCTATTTGCCATATGTAAAAGTAGCAGTAAATCAGTAAATACACGGCTCATTGCTGCCCGGTGCTCCTCAAACCCTGCGGGTTCCCAGGATTTCAGTGACCGCCAGTGCTGGGGGAGGGAGGCAGCGCACTCAGCCCCCGGCACGTCCCCAGGGGACCACCTGCTCTCACGTGTACCCGCTCTGTGCTCACATCAATTCCCAGGAAGCCAAAAGCACATCCCCCCAAGCAAAATGTTCAATGAAGCCTCCACCCCGCGCCCAACGGGACGCCTGGCAGGCCGTCCTGCTGGCCTCCCCTTCCAGCAACAGTAAAATAAACTATTGTTTGAAATTTTGGCAAGAGACATTAGGTACATTGCTGAGGTTGCTGGAGCAGGATCAGCTTACACCAATGTTCAGGCTGTTTTCGAGAGGAAAAGGATGCACAAACCTATGGAGAAATCCTAAGGCCCTAGCTTGCAAAGACAGTGCTACGCTGCTCATGGTTTCACCGCTTTTACCTTCCCTGTAGAAAGAGATCTAAACATACAGGTCAGCAAGTCGAGAGTGATGCATTAATTTGAAGAGTATTTCTCCAGACCGCCACCACCATTATCAACATCACCAGTCAGGTGCTTAAAATGGGAAAAAGAGCACACACAAATAGAAATTGCTAAAAATACACTCGAGATGGGATTGCTTCCAGGGCTTCGACTCTGTGTGGATGGAGGCAACACGAATGGATCAAGTGCGGGTCCCTGTGGTTCGTCAACATACAGACATAATCAACTCCTCAAATAAGGCAGAAGCGCGGGTTTGAAGAAGGCTGGTGGGGGATAGCGATGGGCAGCTCAAAACATCCAGCTCACGCTTGGGAAGCCCATCAAGAGCTTCCAAGTGTTGCTAGGAACGATCATGGAAACACCATGAGCCAGGTAACGTTCAAGGCTGAGGTGCCGCAGGGAGCTGGAGCTGCATCCTCCGGCACTTTGCCCGCAGCCTCCGCACGCGGGGTGCTAATGGGGAAGGCCAGAACATTTCAATAGCTGACACCTGCGGACACAGGCAGTGGGCAGGGGACACGGAGCGGCAAGGGGAGGGGATGCTCTACGCAGACAGGCTTCGTGGTGGCTGCACTGAATTAAATCACACCATAGTCCCTTACCAATATAGGACAGTCTTAGATGCCATTACAGCGCTCTCTACCACTACAAATGTTGATTTAAAGAAGCACAAATACTGTAGAAAATGAAAGGCAAAATAATGGTAAAGGAATGCTCAACGATGCCATGTGCTAGACCTGTCCTCTCCTTTAAGGAGAGGAGATAATTTCATCCAGCCGCTACACTACAACGCGTAGCACTGGTGCAGCGTGTTATGCTCAGTTCTTACCCAGAACGAGGGCTTGGAAGCGCCATTAAATTTTCTTTCTTTCTTTCCTTTCTTCTTTTAGTTGACCATGCTATACTTCTAGGTTGGGTCAGTCCATTAAAACTCTGTATGTGTTCTTAAAAAGCACCTTTGAGACTGAATAACTTGCAATTTTGTGACAGTAAGGGGCAACAGAGCATCGCATGGTTTTAATTATACTCTCCACTAACGGCATGTAAAATTCCCTGTGTCAAACAACTCCAAGCCAGCCATCGCTCTGAAGAAATCAGTTTCTTCTTATGTAAACACATGATTCTGGAAGGAATGGTTATAATCCAGCCACACATTTTAAAATCCTGTTTTCCTTTCACAGCATAAATACTCTGGATTGCTGCTTTTTAAAAACCAGTGCAGTTCAGCAACTGCAGCAGCTCTGGAGCTCAGAGGGTATTTCCACATTGACGTCTGAACCAGTTCCACTTACAAGTCCGACGAAACGCCGCTTAAATCAGCGGAGAACTCTCATTTAGCCCTAAGCGCTGCCCCACACTTTTTCTTGTCTGATTTAGCTGATACTATGTTTGATTCAGGCGCGAATTGCAAACCCAAAGAATACCTATAAATTGTAATTGTGAAAAATCAGTGTTTCACTCTGATCTGGCAGCCACATTGAGATAACAAGACAATGGCAGCTGCAAGCGTACAGGGAACCGGGGTCACAGAGGATTACGCAGATGAAGCAGGAAAAAATAAAATTAAAAAAAAATAAATCAGGAGGCAGATAGAGAATAAGAAATAATGTCAGAAAAGTTTGTTTGAAAGGGTCCAGGTCCTGCCAGTGGCTCGAGACAGCGGCGTGTGGGGCAGACATGTCCCAGGACACCGTTTCTTACCGAGAAGAGCATCAGGAACAGGATTTCCTTCCCATCTTTTCTGGCTACGCTCACACCCGCCTCATGGCGAGCACGGCTGTAGCACAGGGCCTGTCCTGTCTCAGCAATATATCCACAGAAATGTTAAAAACTGATAACAACAAAACAAATAGTGGGAAGGAACGTCTACTTTAAGTTCCTTCCACTGCAGACTTAAGGCCAAACTCTGCCCACCCTTAAACCAGAAGAAACCCCGAGCAGATCCGCTGCAGCCCTGGGATAAGGCGGGTGCATTCGCGTGGTCTGCCCCCACATGTTGCCCTCCAGAGCCTGCCCCCGCAGCCCCCCCGGCAGCGTTCACGCTCTAAAGACAGCAGTTACATCTTCGTTCCCTTATATGCACGGCTGTGTTGGCACTCGGAAGCAAACAAAACTTAACCAAGCAAACAACCAAAGCCTTTTCCTTTCATGCTCAGTATAATCAGTAGAGGTTTTTTCCTGAAGGAAAATAAGGATGTTTTCTGAAAAATCCCCTGAAAAATCTTATCATTTCCTCCCTTCTCCTCCTCCAGCTTCTCCACTGAAACCATATTTTGCGTCTCTAAGCACACTCACGCAGATGAAGCAGCTTCTACTCCCCAGCAAAGCAAGTCCTGAGCAAAGGGGAATTTTTGAGAGAAATAGGGAACTGCAGCAACAACATTTTAATGAAAACCTTTTCAGGTTTTTATCAGCTCCAGAGATAAATGTTAGGCACAGAAGATAATAAGGCATAGGAACAGGAATACCACAATATGTTAGCAAATAAAGTAATTTTTCTACTGTAAATCAAGGGACCCCGTTGGGCTGTGTGAATAATTATTATGCTTCATTACTGAAGCCTCAGCTCCTGTCCTGCTTCACTGCAGTTCCCAGAATACGTGCCATCCTTCTGGTTCCCTTCGCTAAGTGACGTCTGGCATACTCTCCTTCACAGCTGAACTTGACTGGTTTGGAAAACACGTATGTCATTCCGTGCTCACTTTGCTGTCTCCACTTGGTCTTTTTCACTCTCTTCAATGAAACCTTTCATAAAACGAGTGCCGAGGGCTCGATTTCAGCAGAGGTTTCTGCCACCAGGTGAAGCTGGGACGTTTCTTACAGCCTTGTAAAATGAGGGACCATATCAGAGTTCCTCTCCTTTTTCATTTTTAACTCTCTCCAGGATACCAATTAATTGTTTCTTGAATGACCTCAGTGTTTTGGCTCCAACTCCACAAGTCTGTCTCCAAGGCTGTCCTTCATGGTTATGAGTTTTCTGACATCTGTGTTAAATTTTATCACAGAATTACTATTCCTTTGTGCCCTCTTGACCTATTTCAGTATACACAACACTAATTATAAGTCTCTCCCTAATTAAAAGTGACTACTACCATGTATTTAAATAACACATTCTTACTGTGACGAATGCAGCAACGCTGCTGACGCTTTAACCTTAGGATACACATTTAAAAGCAGCTGAGCGAGCAGAACATCTTTTTGTACAAGCTTGAGAAAAAAATTTCAGGCTTTGTTTTAGCAAACCTTTACCAGGGAGCTACGCCAGCCATTGTTCTCATCAGCTCCAGTGGTTATCTCCTAGAATAAACTCAGTGATAATTGTGCAGCCTGACTTCACTAACTTATTTTTAACCAAAGCTTTTTAGATTGCGTTAGTCTACTTATCTGAGATGTGGCTTTTTTCCTTCTCTTTAAGCGCTAAAACTTGAACAGTTTCTTTATTCTTCAGTGCCAAATGACGCAATACATGCTGTATGATGTTCCGAGGTCATTCTGCCCAGTAGCATGGAGCTGGTGTCTGCAGCGCACCTACAGCTCTCACTGCCACCCACTTTAGTGTCGCCCACCCCCACACTTGTGTTGGAAACGCGTACCTCAGGTTACTTCTACAAGTAGGGATGTTGTCCATCAGGTGCCTGTAAACTGTTTTATACACTTAAATGACCCTTTAATTAATGCAATCCAATGGCTGAGTATATACTGGAATGATACAAGAGAAATTTCAAGAGCAATATGAAAATGGCAACGTAGCAACTTACAGGAACTGCAGTACATCTTACTTTCAGCTGACTGTTCATTCATCGCATCTTGAATATATTTAAGGCAAATTTATGCTGCCTCACACAGCCACGGAGATGGCTGTGGCTTTATCACACAACAAATAGCTTCACCTGGCTGCTGACACGCTGTCGTTCTCTAGCTGTCGGACGAGGAGCTTGGCTATGGCACTGAAACTGTTGCTCATGCGGTAGATATCTCTGCTCTGGGTGCCCAGGATGCTCGAGAAGGTGTCGGTGAGACTCTTAATTTCCAGCAAAAGAATATGGTGAAATGAGTGCTCCATGTTGGCCAGCTGGTTCACCAAATACATCAGGCATATTCTGGCTCGCTCCTAGACAACACAAGGAGACAAAACCCATTTTAAACAAATTATTTCATTGTTTGCTTGTGCAAGGGACGCTTGCGTGCCTGCTGCTGATAAAAGCATTGTCACTGGGGAATAGTGGCTACCCCACGATAACGAACAAAAAGGCAACTGCATCAAACACAGAGTTTGTTCCTCTTGGTATTACCTAACCCGGCCTAACTTCAGTACAGCTTGTGTCCTCCTCAAACCTAGAGTCAGAGTCCCTAAAGCCTCTTTGGAAGGCACTGCATCGCTCCAGGGTGGTAGATCAGCCTGACTGAGCGCTCAGAGCACCACAGCAGACCTAGCTCCGCATTCATCTTTGATCAGCCTTACAAGCCTGGCCCAGCTCCTTCACCTCCCTACACCCAGCTTCCACACCCTTTTTTTTTTTGCCTTATTCTGGGCAGTTTGTCCAGGCAAACTCTCTCGCGAGGGGCCAAGTGCTCACACACGCTGCTCCAGCTCACAGGGTCTTCTCCCCAGGGTCTTTTTCCTCATGTTTGTACCCGACCTGTTGCACATGGAGCTCACGGAGGTATTAGCACGGACACAAACACGTTATAACCTGCCAGGAGACTTCAGCTCAGCCCAGAGCAGACCCCACGGCACAGGTCTGCACTGATCTGTGGCACTGCGTGAACTGTGACTGACTGTGTTTTTGTGTCTTCATTACAGCCTCATTGTATTAATGGTCTAATTTCCAGATTTTTGCTTTGTCCATGATACTCTCCATAACTGCCAATAATCAAGGGCAATTGCAGTGAAATCTGCGTATGCCATTAGCTGTTACAAATACTTAGCCAGGAGCAAACATCTATTTTTCAGACCATAAAACGTTTCCCAATCACGACTTCCTCTCTGGACCTGCTGGGTGTTGCCGATTCGCTATATTTAGCAGCATCACCTAAGAGCCTGTCGTCACCGGTGCTGCCCAGACGGAGTGGGACTCCTCCAGCACAGCGTTGGCGGAGGAGCAAGGTGCAGCAGGCAGGAGCAGGGGACTATCAGCACCTCTTCTCGCTAATGGCAAGAGATTAAAGTACCTCGTAAATCACAGGGTGGGGGTGTTCTATCCTTCCATAGCAATTCATTTCGGAGCAACGCTCAGATTAGACCCGTGACTAACGCTGCAACAAAGAGAAGTTTAAAATGAGATTTCAGTTTAAGATCTCCTCACAGGCGATACGGCGCTGTCTGGCAGCTGTATCAATCACTGCCAACGCACTGAAGTCTGATACGCCCTCTGTAGCCAAAGTTTTGCTAGCCAATTTATCAGCAAGATCACATTCCCCACAAATTAGGATTAAAGGGGCTGTTTCAGATCATAATATTAAACATGCAAATATTTTCTAGCATAGATACTTTATCATCTCTGCTTAGCGAGGGCATGCCATTCCAGTTCCAACTATTTCTGTATGTACATGTACAAATTCACATGTACAAAAACCACAAACCTCGAAGGTGAAGAAAAGCATTAGGGTTCCTCTGTTTTGTTATAATTGTCCTGAGTGTATTAAATTCCACAGTCCTAAAAATATCTAAGTGGGAAAAGCAGCAGAGAAAGCAGCAATTAACTCAGGAGCTCATACCAGATCCTCCACCAGGGTAACCAGGGTACGGCTCTGCTCAGTGAAACCCACTTGCTACTCAGCAGATTGTTACAGAAATTGGGAAATATTTTTAGACCCTGTGCTGAAACGCAAGCAAAAACACTTTAGGAAGATAAAAAACTCTCTTTTTCCCAAGGGTCAGCAGAAAAGGAGGGGAAGTCGTGTGCCATATGCATCCTCAAGCTGTGGGGCAATCGCATTATTACCTCTTCTCTTCTGGGACTGTGTAACAGGAGACAAAAAATTGCTGGAAGTTTGATGCCAAATACAGCTGGGCCATAAAAATACACGGGGGACTTTGGCAGGACACGGCCCAAGCATCACGAGCGAGATGTTTTTTGAGGGAAAAGTCAACTTGTTTTAAGCAAAAGAGGATCTGCCACACTGCGCCGTGACAGAGATAAATGAGAAAAGCGTATCAGACAAATTGCTTGCCTTCAGCCATGTGGGGAAAAACTACAGCTACATCCTCGGCTGGGCTGGGCTGGTGTGAAGGAAAGAGCTTTTTCCCCTCACTGGTTTGAAAGAGGTTGACTTTTTGGTACATATTCACTAGTTTGTTTGGAAGACAATCCTCCCTCCAAGAGATAAACATGGGCTCAATTAACATTTAAAACACATTTTTGTTTCCTAAACAAACTGTGCAGCAGACGTAACTGGAAGAGAAGTTTTGACCATTTTCATGTCACTTTGATCCAGCTGGAGTGTCTCCAGCCATGCTGAAATGCTGCTACTCGCCTGGAGTGAGGTAAAAGAACAATAAACTCTACCGAGTAATATAATATGTAACCGTTATACAAAACAAAATTACAGCAAAATAGCTCAACATGAAAGCGGTCATTATCCCTCCCACAATTTTTATCCAAAAATTTTCAGAAAGCCTCTTTGGATATACATAATCCATTGTTATTTTAACTCTGCTTATTTTACGTATTCATGTATTTTTTTCCTAAGCATCCCTTGCATCTCGTGGCATTACGTCTGCCAGCAGGTGAAGATCTCAAATACAGGCAATGAGGTATGGTAAAGTATTTTGCTTTATCTTAAAATCAGGCTCAGGAGACCACAAAGAGAGATCACAAGGCTTTCAGAAGTAACTCTGATTTCCGGTTGGTTCAAAACATACAGTTATTGGGGGAAAAGTTATTAAAATGTTCGATTGACCTATGCCGCAAGATGCTTTGTTGTTGCTTTGCACAAATTTATGGTTAAGGCACAAGTTCTGATTTCAGCTTCACCCGTGAGACCGTCACTGACATCAGCAGGAGTGGTGTGGGTAAACAAGGGGGCAACATTTTAAATAAAGGGATCTATTGTCAGCCAAACCTCTCATCTCTCCAGGGGTCTGCCCGAACCGCCAGGGTGGAGAGTGCAGTTCAGTGCAAGCACGAGAGGTTCCTTCTGGAAGCCAGCAGAAAGGATTGTCTGCTCATATCTGCGATCCATACCACGAAGGGCCAAGCCTCAATCCTTGCCGCCTCCTTCCCCCAACTAAACCTCCCAGCAAAAGAAAATGTCAACGAATAAAATTCCAACACTACCACTGCCATTTCCTTTCCTGCTTGTTTTGCTTGGCGGGGATGGGGATGCTGATGCAGGTCTATAAGTAAGAGCCAGCGGCGTATCTGTAAGACGGCGCCGGTACAGGAAAAGGAGGAGGGGGAGAAGCGACAGCGGAGGATTCCAGGAGGGCATTGCCACTGCGGGCGGCGCGGCGAGACCGTGTCTGCAGGGACCACTTTGCTGCTTGCACATTTCCACTCAGACCCGATCTAAATAAATTAACTGGCTGCAGTGATGATTGTAACTTAGTAGTTCCGCTTATAGATTAGAGTATTATTTTAATTCTTTCTTGTGGGTGCACTCATTGTTATATACTGAGCCTTTAAGGTCTGGCCAGCTTGTATGATGCCAGACGTGTTTCTACTTATTTTATCGCAGGCTGATTGTCTGCACTGCAGTGAGTGATGCCCCGTACATCAGTGAAATCCACAGGGTGTTCAAAAAGGCATTTTTTTCCCTTTCAAGAAGCCTGATCTGCATGGGAGCATCCAGAGACACAACCCATCTCTTGGCTTACGGTAGGGTGGGGGCAAAACCTGCACCAGGAACCACCGGAGTAAAGCAAACAAAACCTTTACAAGGGAAAAGGAGGACAATGAGAGATCCACTGTGTCACTAAACACACGAGAGCCACAAGGGCCCTTCGGTCACCATGTCTGGTCTGCTGCAACCCCAGGCAATTGTGGACCAACGAACATCCCACCAAAGCAGCTCCTCATGCCCCCACAGAATGGTGGGCCACAAAGCACTCAAGGTCCCTGAAATAAAATAAAAAATCCTTAGGGTAAAGAGTCAAAACTCACAAGTAGAAGGTGAGAGAAAGACCATCAGTTGTAACGCCTGCGAAGGAAGACGGAGCAATGTGAAAATGTCCAGGTGACGAGGGGAGCAGACCACGTCCCACATCACGGAAGAGGCAAAAGCCCCAAGAAACAAAGTATTCCACAAGGAGAAAATGGGGAACTAAGCCCTCCCCAGCAATTCTAGCATAAAGTTTGCACCCACAATGGTGACTCGCCTTGGCTCCAGCATGCAGCACCCAGCCATCGCCCAAGCACATATCTGAACTGGGAGCGTGGCACCACCAGAAGCACATTTAAGCCCTTTGAGGGCAACAGCGACACAGCCATACTGCTCCCCACCGGGGAAAGGCAGGAGGCACCAGGTCTTCCAGCAGAGAGCCACAGCGCTGGCAGAGGGAGCTGCCAGACTGGGCTGGGGCACCACGGCTCTGCAGACAGCACCCGAGACCTACTTGCTCTTCAGGCCACCCCAAAGTTCCTGCACGTTGTGCTTGGACCTCTCCTCACCTGGGGAGATTGCCTTTGTTTTCTCACCAAGTTGTTCTCCCTGGCTTGAGGCACAGAGTTGGGAGCCTCTTTCGGCCACCCCAGCTCCTCTGCCCAGCAGACACAGGACAACAGGGACGACCTCCGGAGAAGATCCAGTGGTGAGGTTTCAACGTGTGTAACCTGTGTCCAGGGGACAGCACTGTGCAAGCCTGGAGGCAGGAGCCTCCGGTAGCCTCAGTGCAGGGGGACCACCAGCAAGCCCAGCGTGACCACTCGGCAGCCTCACGACTGGTGCGGCTCAAAGGTGACCGCAGAGACAAAATCAAGTCACCAGAGCACAGGTAACTACTCAGACACGTCAGTCAGGGCAGCTCTTCCATTATTCAGGTATTTTTTAGAAAACAAGAGAGCGGAGGAGCCATTTGTCTCTCATGGGGAAGTTCACCTCTGCCACCCTTTGCCTGTTGCTTTTATCGATGTTTCTGAGTATCTTGCGAAAGGTCTCCCGTGTGTCACTGAAGCAGACCCCACTACAAACAAGCGAATCGCACATCACCTCTGCAATCACGCAGCACCCGTGGCGGCAGAGCGGGCTGGAATGCAGTCCGCTGCTCCCTCAGCAGCTCACAGCTTCTTAGAAAAATAAGACGTATGACACGGGACATAATGCCAGTTACTCGACACTTAGAAGAGAGAGGCTGGAGGTTCATTATTCGATGCAGGCTTACCCAGGCTGCGCCTGTGACACTTGGTGGCTATGCGTATATACACACAGTGGGTCAAAATATATAAGGAGAAAACATTCTGCAAATGGTTTCTTTGTAAACTTTGCTGTGGTCTATAATTTCCAACAATATATGAAACATAACACGTCCCGTTGGTTGCTTGCTTATTCTTGGTATAAAACAACACCACAAAAAAAAAAGGCAAAATAAATTATGTCCCTTTTAAATAGCAGAACACAGCAGAAAAGGAGCCTCAGAGACACTCGCGTGGCAAGAGCTGGTTCAACACGCTAAAACACAGAATCCAAATGAAATCCTTAAACTCTGATCCCAGCGGTGCTCATTTGAGGATTAGCTAGTTATAAGCTGTAAAGCTTTTAGGAGATGTTGACTCTGAAGTACTAAACGCAGAATTAAACATGGTCAGCTGCAGTTCTTATAAAGGTAAATTTTGCTGGGGTGATGTAAGTCAACAAGGAGAGAACAACAAACTTCATTTGGCTCAGTCTTCGGTAGGATTTTGGCTTCTCCCCCCCACCCCCTCCTGCAACAGAAATGAGATTTACAAAGCCAGACCAAATCTGGTTTTGATTCTTACAAGATGAATTGCATTTTAAATGAATATAAAGCTCAAGATCAGTAGAAATTGCAAGTATAGTGTCTTCCTGTGCTGTTCCCACAGCGACCAGGCACCCGTCGCCCTTGACGCAGACAAACTCCAGTTGACTTAGTGCAAGTTTCGCCTCAAGGATCACGGAAAGGACACGGAAACTGTGGGATTCAGCTCTTTGCTGCCATGAGTTATCCAGGTTACTGTATGGCAGGCACCAGTGCCACATTTCAGCAAATGGTTAGATTTATTACATACCATTCATTTTCTAGTATATAATCGAGTTTTGTCACAGCCATAAAAATTTAAATTATTTACCAGAAACACTTTGAATTCAGCAGAACATTATTTTTGCCTTTACAGAACTATGATTTGATGTGGAAGAAAAACGTCTACTAACAGTGGTGAAAGACACGTAAGCTCATGCCTGGGAATGAAAATAAAATCTCATTAAAAATCACGATGTGCCATAAGTCAGT
Source organism: Ibidorhyncha struthersii (assembly GCA_013398815.1). Lineage (NCBI taxonomy): Eukaryota > Metazoa > Chordata > Aves > Charadriiformes > Charadriidae > Ibidorhyncha > Ibidorhyncha struthersii. The sequence goes on along the minus strand of VZSZ01011990.1, from coordinate 177,199 downwards.
CTAACCAGTCTGGTGTCCTCAGGACACCCAAGGTCTTGAGGAAACAGGTAGTTCACAAGCTCGTGGTGGTAAATCTCCTCCAGGCTGTATTTTTAGGTGCGGGGGATAGCAGCAGGGTAAGACGGGTCTCGTCGGGGTCTGCGGCATTTCCCAGTCCCAGCGGGACAGGGCTAACAGCAGATCTTCACGAGCAGCATCCCTCGCTGCCGGGGACGGGGGAACTTCGGGCTGCTCATCAGAGCTGGAGTTCTGGGGAGGGCAGAGGGCTCTGGGACCTGAGAGCTGCCCGCCCATCTCTGCACGCCGTGTTTGAGTCTGTTCAGGGTACCTGCATTAGGTGAACATCGCTCCCACATCCACACCACACAGTTATGACTAAAACAAAAAATTCCGTGCAAATTCATTACGCCGCCATGAAACTCCTGTAGATTTTTTAGGAGTTTGTCACTGTAAATCCTTTTTCGGCATAATGTTCCCATCGGGCCAGATCTCAAACTAAGATGTTCCTGTGATGAGGTTTGAGCACAGCATCACCACTGAGTGTTTTCATTACAAAGACATTTGGCTGAAGTATCCAGTTAACTACGGCTACAAAACCAAAATATCTGGCTTATACTATAGGAGGAAGTTCATATTTCACTGCATGATTACGACATTCCTGAAGGCTATATGCATCTAAAATATGATATACAAAGAGCGTGCAAAATATGTTTTTCTTTTTCTCTGCCTTTCTTTTCACATATAGGTACGCCGCAACCCAACTTAGCTAAGCCCCTGGAATGACGACAATTATGTGCTTTTATCAAATAGGAGTTTTAGCCATTCCAAAAAAAGACAATTCATATAAACAGAACATATATGTGCACAGAGTAGATACACAGTAAATAATAATAATTTGTATATTTATCTTTACATTTGTGAGAATTTAAATATTGATCTTTTTCATGCTCATTAAGCTCTTCTAGAAAGTTTCTTTCTTTCCCACTGATTACACCCCGTTCCTGCAGAGACTCATTACTACCTGACTGTTCCTTGGTTAGAAGATCGAAGGGCAGTGTCAGTCACTAAAATACCACATCTGATTTTGGGGGTACCTGCTCTCCCAGCCATACTGATATTACATTCCCGACCTCCCGTGGTCTTATGACCTGCTGGTAGGGCAGTCTGGTTACTCATGAAGAAAGGAATACTTAGATGGATTACTTTGCACAAGATTTAGAAAAAAAAAAACAAACCTCAAACAACCCAACCCAAAAACCAACCAAGCAACTTCTTTTGTTTTTAAACTTACCTCATCGATATGTCCAACAGCTCCGAAGATCTTTGCTGTTTGCCCAATCAAACTTGGAAAACTCTCACCAATTTCTTTCAGCATTGGAAGAAAAGTGGCTAAGGCTGTTGGTTCATAGCCAGCTATTTCTAGAAGTATGTTTAGAATAATGTCACTATGGTTAGGGTCTCTCAAGTGTCCAAACAGAAACGGAATACACTCTTTCAGCACCTATTAAGAAAATCAGACAGAAGTAAGCAGTGAATATATTTTTTAATTGTGAGCACATATAGCCAAAATAGGTACTGTACACTGGAGTGATAAAAATAAAACACTAGACTTAGTAAACTAGTTTTCCACCCTTGTGACCTTTGTGCAGAGCCATTGCTGAGGTCAATCCAAGTTCAGCTCAACATATGGAATAAGGGTAAGCTGTAGCCTTGAAATATTGCAGTTATGCATATATAAGTAAGGAAATGCCCAATTGTTAAAAAAGACAGGAAAAAAACCCCAACCCTCACCAGATATTTCCCTTGCTCTGGGCCAGTCCTATACTTTTTTGATTAAAACAACATAGGACTTAGCCTTCCTCAAGAATAGAGTAAATTAAAGTACTAGTAGAAATTTTGGGGTTCCACCATAAACTAAATAACGTGACAAGGTTAATAGCTGGGACAGAGGAAAAAAAATAAGAGGCAAGATCCTCACTGCGCAAGAAAAATGCTTTACGCAAGCTTTCATTTCTTGTAACACCACAATTTTCAAGAGGCTGAGGGTGCAGTCCTTAAAATCACCTTACAAACAGGATACAGTGTACACAACAATCTACTGAATGATTATTTTTCATATAAACACACATGTACACTAATACACCTCTGACTCAGGGAAACTGTTGCATCTGTGTAAAAGACATTTCAACACAGAAATGGAGCAGAAAGTGACTCAATCTTATGTTTGGGGTTTTTTTGAGGATTATTAATTTTAGCAAGTCCATACCTATGATTCTAGTAAAAATACTGCAGGTGGGTGGCTGAATAAATTGCTAGTGACAATAAATGATAATAATAGTCATAATGATAATACCAAGCAACTTCAGACACGTCAGCTCCAGCATGGAGCCCGGCAATAGCCCGCGGTGCACCCCAGCCCCCTCCAGCTGACAAGTCCCTTGCTTCCAAAAGGAGCTCTGTTTCCTCTGGGACTGTGTATTATGAGAAAGTTTCCTTGGCTACCTGGGGAAAGACACTAACTACTGCTGATTCTTCTTTTCCAAAGATTTTATGAATTTCATAAACTGAAAAAGCGGCTAAGTTTTGTGCCTTGTTCTAATCCACTGGGTGCTGTCAATGACATGCAATTTCCAAAGCATGATAGATTTTGCCGTAGTTAATTAACCTCCACCTCACTCCTAATCAATTCCTAACTCAGTTTTCTTCTCCTTGATATGTAATTTAATACAGTCCATATATGCTAACGGAAACATGGTTAAGGGAATTCATACTCAGTCGACAGAGGAAGAGCCAAAAAAGTAGAAAACTGGTTTAACACAAACGTTTTGGTCCAGCAGAGTCATTGTTATGTTCTCTTTACGATTAGATGGAAAATTTGGAATGAAATTAAAGAATTCATGGGGAATTAGCGTAGGAAAGCACTGTCATGCATGTTATGGGACTCCTCACTGTTCGGAGAGCAGCTAGCGGGCAGAGCTTGCCAAGTCATCTGAAACAAATAAACTCCTCCAAAAGGAGGTGTGGCATTTAGCAGTAAGAGCTTCCAAACACGGTTTTACCCCCAGTTCTTTTTTCCTAGCCACAATCTGGAAGAGCCTGAGGAGGTGGTGTTGTTCGGCTTGATCCAGCTGAGCCATGAGTGCCACCAGCTCCCTCAGATGGGGCGTTATCGGCTGCGGTTGCTTCTCGTACAGAGCGGGCAGGACACGCAGCAGCATCGAGTTCCCTAGAACAGAGCAAACGAGAGGCCAGTGGCTCACTCTATGTCCATGTCCCGTAGCGAGAGAGAGACCCAGAAAGTCAGCACGCACCTGAAGACACTAGTTTTTAAGAATCATCAGTACAAATACAGGGAGACATAAAACACACTGTAGAAAAAAACTACTGGGCCAAGAGGACAAGTAAATAACCTAAGTAGAACAAATCATCGCAGGTATAACAACATAGGTGTATAAAAATAATCCTATTAATTATAATTTTCATTCTCAAGTACAATATCGTGAGAAGGCTGCTTAATGAGCTTTCAGATTTGGATGGTACTCTGTTGAGTCCTAGACCAAACTAAGTGTGATTTAAATTAACAAAAAAAAAAAAAAAAAAAAAAAAACAAGAAAAAAGGCTAGAAAGCACATAAAAGCTATATTTCTCCTTTGTTGAGATTCAGACTTTCAAATTAAATAAGCAGCATATGGAAAGAATAGCTGGTTATTAAGAGAACTAAACATGCATGACAGTAAATTTGAACATAAATAGTTAAGGATGCCATTTCCAGGAATAGAAAGGAGCCAGAGAGAGTCAACTGCAGACAGACAAAGATATGCAAAACCCTCTCTCACACATTTTCTTAAGATGTCTGTGCATAATTCAATTTGAAGCCCAGGCTCATACCAAAATATATAACTTCACATTGCTGCACATGCCTGCCTCGATATATTTAAGTTTCACTTGAACAACATATGGAAAACATCTGCCTGTTGCAATGGAGTATGGCTCCTTTTGTAAACCCTTGGAAGTCCTTAAGGTCTCTTTGGATTTGGTTTCCAATAGGAACTAGCTCTCTGGCCTGCTGCTTTTTCTCCCATTTCAATCTGAGCCTAATAATTTTGGAAGATAAACAGGTCACTTCATGGATGGTAGAAAAAGAATATATGGGTCAGACTGGACCACATCATGCTCTTGCCAGACAGAGAAAACGCATCCCAAGACACTGTTAGGTCTTGCAACATCACCTCTGAGCCAAGGAGCTAACATATAATTCATTGCAGGTTCAGACAACTTTTAGTCAAACAGCTCGTAATGATCCCTAAGGGGTTCTGACGCTTGGGAGGAGTGCCGCCACGCTATCCAGCCAGCCACACTTCTGCATCCCATCCCGAAACATCTATTCTGCTTGAAGAATTGTTGGCCCCCAACGATTAGCCATCCTCCTCCTCCGTATTGCCGCTGCTGTGCTAAAGGCAGGGTTCAGACCCCACCTCTAGTCCCACAGACACGGTGAACTTCTGTCTTGTTCTATACAGAAAGCACAAAGGCCAGTGGCATAGGGAAGATATTTGCTGATGAATTGCCCCAAACAGATTAGCATTCTCTTCAGTTCTGGCCATTTCCTAGCCACGTTCTTTGTGCAAATCTCTTTCTGATGTTACAAGTGAATCTGTGCAAAAAGCACCACCACTTTTATGAGAGTCACTAACGTACTGTGGGATCCACGCAAAGCACCAATTCACCCAGAGTCAGAGCTGGAACGGTGAGAGGATGTATTTACTTGAACTTTTCTAGACACGCATCTAAGTTTGAAATCGAAAAATTTTGCAATGGAATACATTAAAAATTATTTTCTTCTCCAGATAATTTAGTGCTTATGGAAATAAGTCCTTTCTTTGCCTTTGCACACATTTGGTTTCCACTGGAAGTTTTCTGCCCACGTGGAGCAGAGCCCCTAAGCTCCAGCTGAATTTCAGCGATGGTGACAACTGCAAAAGATGAAATTCCCATGTTCCTGGACAGGCAAAATTCGTTGGCTGTAAAAGTGGCGAGAGAAGGAATTCAGCAGAGACAAACGAAAACTATCAGCTTTAAACGAGGAAAGACAGCCCCTGACCTGAGACACGCTACTGCCTGAGCTGGGATATCACAGGCAGAAAGGTATCCGGAAAGTAGGGCTAATTATTCAACCTGAGAAAACAACCATTTTAAGCAGCGACTGTATTAGAGGAGTGATGTAATTTGACATGACACAACATGATGGATTGCAGCCATGACACTACTCTGAACAAAAATACTTTGTCCAAGCGCAAATTCGGGCAGTTTCCTACAGCAAACGTTGCTGTAGGAAACATATTCACTAACCAAGATAGATGAAAAACAAAGGCAATTTAGAAGCAACCCCATCGCTTTGGAGTGACATTTAAATGACCTCACTGACATGGAATTGCTTTTAATTGAATAACCTGTGTATACAAGCTCATAAACAATCTAAGCAGATACCAGTGTGTGTCTGTTCTTCATATAACCTAAGAAAGATCATGAAGCACAAGCCAAGTCACTGTTTTCTTGTATTTTCATGTTTCGAGTTAGCTCTGAGTACCTCTCGACATTTGTTTGTCACACCTTTTCAGTTTCTAAGGGATTTACGCCCATGCAGCTCACCAACATTTTGATTCTCAGAGTTCGGGCACTCAGAGACAATATTGTGCCCCTTCCCAAGTAATTAACTTTTTCCCATCTTGCTTCATCTGTCTCAGTCTAAACAAAGTGCCTGAAAAGTACGTTTGTTGCCTGAGAATGGAAAAACATTATACTCAACTCCTTAATTACCTTCTTTCCTTCTTCCTTCCCCTACCACCCTTACCCCCAGTACTTTCCAGATTAGATTTTCTCAGACTTTCCAAGCGGACCACACACTGGGAATTATGCAATTCAGGCAGAGACTAACGTACAGTCGGGGACACTCGATGGCTTTGCACGGCTGGCAGCAAGTCGGGCAGGGGGCTGTGACAGTGCCAACCCACCCCAGCTGCCCCCGGACGCGCTTTGGCCGTGCTCCCCGCGCACACGGGTTGCAAAGGTCACCCTGTGCTCAGGCTCTGCTCTGCCCAACCCAGCAGCACAGAGAGCTTGGAAAAAATAATAATAAAAAAAAATTTAAAAAGGATCTTGGTAGTACACTGCAAACGTAACATGGGCAGAAGGAGCTCTGGAAGCCATGTAGCGGTGGTTTACCATAAACTCCAAACTGAGTATTCAAAGGCAGCAAGATGAATATTTTTCCCCGGGATGGCTCAAGTTAGGCACATCTCTCCCTGAAAATGTTCATCTTTACCAAACTGTTGTGGTTTCTAGTATACTGCTTCAGTATTACTATTTATTATTCACATTGGCGGGAAAGCAGCTAGAAGCCCACCATGGCAGGAACCCCATACACACATAGTGGGAAACGGGGAGATAATTTCATTCGTAGGAATAGAATCATAGAGCCGTTTTGGTTGGAAAAGACCTTTAAGATCATCAAGCCCAACCGTTAACCTAACACTGCCAAGTCCACCACTAACCCACGTCCCTCAGCACCACCTCTGCCCATCTTTTAATTACCTCCAGGGATGGCGACTCCACCACTGCCCTGGGGAGCCGGTTCCACTGCTTGACAACCCTTTCGGTGAAGAATTTTTTCCTAATATCCAATCTAAACTTCCCCTGGCAAAACTTGAGGCCATTTCCTCTTGTCCCGTTGCCTGTTTCTTGGGAGAAGAGACTGAACCCACCTGGCTACCCCCTCCTTCCAGGGAGCTGCAGAGAGCAACAAGGTCTCCCCTCAGCCTCCT
>VZSZ01011990.1:131088-169939 GCA_013398815.1 Ibidorhyncha struthersii | reverse complement strand
GCCCCAAGCCTGTAGCGCTGTATGGGGTTGGTGTGACCCAAGTGCAGGACCCGACACTTGGCCGTGTTGAGCCTCACACCATTGGCCTTGGCCCATCGGTCCAGCCTGTCCAGATCCCTCTGAGCCATCCTACCCTCCCCCAGATCAACACTCCCGCCCAACTTGGTGTCCTCTGCAAACTGCCTGAGGGTGCACTCGATCCCCTCGTCCAGGTCGTTGATAAAGATATTAAAGAGAACCGGCCCCAGCGCCGAACCACGGGGAACACCACTTGTGACCGGCCGCCAACTGGACTGAACTCCACTCACCACCACTCTTTGGACTCAGCCATCCAGCCAGTTCTTTACCCAGTGACTAGCTGAGTATGGTGGCCAGCCGTCCAATGCTCAGGTAGCCCTGGTTTGCACGAGCATCTGGCGCAGCAGCAGCAGGCTCCCGTGGGCTGCCCTGGGGCGCGTGGAGCAATGCTGGAGGAGCCGGGCAGTGGGCAGCTCCAGCCTCATCTGCCTCCTCAGCAGAAGGTGACACGCGCACAGTGCCTCCTGGTCCCCGCTGCAGGAGGGGGCAATGCTTGCGGCCACACGCACCGTCTCTGCTGCCTCCTGCAGCCGCATCTCCTGCTGGTGGCCTGAGTGTCGGAGGCAGAATGAGCAATAAAAGCAGCACAGAGCCCTCTTTACACACTCCTGTCTACAGCAGCAAGGGGCTAAACCAGAGACTCCACTAGAATGGGAACACAGATTGCAAGTTAGATGCAATTATGTGTTTTCTTTTTTTCTGTTATTCTCTGAATATTTCATAGCTGATACATAATTTGTGCCACATTACCCCTAATCTCACCTGAGCAACGCATCTCCAAAATAATTAATAGCATATTGAACTGATAAGCTTCCCAGAATTTAAAACAGATTAATATCAATAACAATAATACTTAACACTAGATTAATGTCAAATCCCAGAGTGCTTTGTTTTGCATCTTCAAAGTTAACAGAAACAACTCTAATCATGCAGCTACTAATCTAAATGCTCCCGAAACAAGATGCTAGCAGTAACGTATTATCCACATAGTTATGATGTTGTTCTTGGTAATTAGGGCTAGAAAAGCAAAACTCTAACAAGCTGTCTTTATGAGTTCTTCTTTATTGCTTACAGCAACAAACTGTTAGTATATAATAGAAGTTTTCATATATAACCATCAAAAGAGCCACAATATTTGGGTTATACCATACACATGTACCCAAACCAGCTCCAGGTACGTTTATTTTTCTACCAATCCCCTCCAGAGCCCTGGCACATACCAACTACAGAATGAGTTTGCAGAGAACGCTCTCCTTTCCACAAAGAGCACAAAATAACATAACTGATGCAGCCAGCGCTTGTAGGCAGCGAACTCCGAGTGATTTCATCCCCCGCTCTCACCCTCGCATCGCTGCACGTTGCAGCAATCTGCTTTTGGAGGGGAAGCGGCCACTCGCAAGAGCAGCTTTCCCCGTTTCTTCCCCTCCGCGAGTCAGTACGTCTCCCCCCAGCACAAACCTGGAAGGCTGGAATTGAGCAAGCTGCACGCCCCCTTCTCCTCTCGGCCAAAACCAACAGTCAGGAGTGCTCTTGTTACAACACTGGCACCAGCGGTGCTCATTCATTCAAGCCGAGGCACTGGGAGCATTTATTAGGGGCTGGCTGTGTCTCACTCACAGTCTTGTCTCTGCTGAAGTCTGACTTCGACTTTAGCTCCAGACAGACCAGCTATTTTCAGGAAGCGGCTGGAGAATGCTGCCCCAAGAAATACTTTCTCTCCTTACGCTGTTCTGTGTTTTCAGGGCTTCTGTTTCTGTTCTGGATGAAGATGATGACTATGATCTCATGTATGTGAATCTGGATAATGAAATCGAAGGTCCAGTTCTTGGTACCGAGGAAAGTAAGTAGACTTAAACTAAATTTCTGTTAAGCACAGCATTGTGTTCTTAGTCGCTTAGCTCTTGTAACAGTTATTATTACAACATAATTATTCTTTTCAGAGGAAGAAGCGTGTGCTTGAACCAGTAGATTGTTATGGACAGCAAATGCTAAAGCACTTGGATGACATGCCTTGGAATTTGCTTTATACTCTATTTTTCAGTTTTCCTGCAAAAGACTGACAAAGACACTTAGTTTTAGAATTGCTACAATACACACTGTTTTACTTTTCTGTTTTGATATAGAGGGCAACACACTGACAGTCTAAAGCACGTAAGCCTTGCATAGAGCCAGATGTTGTCGAATACTCCTCCTCTTTAAAAATGTAAGTACAAAGGAACAGCAACATCTGTATCTTTCATTCCAGCTGTTTCGTGCGACTGCCAGCGAGAGCACACCGAGTGGGACAAGCTCTTCATCATGCTTGAGAACTCGCAGATGAAAGAGAACATGATGCTGCAGGCAATGGACGAGATGCTGAAGGTGGACCTGCAGACCCTGAAAGCAGAGCTGAGCCAGCTCACCACCAACCTCGCGGGCACCTTCACCAGCACGGTCGAGAAAGTCACCTCCCGCATCGTGTCACAGGTAGAGCAGGCACTCGTGAGGAACACTGACCACGCGGAAGAAGCCAAGAGGCTTCACGAGTCTGAGCAAGCAAAGGTTCTCGAGCACATTCTGCTGCTGAGCCACAACGTGTCCAGCAGGCTCGGCCAGCTGGAGAGCGCTTGGCTGAGGAGGTCTGAGGCGGAGGCTCAGGACACAGCTTTTCAGCAGGATAAATTCAGTCCCACCAGAGAAGACAATCTCATTTTGAACTCTCTGTGGAAAGAGCTGCAGCAAACCAGAGCTGAACTGAAGGCATCGCAGAAATGGGCAGCTCAGCACCTACTGCCAGCAGGTAAGTTCACGTACGCTGCAGTTTACCGGAGAGCTCTCTTTGGTGGGCCCCATCCAAACAGACATTCGATAAACACTCCTCTTCAGTGCCTTCCTTCACATATGACTCCAAAGCGATCTTAGCAACAGAACAGCAGCTTTGAGCAGTCTGTGCGTACAGGGAGGAAACCCATTAACTGTTCTCAAAAAAGAAGCGCTGAGCTTTTCAAACGTGGGATCAAAGAAGGGTTTAATCAAAGTCCTCACACAGGGTAAAGCAGCCACCCAGCTAGGATCCCACCTCCCGCAGCCTCTCCCACATCAGAACAGTTGTCAGAGAGCCGCAAATGTATTTTAAACACACACAAATTTTGTTCTCTCACCTTTTACCTTCCCAGCTGGTAACTCCTACGCATACACACTAGCCTCTGAGCTCTCCTGTTCTCTTCATGCACGTACCCACTCCTTCCTCTTCCTAAACTAAGGGCTGTCTCCTTCTCACCCACTCCAACTGCCCAAGAGCAGAGCTAGATCTGAAGGCACGCTGCTGATGCCAACAAGCTCAGCACGCTTCCCGCGGCAGGGAGGGCACATTCACTGCATGCAACTGTCAGGACAGAATATTTCCTCAAGCACAGAAAAATTATTAACACTGTGGTATTGTTGGGGTTTTTCTTTTCCCTTCCAAAATGTTTGCATTGGTCAGCAAGCAAGGCGGCCATAGAAAGATGAGCTCATATCTCAAATTTAATGACAAGAAGGAACAAGTTTCAGGACAAGAGGACATGGCCTCAAGTTACACAAGGGGAGGTTTAGATGAGATATTAGGAAAAATTTCTTCACCAAAATGGTTATCAAACATTGGAAGAGGCTGCCCAGGGCAGTGGTGGAGTCGCCATCCCTGGAGGTATTTAAAAGACAGGTAGATGTGGTGCTGAGGGACGTGGTTTAGTGATGGACTTGGCAGTGTAAGGTTAACAGTTGGGCTTGATGATCTTAAAGGTCTCTTCCAACCAAAATGATTCTATGATTCTAAATTTCATGTCAGTTTTTCTGTGCAGGGTAATACAACACCCAAAAAGCAGCTACAGCAACTTGGGTATGGCAGAGCAGAGCCCCATCTATTTAAAATGTGCACGTAGCAATTTTGCACCTACAATATAACTACGCTGAATACAACTCTGCCTACCAGACAGCTATCACTGCGTGTTTTCTAAGCGTTGACAGGCCTTTAATGACCGTATTTTCCACAAATGTAAATTACTGCAGCTTAAAACCCCCACAGAAATCTGCACTTGCAGAATCCCGTGGGTGTGTGGGAATAGGCAGTTATGCCAGTGACCCTCAGCAGCACCACCAGCGTGAGCCCTTACGCAGGTGAGCAAGAAGGAGCGCTTCTTGTAACAGCTAAAGCAAAAGCAACAGCTTACACAAGCCGATTACAATACAAACACAGCATAACAATAGATTACATCAAAGCGTTTTACAATCTAACATGAATCTATCCTTTCACATGAGTCACAGATTCAGCTTTATAAGTAAATTGCTTTTACTCCTTCACTTCTCGCAACACTTTAATATTAGTCTTTGTGTACTGGGAGCAGATCTTGCAGCATATTCCTTTTTTCCCAAACACATGAATCTTGCCTTCCAGAAAGCATGATCTCATCCTGTATCCCGCTCCTGTAACACAGCCAGCCTTGCAGCCGGTTGCTCTGCACTAGGTGAGAGTAAAAAAACTCAATCAGCATTAAGGATCTCAGTCTCATCAGTGGAAATCCACATTATTTCCACTGGTTCCTACGTGGTTTTATAGAAAATGTTCTTATTTTTTTAATTTAAAGGATACATTTTAAATACTTCCAGAGTCTCTCTGGAATTTTTTTTTTTCAAGGGAATTTTTAGCAACTGACTTTAATTTCTCACATCTTGAATTACTGCCAGCCATATTCTTGAGGGATTTCCTAATCACACTTTTTGTTCTTCAGTGAGGCTGGTTTTAATTTTGTTTAGGCCTTGATAATAAAGCCTGAAAGCTCGCTAATTAAAAGCTTTTTCACAATATAGTGTTCCTAAGTATCATTTTAAGGAGTACCCCCAACAGTTGCTCATCGCTTCTGCCCCTCCTCAAAAGGGCCAGTGAAGAAATGTAAAATCTGCTCAAAGTTGAAAGGAAGCAGTCTATGAAATAACACAGCAGCGCAATCCTGGAGGACACAAAGAGTCCTTCATTCACTGAAGCAGAAATTTCCACACACGGTTTAGACATTTTAGATCCTCTAGCTTGTTTAAACAGGAAATGAACCAGCTTAATTGTAGAAGGGGGCTGCTTTTTCCCCTGTGTTGGTTGGAATATTCAGTTATATACAACTAGGGAACAGTACATAGAATACCAAAAATGGCTTGGGTTTAGCGATCAACAGTTACTTTCCTAAGTTTCATAAATTTCTGTTAGTGCTTTTAACTACTCTAGTTTCTATTATCAATATATCAATTAATTGGAGATGAGAGATGAACTGTTTTAAAAATATCAGTCATCTTACCCATTTCCCATGCTTAATCAGTGCACACAAAAGTTACTAACCAATAGCCCGAAAGGCAGGGTCAGAAGAGGGAGTCATTATAATAAACAAGTAAACACATCTCAGCATGCTTCTGCCAACGCTCCCAGTTCCTGCGTACCCGTAGCCCCTGTCCCCTTCTCCTCTGCTGCCCAGTTACCCATGGAACAACCGCAAGACACTGCGTAACTGGTGGTGACACAGCTACCCAGTGGCTCCATTTCCGCAGCCACAGCAGCGGAAGTCTCACACTACTACCCCAGGAACGGCACGGAATCCAAACCTGCCCTTTGATAGATCGCCAAACCCATCTCCTCACCGTAATGTTGCTGTTTGCATCACTCCGTACTGAAAAAGAACATGGAGGTTAAAACAAGACCTAAATGAAACAAAGAAGACTGCCCAACATAATTACCTAATGTAAAGTGCTAATTTCTCTAGTTGAGCCAGCAAAAGAGAAGCTTTCCTAGGAGGCATGTCAGAGCAGAAGGCACCTGCGCTGCACAGACCCTCGGGGAAGCCCGACTTCCCATGGCAAGCACCAGGGCAGACGGGCAGCATCAAACCTAAATGTCACTTTGCGTGGCACAGGACATCACAATACACTACTTTTGCACTGAGGGAGGAGCTAGACCTTGTTCCTGCAGCCTGGTTAGCCCCTAGACCCATTGCCATAGTGTTAGGCAAATTCATCCATCAGATCTGACAGCTTCTTCAAAGCATCCTGCATCCCACAGGATGAGCTGAGCTCTCAGCTCCCTTTGAGAAGCCCAGGAGTGAGCATATATCAAGGGTCTGAACTGTGCGTGTAAAACCAGACCAGTTTTGATTTACCTAACAATCTTTCTTTTTTCAGGGTGTGAAACAGCAATTCTCTTCCCCATGCGTTCGAAAAAGATATTTGGGAGTGTTCACCCAACTGCTGGAATGAGCCTTCACTCCTTTACTGCTTGTATCTGGATCAAGGTGACTGAGGCTTTGGACAAAACTATTGTCTTTTCCTATGGAACCAAGTTCAATCCATATGAAATCCAGCTTTACCTCAGCCGGGATTCTGCAGTGCTTGTTGTTGGCGGTAACCAGCACAAGTTAGCTGTCGAAAATATAGTTGTTCCTGGGAAATGGATCCATCTCTGCGGCGCCTGGAGCTCAGAGAACGGATCCGCATCTCTGTGGGTGAAGGGAGAGCTTGCAGCCACTGCCTTGGACATTGCCGATGCTCATACTGTTCCAGACGGAGGGATTTTGCAGATCGGTCAAGAAAAGAATGGCTGCTGCATTGGAGGTGGATTTGACGAAGCTTTAGCCTTCTCTGGAAAACTAACTGGCTTTAACATGTGGGACAGAGTGCTGAGCGCCAAAGAGATCGCAGCGCAGAGCGGAGAAGACGCGTGCAGTATCAGGGGCAACATCATTGGGTGGGGAGTCACAGAAGTTTTGCCATATGGAGGAGCCCAGTACGTTTCTTAAATTCTGGCAAGGCAGTTTCTGAAGCAGAGAACGTATTTCATGAAAAGCTCAACGCCAATACGTACAAGTAAACAGAGCCGTAGAAGCCCATGTCTCTTGAATTCCCAAGGAAGATTAGCGTTGCAAGTTTACAAAATGAGATACTGTGGGGAGGGGATTTGATCTCTGCCTGCTGTTTTGGCAAAACACTGAAAAAAAAAAACCATATCAAGGCACGACATTGAAAAAGCTGTTCCTGAGGTCAGGCGACTGCTGTCTCTCTAACGGATTGGTTTTTGATGTACGAGTGCCACTGTGGATGTTTTTGAGCTGAACGGTGCTCCTGGCATCCCTGCTGAAACAAACGCATTGGGTATCCAGCTGACCAATCTCTGCGGGACAGACGTAAGGCTGCACATCTTTCCGGCTCCTCCAGCCATTGGTTTTTATAGTGCTAATGTGAATTTTACAGAGGAACCACATAAGCCAAGAACTGTGTTGTTTATTAATCATTGGTAGTAATTTGTAGGCTATAACAAAACTAGCTCCTTGTTTAAAGCATTATTTATGCCACGGATTGACCTAACATATAAAAGTAATATTCCCCATTATAATCTGATGTTACATTTGGAGAAAATGCAGCTGTATTATATTGTAAATTGACTTTGTGATAATTTTATTGAAATTATTTTTGTAAAGTTGTTCTGTAAATAAAGATACTTAACTAAAATGATTCCACGCTTCTCATGAACTGAAACTCGGGAAGTAAGTACCGATTAGGAATTTTTCCATGTTTTGAACCACATAATTTTAGCTGCTAATAGAAAAAGAACATAAATAACAACATCTCATATAGAGACCGAAATCCCAGCATTAGCCAGAGATGGCTTTAAAGGCCCATCACGATAACAGTCCCTCTTGGGAACGCTGCTGCATGCGAGGATCTGCCACTCTGGGGAGTTTTCCCCATATGGACATGGTCAATTGTACAGGAGAGAGGTTTTGACATGCTGACACACATGCATTGACCTGAGGCCATACTAGCACGGCACTCGGCGGCTGAAGGAAGGATTGGTTTTGAGATATCCCAAAATATAAATTAATCAGATCCTCGTGCGTAATACTGGCCATCCAAGAAGGACATACTCTGTTTTAAAATACATTTAGATATCCAAAGTAACCAACTTGTTTGATGCTAAAAGGAGGTTTGTGCAAGGCAGAACTGATGGCAGTGGCTTTCTTCTCTCATGCTTATCCAAAATCCAATAAAACATAGGGCTGGATACAGTGCCTAAGAAGCAGATGCAGAGAGCCAGGACACTGGTGGTGATTTGTGTGTAGAAAACAGAGCAGAAGTAGACAGTGATAAATAGTTATTCTCTGGATATGTAACCACTTATGACAAGAACGATTATTCACTACCTGTTGAAGCCTCTGAACAAGTTATCGTGGAGAATGTCTTATTCAAAGCAATTCTTATTTCCACTGAAAGCAGCCCACCCTTCTGCTCTATTCACGTTTTCTTTCTCATTCTCTACAGATGTCCTAAGACCGCACTTTGAAAAGTTTCTTGACGTGTTGCTGCTATGCTTATTCCTGAACACGATGCAGCTACCAGATCCTTCCTTCCACGATACAAAAATAGTAAGAAAAAGCTATGACAAGGTAATTTTCACTTTATTGTGCCATTCAAGGGGGTTGTACTTCATACCTAAAGTTATGTGATCTGCTCCAAAGTTTTGGCAACTCTGTTCATTTAAGGTAAAAATAACTGCTCCAATTGCTGGAATTTCTCCTATTAGCCTCCAGTAAAAATGTATCTAAATTATAAATACTTAGTAGTAAGTATGATAAAAATCCCTTACTAAGTAGTATCTGCAAATAACCTTAACTACAGAACAATGAAAGATTACCTCTGTTCATCTGCTGTCAGCCAGAAAACAGATCTTCAGAGTTAAGAAAAACACTTGAGGTCCCAACATTGTGCAAGGGCAAAACCACTCTCAAATCCTCTTTCCATTTAGTGCCCTCCATTAAATGAAAACAAATGTCTGAAAAGCAGCAGAATAAGAAAAATCCTCTAGAAGATTACCAGAAGTCCTTCCTGGCTGCTTTTCTTACCATACCTCATACCTGAAATGCTTTGTCTTGGAAGTAGCCTTTCTCTATCTCTGTTCTGGTTTGGCAGATGACCAAATGCAAAGCCAGTCCTTTCATTCTCACTGACTCAGCTGGAAAAATCTCCTCTTTCCAATTGCCTTGCTCTTCCTTTATCAGCTCTGCAGACCCACAAAGCTTTCCCATAGTCTAGTCCCCTCCTGCCCAGCATCACCAGTCACCTCCATCAGCACACTTCTCTCTTTCCTTCCTAGCTTAACTATATTTTTGTCAACAGTTACTTTGCCTCTTTAGAAAACACCAAGTATACCAATAGTATTTTGGGGGAGTTTGGGCTCCAAATATGGAAAAGCCACTGCAACTCTGCTCTGGCACTGCAAACGTAGAAATGAATCACAAGACAAGCCTGCCTGGAGTATGTTGCCGAGCCCAGTTCTGCTCTTGAAGAAGCCTCTGCAGAACACAATATCCACATCTCTTCCCTGAGCTCCTCTGGAAGGTGAAGCAGCCGTGGGACTCTCAGATTACGGCAACGACTGCAAGGTAGTTTTGCTGCAGTCCCCTGGAAACAGCAATAAATCTGCCTGATCCCTTATGCTGATGGAAGGTGTCAGCACAGGGCCTGTCAGCATCACGGGCACGGTACAGACATTTGCATGTTTAGAAGCTGAGTTCACACTAACTGGAACAGAGTAGCTAAGCACACTCTCTAAAGAGCTCTTTTTTAGCTAATAAGATAAGAAATTGATTATGCAGCCAAACAGTTGCCCCAAGTAATCAAAAAATCCAGTTAGCGCTCAAACACTCACAGGCAACAGGCCAAAGTCTACTATCAGTCTCAGTGGTGCCACGAGGCTGAGCCCTGTCTGCGCAGCACCCGAACAAGGCCCTTTGTCTCCCCACTGCTTTGTCAATCCATCCTTAGCGGCTTATCCTCTTGCTTCCCTTCTCCCTTCAGCAAACGCTCAGCCTGGTTCTTAGCCTGCTGCAAACCAACCTTTTCATGCCCGAAATACAAATTATGTACAGTGCAATTAAGCCACGATGCAAAACAGAGCACTTTGCCTATTCAGAATGCCCTCTTCCAGTCTGGAATTTCCAAATCTGATGCCCACAGCAACATCTGCTGGTAGAATAACACAAATACACAAAACCAAGAGGAATAGTCACAATGAAACTTTCAATTATGGGTATTAATCACTTTTCCTAACCCTATGACTACCCCAAAAACCCTGTTTCACTTTATTTCTTTCTATTAGTAGCACTGCATTACAAGTGGTAATATACAACGTTAACTCATAAATACTAATGTCATAAGCCTTAAAAGAATTATCCATGTGGCTTTGTAAGTTGTTAGTAATATTCTGTTCTTGGATTCTACTCAATTAGTATTATCACATAGCTCATACATATTTATCACATTTATCACACATTTGTCCTTAAACAAAGCAGACAAGTATGCAAACACTTACCATAATGTCTTAACAACAAAATTACTTTCAAGCTTAGCTATCCTTCCCCCCCAAAATAACTACACTCCATTTATATACTTTTAATACAGATTGCACACATTTAATTTGAGGGCTTAACATCTTCACAACAATGTTCTTGGAATAATTAGACAGCTACTGCTACTTACTGCTATTACCCGTACTTGAAGAAAAGCAAACAGTGATTTTACTACTGCAGTAGCACTGTCTTGCAACAAATACTGCGAACTTTACTACTTCAACTAAATTGGACTTCCTTTTGTAGAGGTATGAATATTTTTGGCTTTTTAAACCACAAAAGCAAGATGTACAGCGTTTAGTAACAATATGCTATGTAAAGCTAATAATGTAGGCAAAATTAAAGAGCCACTATAAAGCTTTTATATCTTACATCTGACTATTTTGCCACAGAATGGGATTCATCTCATCCCCATTTGTATCTTGGAGTATTGCCAGTGACACTAATAGAAAGGATAAGAGCCCAGTAACTAGTGACTTATACCATGGCTTATAATTTCAAGTCCATTAGTACGGTATACCAACAATTACAGACATATTTCCTGCCCTATGGGTCATCCAATCTACGATGACACTTCCATAGTCAACAAGGTTCAGTAAATTCATGTATTCTTGAAAGGTCTTTTTTGATATAGTCTGTTATTAGATTGTGTCTAACACATTTTATCACGTTTATGGATATGATATGCTTTATGCAGACATGCCTCATACATGTTTTTACGTACGCGTTTGTTCGTACATATGCCTAATACAGCTTAACTACTCTAACAGCGGACACGCTGCAGGACTAAAGCCAACACCTTGGTGTGTTCGTACCTTGAAGGACACTTTTGACAATGGTGTCTGCGTGATCAGCCAGCAGATCCGCTTTAGCAATCGCAGCCAGGGATAGGTAACTTGACATGTTTCTGCACAGTTCCTTATTGCCCCTCTGAAGAAATTTCACCGCCACTGGGACAGCTAAGGCCATTACTGGAGGTCGATTGTAATTCTGTAAACACATGAAAAAACACTGAAAAATAAGCAGCTGAAAAAATGATTAAAATAAAGTCTCATGTTGATCAGAATAAAAAAAAACAACAAAAACAACAACAAAAACATATCAAGAAAGGTTATGTTTTGGTAACACCACTGAAGGCAGACTTCAAAGAAAGAGCAAGTAAGGAAATTTAAAAGTACTGCACCAGGAGATGCTAATAACACACCTATTTTTATCTTCTGCAAGAGGAAAAAATACAATATTAAGCACACGAGTTAAATGTTAACTGCTGTAACATTTCTAACAGGACATTTTGTGTTTGGTGCTCTCAGAGAGGACAGCAGAAGCTGTATCCATCACCCACAGAGTCAGTAATTTTCATCCCAAAGTGTAGGAACTCATGCTGTTAGCTGGTAAATATTGCTTCCTGCAGGAAGGGCCACATTGCTGCCTCTCGGTCCTGCGTCCCCATGACCTGCCCCACTCCACTGTCCAGCCCCAAGAAGGGCAGCCCAAGGTGCAGGCATAGAGCCAAGTCTCACGGAAGCTTAATTTCAATCTTCCCCAGCACAGGTCACAGCTTCCCTCACCTAAACCAAAGTGCGTTACTACCCTGATTTTTGGCCTATCGTTGTGCTGGCACAGACCATGTGAAGAAACGAGTCCTTTACTCCCAGAACAGGATCTCATGCTAAGCCACTGGGGCTAAATCAAAGGCAAACTGGTCAAACGAGGAAAAGAATATGCATGAGTACCGGGAGACTTGCTCAGAGGGTAACAGAATCATAGAATGGTTTAGGTTGGAAGGGACCTTGAAGATCATCTTGTTCCAAACCCCTGCCAAAGGCAGGGACTAGACCAGGTTGCCCCAAGCCCCACCCAACGTGGCCTTGAACACCTCCAGGGATGGGGCAGCCACAGCTTCTCGGGGCAACCTGCGCCAGGGGCTCACCACCCTGACAGTCATGAATTCCTTCCTCATATCTCATCCAATCTCCCTTCTTCCAGGTTGAAGCCATTCCCCCTCATCCCATCACTCCATGCCCTTGTAAAAAGTCCTTCCCCAGCTCTCCTGTAGCCCCTTTAGGCACTGGAAGGCCGCAATAAGGTCTCCCCAGAGCCCTCTCTTCTCCCGGCTGAACAACCCCAACTCCCTCAGCCTGTCCTCATAGAACATATGCTTTCAATACAATAGCTTTAGTACTGATCGTCAGTTTTCCTCTAATAATAATTTAGTTTTCCTTTCTTGATGTCCCTGGTCATTGCAGGGGGGTTTGGACTGGATGACCTTTAAAGGTTCCTTCCAACCTAAACTATTCTACGATTCTTAAACACCAGTTGATTTCTCTGAATGTTGGGGTCAACGGGAATTTTTCAAGACCGCTAACTTCTGTCCTCAAAATGGCTTCACCAACAAGCTTCAGTGATCTCATGGCTATCTGCACATGCACTTCAGTTTTGACATTAAGGTCAGAAAAGGTTTTCTGCAACTATTTGTATATGTGCAATTGTGCGCACATGCTATACACATCTATTGCCCATTAGGTTCCCATACATAACTGCCCTTGAAACTAGTAGGGTATGTTTATGTGTAACTGAGGACCTGCATTCTTTCTGGAGCCTCCTTAATCAGTGCTTTTCTCTCATCTTCACTCAGTTTTGAACAGCTCTTTGAAACTGGAGTACATCACTGTTTTTGAAAATAATCCTGCAATATGACTATATTTAATTAGCATCTGAAATCACAGGCAACCACTGGAACCCAGATGTTTCGGAAAGCAAAAGAATAGTGCAAAGAAAGGCAGTCCAGATTTAACACATGCTCATTCTGGAATAGCACCAAAAAAAAAAAAAAATTTAGACCCGAAAAAACCCAGACCTGTTGTTCAATATATCCTGCTAGGTTGCCTCCTAGGCCAGCACCACCTCCATCAGCAGTAACTGCCTTTGCCATTAGCCTCACTGAGAGCAGGACTCACCCTAATTACAGCTGCATTGTGCTACTCAATGAATGCAAGAGCCCAGTTTAACCTTCTATGAGGATTTTTCCTTGCAACAAAGACCTGCCAAGCAGCAGAGTGCTGCAGCGGCTCCGGAACAGTGCCCTTCTGCCAGCTCCTAAGGAAGAAGGGGCTGCAGCAACTCCTAGGTGTCAAGATAGCTCATCACAGCAACTGCCATATGACCAAAAGCTGCATCTTTAATGAGAAAAGCCCTTAAAATGAACAGAGCTTTATGCAGCAGCATGTTTAAATCATCATAATGCCTCATTATATTTGGCTGAGAGGCACTACTGAGTAGGAGCCAAATTTTGCCTCCAAGTTATACTCTGGGACTCCAGGCAGAAAGAACGGGAAGATAAGGTTTGGCCTTCTGACTATGATTTCAAAGATCTAAGAAAATTCCAAAGAATGACTTTATTTTTTTTCCCCTACAATAAAGATAAAATACTTAGTTAAGAAAAGGTTTGAATTCAGGTGGAAGGAGAAAGGTTTTATTTGTTCCATTATAAATATTAGAGCATGAATGCACACTTATGAAAATGTGAAGGTGACAATGAAAAACAGATTTCAATAATATAATACAGTGATGTTTGCAAACCTAGGGGACCTCCCTGCTGCTAATAGCAACAGAAACATGCTGTGAGATTCAACCCAGCTGTCAGATATTCATTACTACTTCAACTATCCCTCACGTACTCTATAAAAACTCATTTTATGCCTTCTTTCTTTTTTTTTTTTTATGCAAAGGAACTTGTTGATAATAGCTGTGTTTCAGGGAGCAGTAAATGTACTTTCATAACTTTCTCATTTCATTTCAGTGAACTCCTTTCTTGAAGTAATCTGCACCACAGCGCAATCCCCAGACCATCTGGGCATGAGCTAGCTTGATTTAGGCACACAGTTGCCAACAGCACAAACTGAAAGCTTAGACAAGCCATTGCACACTTTAGAAATTGTATTTCATGAGAATACTAAAGTACCACAAAGACAAAATATGATTTTACAATGTACAGTCTCTCATCTGGAAAGTTTAGGCTGTGCTGCTACTGGTACCCAAATCCAGTTACTGTCTCACCTCCAGGGACACAAGACAGAAAGGGAGATGAGGCAACACCTCCAGGAACGCGTTGCCTATAAGAAAGCACGGTCCCTGCCAAAGCCCGTCATTCACAGAGCGAGGCAGAGGGGACGCAACCAGCCCCCTGATATACCACTGACCTTCATCGATGTGTTGCTGTGCCCTGTGCTGGGGTGCAGCTTATGGATCACGGCTCAGGGATGCCAGCACAGTGCACAAAAAAAACTTCCTAAGCTTCATCCACAGCCTTGACCAAATGTCTGGCTAGAATAAACCTCTATGCTTCCCAAACCATAATAAACAAGAACCTAGGCTTCAGAAAAGACTTTTCCTTCCTTTAATATTTTGCTATAATATACTTTTTCATGCACCTTCAGAGTGATAGACCAGGGGTAAACAGAACTGACCATTGTAAAGTAAAAATTAATTGATGCAAATTCAGCATTGACTTTTTTTTCTTAAAAAAAACTCCTCCTTTCTTTTAGACTTTAAACACTTTCAGCCAAACTAGATGAGGAATCTCAATAAGTCTATGGAACAACATATGGTACAAGGGGCTAAGCAGTATCTTTCATGGGACCGTGACATACTTGTGCCACCATCGCTTGAAGTTTTATAATAAAAGAACAAAAAAAACACCCCACATGTGATTTAAGAGGCAGAGGTAAAGAAGGCAGCTATGGAAGAGCAGACGTACTGCAGATAGCAACTGTTTCTCCATGTGACATGGAGCGGGTACCCGTGAATTGTACCCACATCTGAAACTCTGGAAACAACCCTGATTTCCGCTTCCAGTTAGACAACTGTGCATATAGGTTTCCCTGTGGGTCTCTCCATTGTATTATATCGCTTTCCCAACAAGGAACGATATTGTGCCTGCAGTCCTGGCTAAAAAGAACCAAACAAACTCAAAACCCACAAACAAAAAGACACCCCCAAACTCACCCTGATTTAATACCACTTTACCCCTTCCTCCCCCTTTCAATGACTTTTTGCCCTCAGCTTAGTTTCTTGGAAAGCCTTGGAATAGCCCATTCCCCAAAATGCTGCTATATACTAAGATGTCTTCTTTTAGTCTTGCATTCACAGGAAGTCATAGTTCATAGAAAACTGAGTTCAAATAGGACCCAACTTCAACTGTTCTTCTAGCAAATGTTTTGGGGACCTAAATGCCTTTTCCCTCTTGTTGTTGCTGCCTCCAACATTTAGTAAAATATTCTAAGAAATTATTCCAACGCTCCTGGTGAGAGCATAACTTCTTTCCAGTCCTCTATTTAGAGTAGTAGCAATCAGGTTCTAGTTCAGAAGTCAGTTTTCTGTGTTGTATCTGGACTCGGCTTTTACAAACAAAATGTTAAGGGAGATTCTCCTTACTGACAGCATATCTAATAACCTACATTTCATATCATTAAAATCTCTTTGGTATTTTGCTGCCTTCCCGAATGATTCGAAAGAGTAACCTCTTCCCTCATATTAAATGCTTTCAAATGAATCTTCTCCTAACCACAGAAAATGATAGTCCTATGGCTCCCACTTTACTTACATAAAACGCAAATACATGGAATTAATGGAGAATTAATGAAATCTGACATTAAACAGGCAAGACACTTCTAAAGGTAAGGCAGCTGCCAAAACTTTTGATTCACTGCAACGGATGCCATATACGTGTAATAACACACATTAATATTTGGGGTCATATTTTTGGTTTTAAACAAATGCAACCACTCCCACGCATCCTCAGAAAATATGAAGTACAACTGCATTTTAAAAGATAAAACCAATAATAGCCAATGAATGCATTACGCTCCCTTGCTTTCAGCTGAGTCTTACCTGCAAGATGCAGCTCATGATATCAGATGCAATTTTTGCATGTGGTGTGTCCTCATCTTTTCCAGAAGGCTTCAGGTTGTGCTCTAGACACGACTCCCAGAGCGCCACGAGGGCTCTCCCGTGCTTTTCTATGGATGCCGTCTCCCTGATGGCTGTGGTGATGCGAGTGATGCAGATTTCCACCACGGCCTGGTCATTGTCATTGGTCTGGTAGTCCTGGCTCAAACGGAAAGACATTTGCCAATGAATGCACATCCTTTTCAAGGATCCCACAAAATTAGCCTGAAGACATGAAGTTTTGGTAACGGTCCAGTGTCCACTTTCTCAATTCCACCTTTACAACGAACTTTTAATGCGATTTAACACAGAAATTAGTCATCCCATAGACAATTTACTGTTTCAGGCCTTAATTCTCATTACCGTAAAGGTATGGATTACGTTATCAAATGATTTTTAGTAGTCTGCCTCGAAGCACGGCCTCCTTGACCAGGGATTGCAGCCACACACTTTAGAACCACTCGCACAGGCCTCTTCTCCCATACCCCTGCAAAAACTGAAACTGGAATTGTTATAGCCACAATACATAGAGCAAAATACAGGGTCCCAAATATTTCACATCCTGTCAAGTCCCTGACATAAACACAGTTAGTTTCAATTAGTATCAATGTAACATGAATAAAAGTTAATTAAATAGGCTTTATCACAAAATCCTGTAATCCCCCGTAATCACTGACCCAGATGCCACGTGGATATGAAACAGCAGCACTTCGCCGTTAACTTAAAAGACCCTGAATACACAATCGCTGTCCCTTGGTCTAACCTATGCTATTCCACCCTAAAAAGTAATTAAGATAAAAGGCAGACTGACGTATTAATCAAAAGTCATTGTTTTTGCCAGATAAAGCATGGTCATTTTTACGGGGCTGGAGCCAAGTTCAGCACTAGCTTGCAGAAGTGCAGCGCCAGGGTCAGCTCTGGGGGCTCTGTGCTGCAGTGCAGCCTGAAGGTAGAAGAAGGTAGATTTAGATTGGGTGTTAGGAAGAGATTTTTCACTTGAGGGTGGTGAGGCACTGGCGCAGGTTGCCCAGAGAAGCTGAGAACGTCCCCATCCCTGGAGGTGTTCAAGGCCAGGTTGGACGGGGCTTGGAGCAACCTGGGCTGGGGGGAGGTGTCCCTGCCCAGGGCAGGGGGTGGAAAGTCGATGATCTTCAAGGTCCCTCCCAACCTAAACCATTCTGTGATTCTATGACAGCGTATCACAGGCAGAAGCCATAACATTTAGGTCAGTCTCAAAGCAGTCCTCTGCCTTGATTTACAGCTAGCCCTCTACAAGCTTTGCTTGGTGTGACAGAAACCCCATGCACTTATTAAAAAAATAAAACACATCTTTTCTTTTGTATAAGATTACCTATTAGTAGAGGCAAACAAGTTAACAGCCGCTGGCTGGGACGGCACAAGAGCAAAGCCCTGGCGAGCACCGCGGTCACTGGCTGAGCATGGACGCAAAGAGCAGATGGGGGTTGTCCACGCTGCTGTGAGACTCCTCACATTTGGGGAAAACACATCTGCACCCCTCTGCCAAATCCAGACTGCTCGGACAGCGCTGGAGCAGCTCCCCGATCTCCGGAGCCCTCTGGTGGGAATCGCCGCTCAGCAGCTCAGCTGGGGACAGTGAAGCTCTGCAGATGCTTTAGCTGATTAATGCAGACTGGGGTGTTTGTACAAACATTTCGTAGCGAATTCAGGCACGTTCTCTCAAAAAGTATATTAGGGGGAATTTGTGTAAAATTCCTGATAATATGCAGTTAGGCGAGTCAAATTACATCACAAAGAGCAGAGGCAAGGGCCAAAATAACTTGATTAATGTTCTGAAAGACTGTGCAGACGTAATTGCTGTCAAAGAAATGACCAAAGAGATGAGCCGGTGTACAGCGGCTGCCCTGATGGATGAGTCAGTTCTTGTTGCAACCGGCAATACCATGATCAATGCTCTGAGAGTCAGAGGTTCACACGTTGCCAAAACTGATTTCTAAAATCACATGCTATACAAAACGCAAGAAAAGCGCAGTTGTGAGAACACGTACATGTTGCTAATTGAATATCCTAAGGCTCAAAAAAGATTTTTCTTTCCCTTCAGCAGACTGGAAGCAGGAAGGATAAAGAGCTTTTTTTTTTTGGACAGCACTTTTAAAGAGTTTCCCAAAATCCGTGAGCCTACCGTCATTCAGAACACTTTCTGCTGCAAACAGAATATACACTATACATACAGCATACCTGTAACCTCCTGTTAATCTTTAATATACCTCAAATAACTATTTAATAAAAATTCTGATAAAGATGAACTTGAAATATCTTTACAGGAAATCCAGCTAGTGGGAACTGGATTTGGTTACCACATTAATTCTTACACTTTCCTTGGCAGTCTTGAGTTTTTCAGAAACTTAAGTTTTCTGTGTCCCTGCCTTTAATTTTTTATTTATACAACACGTTTAATTTCATGAAAAATTATTAAGGACAGCGTTTCACTTACCGCAGATGAACTAATTATTCTTATTTGCTCAAGAGCTTCTGAGAGGCTTCCTTCGATTTCAGCATCCTCTAAGGAGAAAAGATCCCCTGCACGTGAAAGGTCCTTTTGTGCCAAAACCAGCCCAAACAGATGATGCATGGCTGCATTCCCTGCCGCTCAGCCAGACCTCTGCATGCACCATGCGCCTGAATGACTCAGATGAGGCCAGAATGGAAACAATCCTGGGGACGAGCGATCAACTTAATATGAAGAATAAATCTGGGGCACATTTCAAGACTTCCTCAGCCCCAATCTAAAAGAAAAAAAAAGGGGGGGGGGGAAATCAGCAAATGCATGGACTGCCATATTCCAGTTTAGCAAAGATTTTTAAATGGTGTATGCAAGCAGAATACAGGATCCCCTGATCCAGGATGCCTTTAAGCACATAGCACCAACTGCATGTTGAAGGACCTTTTCCCCCTCAAACACTAAATAGCTTAAAATCAGCTAAAGAACTTCTAATAAATAAAACCAAGGGGTCCTTATGGGGTTTTTTTCCTTTCATTTCAATGCATATCACCTGAGCAGGATAGTGACTGGACTAACTGATAAGGATTACAAACCGCCTTTCTGTGGTCAGGAGTGGAGCGGAGCTAGAAGAGGTGGGTGAAGCCACTTCGTTTGTTTTCTGGGTTGTTGTGTCTTGACTCCAGAAATACACTATTAGCAAGATTGAGAAGATAATGATTTTTGTTTAGAAAAACAGTCAGTTTTGTTGCCAAAATGATCCCTGCAGTCTTTTCAACTCGTGTAAAACAAACACTTGGCTGAGCTGAAACTATGCACTTCTTGGCTGGGGAATTTAACAGAAGCCGAGTCAAGGGGGGCCCAAGCTTGGCTTGTGAAAGAGAACAGTCCTGCACTTGTGCCCTAAACCCCTCGTATTTAAAACATCCACAGAGGAGACATTTGCCTTAATGATAGGAGAAGTTTGTTTTTGCCACATTTCAGAAGTGCTATCTGTTATTCCAAGACCTCCAGGACTTGCCTTGTGCTGTGGGTCCCCTCCACTCATACACCTTTGAAACAAGGGTCTCCATGGCCAACCTCAGTGCACATGAGAGAGAGACCAACAGCACAGGGTCCTTCAAGCCCAGAACATCCCACAGGGCTAGGACACCCTCCTCAGACTTCACCAAGGCAGTTACAAGTCCATACAGGCAGAAAATAGAGTCATCCAAGGCCTTACCAGAAGGAACAGGACAAGAACTGTCCATCTTCCCTCAGCTCCAATTGTACTGCACTACTTCCATCCATAACCACCACAACTGTGCACCATGACAAAGAAACCCAGCAAGCCACAATTTCTCAGCACCAAAGAACAGCTCTAAGCGCGGGGCCCTCCACAGGCTGCTAGCACTTCAGGCAGAGCTGCAAGGGAAGCGGGGCAGTGGAGGACCCTGCTGTTCGAGACCCTACTGAGAAAGGGGTGAACCACAGAGAGGACTTTCACCAGCACTCATAGCAGCCACGATGAGCTTCTGCCAGCCAAAGGGGACACAAAGACACATAGCGCCATGGCTCTGCGTAAGCTCAGATACACACGGAAGGAGAGATTACAAAAGGGTATGAACACCTCTGTGCGCCGGGGAAGCTGCTGCACAGCTGAACAACCTCACCCCAAACAAGCTCTGCTCCACAGTCACTTCAAGCTCCCCTTAGCTTTAACTGCATCTCTGTTGGCCATTTTTTAGTACACAAGTGGTCACTCTCACTCCTTCAACACCAGCATCTTCCACATCATCAATATTTTCTCCATAATGAAGCATGTGGAGATAAACACAGCATCATTCAGAGAAACTGCAAAGTAGGCTGTTGTTAGTTGCTGTTTTGTGAATCAAAATGTCTTTCTGAATTCACAGGATCATAGAGTCATGGAATGCTTTGAGTTGGAAGTGACCTTAAAGATCATCTAGTCCCACCCCCTGCCCTGGGCAGGGACACCTCCCCCCAGCCCAGGTTGCTCCGAGCCCCGTCCAACCTGGCCTTGAACACCTCCGGGGATGGGGCATCAAACTGAAGTAAACATACCTAAATGTAAAGGATATATGTATATACAGGTATATTTTATATATGTCCTTTACGTTTAGGTATGCAACAATCTGAACAAAGTTTCAGCTTAGCCACTAGCTGTTGTCTTTGCAGGAATACAGCAGATACCTGACTAACTAGCTGACAAAATTATGACATTAAGGTAGGCGTACACTAAATATGATATTCATTAATTCAAGAGTTTGAGTTAGCTTCAAATGTTACACACTGAAGAGCAGCTACTAGAACTGGATTAGTCTGCCTTTGTCTGTGCACATCGCTTAAATGACTTAGTCTGTGTTTCCCATGAGTAAAATTTCCCTGTAGCTTCATACGTAGGAAAGAGAAATGTCTGAGATTTGACATATATTAGCTGAAGTAAAACACAGGAGAAAAGGGAATCTTAGGAAAAAACAGGCTATTCGTAATCTGGACAGAGTGATGAAGATGCTGGGTAAGTGTGACAAATTTAGGATTCAAACATGACCACATTTTCCATACAGGCTTGCATTAGATGAAGCTGGTATAGCGGTGTGCAGCCACGCTCACCCCGAGGGCCCGTGCCAAGCGGGGCAGGGAGAGAGCTCCTGCCCGCTGGAGCACGTGGTGGCCTGCAGGGAGCTCTGTGCAAATCTGTATCTAACCCAGGTGTCACTTGACATGAGAACACATATTAAAATACAAACATTATCTCACAAACAAAATCTTTCCCTCTTTCTTCACTTACTCATCTATTACAGAATATTTACTGATTTGGGGACTAGGAAGAGATCTACCAAGCATGTGTTCCAGATGGCCCATGTGGCTTCAGAGCCAACTCCTCTGGGTTCTGCTCTTGAGTTGATGACCAAAGTACTACATTGTCAAAGACTAGATCGCTTATAATTATTATTTGAGATACAGAGTATCCTTAGTCCCTGTTACTCTTTTATGCTATTTTTCAGAGGGGGGGAGGCAAAATGTCAAATAAGGGGCAAACCCAATGCAAAACACTGAGGACCTTCTGGAAATAACTCAATGAAACAATCTCTATTTTAATAGCACAGACAGCACCTCGCACTTCATCTGCCATAAGCCCAATTGCAAGGTTGAGTGTTTTTTTTTTTAGTTTTCCCAAATCTATCAATATCCTTACACAGGACTTTTAGTTTGATTATTTGAAGCAAGATGGAAGCAGAAAAGAGCTAATAAGATTGCAAATCCCGAAGCACACCAGGCTGGATCCTCCTGACCATCACTATGGCATAAATCACCCATCATCACACTGAAGGGGATGGTGTAAGCAGGGAGGTGACTGGGCCCATCGTACTCATACTCAGCAATTCTCAGACTTGAAAAGAAAACGTGCAAAAAGACGCAGACACAAACTGATTTTTTTTTACCTGCTCGTGATTCCACAACCTCATCCTCAACGGTGGGTACAGGTGCAAAGCTTGTGTTCTCGCAAACGAAGCCTGACCACTTGCTTTGCTCTCCTGCCACCCCAGGCAGCGGCCGAGGGCACAGCAAGCGCTACGCTGGGGGAGCCGGTGGCAAGCAGTGAACCTGAAGCTGTTAATTGCAGTGCCAGGAGTAAAGCATCTCAGGAATGCAGACTAAAGCAGCCTAAAAGTTACCAATGGCTCCCGTCAGGTGACTAAAGGAACCTAAATGCAGAGAGGCCTTATCTCTGAATGAACCGC
Organism: Ibidorhyncha struthersii; assembly: GCA_013398815.1. Taxonomy (NCBI): domain Eukaryota; kingdom Metazoa; phylum Chordata; class Aves; order Charadriiformes; family Charadriidae; genus Ibidorhyncha; species Ibidorhyncha struthersii. The sequence goes on along the minus strand of VZSZ01011990.1, from coordinate 147,296 downwards.
TCTGTTTCTAGGACAAAATACAAAGCCTAGTCCACTTGAGGGCAGTTGTTTTTAATAGAGAAAACAGAACCCTCTGTGTTAGTGGAAAGCTATCTTTCCCTGGGAAGAAGGTAAAAAAAACCAAACCCTCAGTAAGCTCACAGTGTTTGAAAGAAAAAGAGTGAGTGAACAAACTTGGTACAGAAGAGATTTTCTGTTCGAAGGAATAAATGCGATCATTCTGTAACACTTTACGTGAATACAAAAGAGGGTCTGAAGTTTGCTTTGGCTTTTAACATTACTCTCCTAAGTAGCACAGCAGAATCTGCACACATAATTCAGAAAAATGCCCCAGGAACGAAGATCCATTTGAACCCTGCCTTTGATCAGCTGTGCTGAAACGCAGCAGCCCCTTCTTGGCCTTTTGCAAATGCTGTTCTACTCGATGTGCTTCTGCAGAGGAATTGTTTCTCAGAAAGGGCCTGTTCTCTACCTGATGAGCAGACACTTTTTATGTAAGTTTTCCAGACAACACTAAGGACAATACAGAAAAACACTGACTTGCTATAAGCTCTTTGAAATGGAATTATAGCAAATCTTCTTAGTACTTACATTATGTAACAGTGCAGAAAATACTTTTCTTGCATAGGTCTTAAAAGGTGGGAATTGTCCCTTAAGCACCTCCTTGCTCACTACAAGATTGTACTGTTTCCTCCTGTTTCCTGGCACCGAGGAAAAAGGAAAAACATAGTACATGTATCTTCTAAAATGTCATTTTTTTAAAAAAAAAAAAAAAAAAAAAAAAGGGTCAGGTTGAACGATAAAATTTCTTCAGAATATGGCTCCGGAGGTGCCTCATCACCCTGACTCAACATCACCTACCTGCATGTTCCCATTCAGCTAGGACAGAGATTACTGTCTTTGTCAGACCAGCGTCTGACACAGATCAGATGTATATTCGTGTCCCATGTACACAAGCAATGGAAAAGAGGCAGAGGGTCTTGCCAGAGTTTGCACACCCTGTGTGGCCCCCCCCCGTCGGCACAGTCTGGGGGTCACAGCAGGGATCCGTACCTTCCTATGGTCAAAACCTGGGAAACAAAGCAGCGACTCCAGCTCTTGTAACGAACTCCAAGTCATCATTATGCAGGGAAAAAAGACTCAGCTTATAACACAGGCCATTTCCACTGGTTCGTGGTGCAGTCCCACATCTAATTCAAAGTTTTGATGCTGATATTCAACACTTTTCATGACAAGCTGAAAGAGCCATACGTTCCCCAGGACCTTGAAGCTGTTCCCCTCCAAGGTGAGTCTCTCCACTTGCTGGAGGCACAGCATTCTTACCAAAGCTCCTTATCAGAAGCAATCAGAATAAAAGCCAGCCTGACAGGTTTCAGAGCTTGAAGCAATTGAATTGGTCTGTTTGCAAAATAATTCCCCCAATAATAGAAGATTAACAATAAAAATTCCATGTAAAAGGGCAGTTGGACCTAAGGGCATCCAAAAGCCAATTGAACTTTGAGCTAAAAGACTGAGTCTTACAGTTTTATCAGGAACTCGGATTCTGCAGAATGACATTAGAAGGACAAGAAAAAAAAAAAATCTCAAATCAAAGAGGAAGGGGAGAGGATAAAAATTTTTAAATTTACAGTGAAGGAAGTTCTACAAGAAATTAGAACAATTTCCTTAACTTTCAAAAGACTTGAAATATAAGTATGGTTGCTTGATTTTACCAGATGGTGCTATCTGACTGAAAACAAAAGTGTAACCTTCAAAGAACTGCGTAATAATATTGTTAGTTGAGTTCGAGTCTAAGCAACATAAATTGAGAAAACCCTCACTATATTTAAGGAATTTCAGGAAAGGCAGGCCACCTAGAGTTCATGTTAAGTAAACCTTATAGTATCTTCTAGTTTGCTCACTGCAGAGCAACAGGCAGTTAAAGCCTTACTATACTGTTGAACCAATCTTGGACATGAGCTTCCATAATACTGCATTTCAGAAGGAGCTTAAGCACCCTTAGTACTAAGACCTGGGCTAACCCAGCCCTGCAGCAAAACCCGCAACCCACCGCCATCGGGGACAGTCCCTGCAGGCTCTCAGAGCCACCGGCCAGTTGCAGTTGAATGCATCAAGAGACAACAGACAAACCATCCCCTCACTGAAGCTGCACTGAGAAGAGATGATACTCCAAACCCAGCACACAGCCAGGGCTCCGAAGTGAATCCAAGATTCGTCCAGCACTTCCCAAACCCCATCCTCCTCTGTACCACTCAGTTTGCCACGGGCACCATGCACGGTTCTCCTCAAATGCTGCCGCACAGCTCCCAGCTGGAGCACTCCCAGCTGGTGTTTCTTGTTCTGTACGGAAGGACCAAGCTACCACGGGCGCCAAAGCTCTCTGATAAACAAAAGGTAATGTTCATTTTCTGAAATATTAAAGAAAGAAATCTAAAAGGTATAAACTGAACACCCGGTCCAAAAAGTCACTTGGATTTCAGTGTCAGGTAAATTACACAGGAGAGGAAGGGGATCTGAGAATTCCCCTGAAATGGAGAGACTTCTGTTAAAGGACTGGGAGGCCAGAGGTCTTGCTTTACCATGGCGATCTCGGGCAAATCACAGCTCAATGCTTTGACTACTCTAACAATAAAAAGGAAAAGAAAAAAAAAAAAATCAATTTCCTTACCTTGCAGACATGTTGCCATGCTTAATACACTGGATTGTATGAAGTGCTTTGGATGAAAGATGCTATAGGAAAGCAAAAGCAAAACAGTATTAGTAACTCTTTGCCTTTTCAACACTCTGTGTGCAGACTATAAAGTATATGCCACATGATACTTCCAGGAATACAACTGTGTATTTCACCAAACAGGGTTTAATATTTAGGACATGGTCCCATAAAAAGCAAACAGGACAGCAGCTCTACTAAACCCTGGGGGAGTTTGTGGTGTTATTCACACATGCCACACATGCATGGATTGAACAAAGAGAGATTCAGTTTTCCATTCTCTCTAGGGGTGGGAACAACTGTTTTCAACAACTGCATATTTAGTTTTATTTTACTTTTCCACGAATAAGAGGAAGATTAGAATAATCTTCAAAGCAAACTTTTATTCTGTGCATATGACAGGATTCCCGTCTCTTGAAATCCTTCTCCCTCATCTCACAGGGAAAAAAAAAAAAAAAAAAATCTGTTTTGTGGAATTAGAAAACGTATGTCTCAAACAGTAACAGAAGTTTGTAGTATCTCCAAGACTGCCAGATACTTCCTTCCCCACACGCACCCAGCCAGGAAAAAAAGACAGGCTGGATACGTTTCCTCGTTATTTTCAGCTAGAAAGTTTCCCAAGGACATTCATATATGCAATTTATGGACAGACTATTGCAAGATATTTCAGAGGACTTTTCCCCTCCGTATTACACTAATAATTTGATTTATTTTTATGCTTGAAAAGCATTTATTCACTAAAATAGAGCAGTCTTTCAGAACTTTTAAATAAAGTTCTCACATTTTTCAGTGAAAGAAAAGGATTAAAGATTATATTGAAAGAGCATCATTTTCACACAGGGTGAATAGACTACAGCAGTTCCCATGGGATCAGCTGCATATATTTAAACTCTTCCCACAAGACAACCATTGTTTCCAACAAGCCTCTCTTTTTTTTTTTTCCTGTCATGACAGGTTTCCACACTTCATATCACCTAGAAATCCCATGGATGCTGAGCTAGACCAGACGATGAAACAATACATTATTANTTTTTTTTTTTTTGCTAATGAAACACCTTGCTGCAGTCCTGGGAGCTGCGAACCGACTTGCTCTCAACATCCAGTTCTTATACACAAGGAAGCAGTATTCTTGCTGGAGGCAACTGCAAAATAATCAGAGCAATTATACAGCCTCTTTTAGATCCATCTCTCCTACCACAATTGCAGGGCTATACCACTTCCTCAGTCTGAAGCAAGTTCAGTGTTCTTCCTAGACGTGTAAACCAGCATGTAAATATTCTCCCCTGTGATAAACTGGCTTAATTAGTAGGTTTTATAGGTCAGATGCTGCTTTAAGTGAACCAGATTTCACAGATCTCCGAGGCAATTTTGGCTGCACAATCCACGCAGAACTCAACTGATGCAGGGTGGTAAGAATGTACTTATAAACTTGCTAAGTGCTACTTTTGCAAACAGTTTACAACTTGACCAGGTTTTATATATATATATACCTGCTTGATAACCTATGTGCCGTCGACAGAGTTTTCTACAATTTTCAGTACTTAAGAAATCACAAAGGTTTACATTTGACTGCTGTTTCAGAACATACCAATGCTATATATAACAATTCATAACACAGCATTTTTTAACATCAGTAAGACAGATTTGTAAGAATTCCATTTGTAAGTATCTTCATGATATTAAATTATTATGCTAAAATAAACAACACACTGCTAATAGGGAATAAATTGTTTCATATAACAAATACCAGTACACTCATTGTCATGGTGATGCTGTCAAAAGCTGGTCATTTTCAAGTGGTGCTTAACGAGCTTATCGTGACAAATTTTCAAGACTGTAGTAATGTTACAGAAAAAAAAAATGTTATAAAATTTTACAAAATGTATAAATATGTATTTCTCTCTAAAAAGTGTGAAAGACTAAATGGAACAGAGCATGAGGGACTACAGGGTCTCTAAGAATGCCACTCTGGAAGTGAAAGTTGGACTAGAGCAATAAATAAATTCAAAGTCACTGTCTCTCAAAGTCTCCTGAAATAGCAGTTCACCAAACAATCATCAAACATCCTCAGGTTCCTCCCAGGTACCCGGCAATCCAATACAGTTCCTTTTTAGCACATGTTTTAATAGGGCCAACAGTTTCCTTAGCCTGCATTTTCAAAGTTCCCCTGACATACAGCAATAATTCTACAGCACGGGGCACAAAGTGCCTCCTGAGCATAGGGAAGAAAGTGAAACACATTTGATCCCCAGGATGAGTTCAGAACACTACAGGCTTAACATACCTGCTGTCACACCCCCCAATACGCAGGCACTGCTTTTTCTCTCTGTGGCACTTCAAGCTAACTCACAACGTTTGTTCACAAACATCGTTGTAATACGCTTATACATCTAATAACCACAGTTCCTGCATTCACAGAAAAAAACAGTAACAGTCACACTATTAAAGACTACAGTTCCTATGCTCTCAAAAACCTCTTCCATTATTTAATATTTGGATCTGCTACTCAACTTCTTTCCATGCAGTAATTTATTCATTATTGAAAATGTTACACAAATGCATATTTAAGTTAGTTATTCATACCTCTCAGAAGAGAAACCTCTGAAAAACATTAATAATTGAAGGCAAATTGTCGCTCTTTAGAGAAATTCTGATAAAATCCATTACAGTTGTCAGTCCCCCTTCCATCCCCCTGTCTCTGGTATGCGAGGCTGCTGGCTCGGTGCACAGCCTTGTCAAACCAACCGTACAGTCTATTCAGTTACCCTGGAGTTGTCATGTGGAATCAAGCAAACAAATATCTTCTCTCCATTTTCCCCAACTCTGGCACTCAAAAACAGATCAGAACTAATTCTTCACAAAGCTTAACTTCAGCAGCAGCTTGAGTGAAAACACTCCAAGCTTGATATGGAATTTGAATTAGTTAAAAGGATTTATCAACAGCCAGTGGTTACATTCAGTTAATTAATAACTTGCTTAAGAGTAACGAGGAAATTGCAGAAGTTAATATTACTTATGGGGCCTCTTCTCAGAAGTCGGTGAGAAGGCTGGACCCTTTCAGTGTCTTTGGAGGAATATTAGCCAAAAGAAAAGTCAGGAAAGAGTAGGACACTGGAGGAAACGCATCCTTTCAGTTGACACCCGCTGCATCTCAGCAAACTGTAGAACTTCAGCCAGCCCTTTGAAAGCTTAACCGCCCAGGTGGAGCCAGTGCCCAGGACCTACCTGAACACCTCCAAAGCTTGGCAACTGTAGCAGAGAAATGATTTCTAAATCATTCCGGAGGCATTCTGCATGCAAGCTGAACATGCTTTCCTTCCACATTAAGCACATCCATATACTTTTCCTCTTAGCTTTCCTTTGATAAATAAATTCCAGACTCCCAAAAAATCAACCGTAACTAAAGCCTACCCCTACACGCAGGCCAGAAGGATATTGACAGAACTGATACTGGCCATGTCCTACTCTCCTGGGAGAGCATAGGAGCAAACCCATGCTGGGAGTGTTCCAACACTGACATTTTTCTAATAATGACCAAAGTAATACCAAATGAACCAACCCTCAGAACAGCAAAGTGTAAGGTCAAGCACTCTTAGCCAGCTGCTGGAAGAAAAGAAAGACTGTTTGCCCAAAGATAATGAGGAGGCATGTTTGTACCAGTCTCGTTAGGGCTTTTGTCCTTTTGCAATACAGAAAGGATTTACAATTTATACAGTTTAACAAAATCTGCTCCATAGAATATGCATTCAGTCATACGCGTCCTCAATTTTGGTGCCAAATCCCCCAAATAGCTTTTTTGCTCCTATTCATTCCACCACGGCCTCTACAACCAAATACAAAATAATTGGTGGGTGGACACATACTTTTAATGATAAGAAAGTCATTGGAGTTGTGTTTTAAATAAAATGCAATTGTGTGTTCTCTACATCTTCCTTATAACTTAGTACGGATATGAAGAACACAGCATGCTTTTCTCCTACCTCTACGACACTGAAAAAAGCTTGCAAGCTGACAGCAGAACATAAATACTCTCACTCTCAAAATCATTTTCTGAACAAGAGATTAAAAAAAAGTTTCAAAAGGCAGCATGGTCTAACTAGGAGAGCATAAATGAGGGTCTTGGATTTTACTTTTGCACCTGATACTACTTAAGTCATTGTACAGTTGGAACTAAGAGGCTGATTCCTTCACTCACCGCGAGCGTACTTTTGACTTCTAACAGCAGCCAAAGCAACATTTCCCCAGTGTCCGACAGTCTTTTAATTTTTCACGTGGAAGGAAAAGTCAAACCACAAGCTGGTTTTGTACTTACTCAAACACAACTCCAGTTATAGCTAATGGCAGTCCTCAGAAGATTTACATGGAAAAGCTTTTCTGATGATTATGCCGAAAGGATAAGACCAGTGTTGACTGTCTTCTCAGACAACCCGTTCTCTTCATGTCACAAGGTGGACAGTAGAAAGGAATTCCTTCTGCTGAGGAGAATGTGCTCTGCTCCCAGAATCACCTGTACTGTCAGTAAGAAAAGCATGAGAGCTAGTGGGCTGGGGAATACAAGGCAGCAAAGTAAGGATCAGTGAGAGAGACCCAAACAAGCTTTGAAAAGATGACTGATGGCATTACTATGGAGAAAGACAGTGACATGGCCCTTTCCAAGCTAGGCGCTTCGAATCCTTCCAATCTGTACGCTCCCTGCAGAGGTTTGCCATGCTAACATCACCCTTTACAGCCCTGACAGAGTCACACCTTAATTCTTTTGCTTCTGCTTTTTCATTGATGGATTCATTGCTGTAAACCATTAACGTCATTAAGACAATGAAATCTTAGCTCATGCAAGATGGCACGTGAAAGAATATGGCAGGAAGACTGACTCAAGCCACCCAGCACCATCGCCTTAAAAGTTCTCTGACTTTCCTCTTGCTGTTTATAAAAAGAGAGAACCAAGAAATTACCACTGGACCAGGATATGCTTGGAAAGACAAAGCAGTTGAGCAGCTCACAGCTCTAAAGCATATAATGCCCATGGCAAGCAATTTGTTGTAATAATGAGGCAAGACAAGATATTGTGATAATAAAGCAAAAGATATTTTCACATACATTTCACTATCAGAAAAAGGAGAATTTACTTTATGAAAAGTTTTTCCCATCCTAGAAACTTGATTTTAACTTCTATTATAATAGCTACAATGAATTTATGTCCTTTTTAAACAAAGCCCTGAAAATATTTATTTTGCTAGACTTTTAAAAATAAACATCTTGTTAGGAAAGAGACTTGCTATTGTTCTCACTCCGACTAATTGGTGAAGAGAAACAGAATATTCCATATTCATTGCATTTCGCCTAAATGAGTCATGTTATCTTCTACCCAGACAAAGCATTTTAATTTTAATAACGACAATGCTGACAGCTACAATACTGTTCTTGCAGAAGTTTGCTTGTAAATAATTAACAATTGTTGTATAATGACAGTGGGTTTTTTGATAGCTCTATTAATTTCACAGTCAGGCTGGAGTCTCTTTAATTTAGGGTATTCATAAAAATCCAACCCCCTTCCAACCTACTAACATAAAAGGCCAATGGAAAAAACAGGTTCACGTCCCTGCAGTCTGTCTCGATGCTAAAAACCTGTTGAACACCAGGAGTCAGCCATGAAAAACCAAAGAGGATAGTATAGAAATCACAGACCAGACCTCCAAATGGTTCACGTGTTTGACTAATAATTATCCGATTTTGAAGTTAAAGTCTGCGTTGTGATAAGTAACAAGTTCACAAAGCAAAATTCTGTTTCGTGTTGTAGGACCTGGTGGTGGCATCGTCAGGGGACAGATTCAGCAGAGGACAGATAGACACCACCTATTACTGTCCTTTAAATACTTGCACTCGTGCCTCTCAAAATCTTGCCAAGCAAGACATTGATGAACTTTCCCCTAATCCACTCATATTTTTTCAAACCTGGCAACATTCCTCTGGGTCTGATGGAATCAGCAAGGATACAAACACCTTGAAGACCGTGAAAATGCTTCCTGTGTAAGGAAATTCTTTATCTGTCACATGCCATATAGGTCCCTAATTCACAGCTACATCTTTTACCTACATACTAGGAATTTTGCCTAAGAATTGTAGAACTGGATGCAATGTTTCTCTACCATAATAGAGGATATCCAATTTGATCTTATTTTCCCTTCAGATAACACGTCCTGGTGTTTCCTTTCCTGTGAGGACAAAAATATTTCACTCCAGAAATAACAGAGCCTCTCAAAAGCCCACTGAAGTTAACAGAGACACTCTTATTGTCATTACAAGGATCTACAGTCTTTTGTTCTCACAGAAGGTATTTCCTGAAGTTACCTTATGCCCATCTGCTGTCCCAGACAAAGAAGTGGATAACGACACAGACATTTATGAAGTAATCTTTGGTTTCTGTATGGACTAGGTAACAAAAACCATCTCTGGGCCATGCATTTGACTGGCAGCAGCCCAATATTTAGTGTACTTGCATAGTTTTATACACTAAGTGGATTATTCAGGATTGTAAACTGTCCTGCCAAATAAAAAATGCTTGATGTCAACCTAATATTTCTATCAAATTCCATATGAATTACTAAAGCTATCTTCTAATAATTCTAATGTTTTTCCCCATGCTAAGTATTGCTTATACTCCACTTCAATTACCAGCAAGCACAGAAATCTTGTTTGAAACTTGTAGAATAGCTGTTTATTTCTAAAGGACCAAACCCTGTGTACTAGACAAAGGCAAAGCTCCTGTTGAAATTAAAAGAGGTTTTCCCCGAATGAAGTCTAAAAACTATAGGATTTGACCCATTGTCTCCGAGGAGCTAGACCCTGCCTCAGCACTGTAGCTGTTCGTTAGTCAGGTTCGTAGGTGGTTATTGCCTGGCAGCCCTATCTTGTAACAATACACAGAGCTCATTATCAGCTCCACTGCTCCAAAAGGCTCATCTGCATCACAAAAGGCAACATCTGCTGTGCATCTAGGTGCCATCTCGTTGATAAAGTATATCAGAAACAGAAAAAGTTTGCATACTCGTTTCTTTATAGTCACTGCTGTTTTGGAGACAGTTCCAAAATACTCATAGGCAACAAACAAATGTCACTGTGGGTCCATCTGACAGTACTTCAGATGCTCAGCAGCCTCCCTTGCTGTGATGGACAAACTGCAAATGCATCCAATCTCTTTTTTACGTATACACATACAAGCACACACACTCTCAAATTCACATTTTGCATATCAGATAACATTTTCGTTAACCATCTGCATCATTTTCCAATTGAACTGCATATTCTATTACTTCAGGCATCCATTCCTATTCGCTTTGTTTCCCACATACAGGGCTTTCTTAATTGAGCTGCATAGTTTATGAACTGTGCTAATTGACTGCATAACTCCACTGCTGAGTTTTTATATACTGTACCAAGCAGAATATCGAGTGCTGGATTTGTGCCACCGCAGTTACAAGCTCTGTAAGTTGAGGAGTACTTCAACAGTTCTGCTGTATTTTTCACTTCTTCAATTTCTGTATGTTTTTCCTACTTTGTAATACCCAAATGGGTTGAAATCTGCATTTGGCTTAAGCAAAAGTTTTTTTAAGGATAGCCAGGACAAAGTAATTAAACCGCTGATGACAGCACAAGTAACACTTGCATTCTGTCCCTGAGAGCAGAAGTCAAGAAAACTTACCCTAAGAGAGCAAAGGCAGCTACTCCCACGCAGAAGGAAAACTGCCTGACCTCAAGGGACTGTTCCAGTAGGTGCTCATGCTCCTGGTTTCTGGTTAAGAGCCAGAAGCCTTTGAAAGGGTCCTAGAAGCAGGAAGAAAAAGTAGTTTTGATAAGTAACCATGAGGACATGCTGTTCTCAGCTGCCACGAGTTAAGAGCTCAGCAATCAGGGCATGCCTGCTGCAGAGAGACACAGCGTCTGGAGCCAAGACTGGTTCTGCACAGCATCCAGCTGTTTCTCATCCTAATTAAGTCTATAGGCTAACAGTGATTATTAATATTAAACACCTACCCTCTGAAGCTACTAATGAAACCAGATAATCTGTACCATAGAGCCACATTTAAAATTAATACAGACATTTATGCTAACTTACAAGAAAGAGAAGCAGCACACATGATACAATGTGCTCATGCCTTTCTTGTGCACAGGTTCTCCTCTTGGCTACGGATAGATGCCACGGTAAGAGCAAGTATTTAAAAAACAGTATAAACATCTGTTCACATGCTTAATAAGCTTACCATCATTAATGCTATACCTCACAGATGAGCACAATGCTTTGAAAGACAAACAAAAGGAATAGTACTTCTACCAGAAACTCTAATTTCAATAATAGCATCAGAGCTAAGTAGTGGCAGTTATTTGGAGGCTTAAGGAAAACAATCAGCAGAAAAAAAAAAAAAAAGAAAAAAAAGGTGCAGCATCTCATGGGACAAGTTATTTAAATTAATTAATACCAGCACTAATATGGCTATGTAAATGCCTTTTTAGGGCAAAGGTTTGTTTGCTAGATTCGTAGAATAAAAACTCTATATGAATAAGTGAGCTCAAAACCATAGAAATGTAGGATCGGAAAATCCTCAAGAGATTACCTAACCTACCTCCTTATGTCGAGGCAAGACCTGTCAGGCCTAGGCACACCTGATGTTTGTTCTGATCTTACTTCCCTAAGCAAAGCTTTTCAACACTTCGTAATTAGGAATTCACCCAGTAGCCAAAGACTTCTTCCTACTCCATTAGAAACAGAGGACAACAGATTGCTGTTTTATGACGGTGTTTGACTCTATGATTCTTTGCTCTCTCAAACATCTCCTTGTGGAGCAACCATCTCTTTCAGCTTTCCACTCTTCTCATATTTTCTCACTTTTTTTTCATTTTTGTTGAATCTCCTCTGGACTCCCTTTTCTGGAATTTCTAAGACCATTTCCATAGGGCACTTGTGCCATCAGGGAGCAGCAGGTAGCTGCTGATGCCCGCAGGCCTGGATTGGGCACCAACAGGGTACCAGGATGCTCTACCCATCTGTCCCTCCACCCAGGGAGGTGGCACAAGGCTGAAGCCTCCCTGCCCCAGCTCCTGGCCACAAAAGCGGCTTTGACTCTTGTGGCATAGCCAGAACAACCAGCTTGGTTTCCTACCCTGCCCCAGCTGCAGTGATCAAGTAGAAGGCTGCTAACAGGAACCCCCCAGCCAGCACACTTCAACAGCCCCTTGTCCTGTCTCTTGGCCACCCTTTTCGCCTCTCTTCCTCTGCCTTGTGTGTGCCTCTCCATACACAAAACTAGTATTTCCATTACTTTTATCCAGGTAGACTCAGTTTTATATAGTATTACAGATACAGTAGCCTAGATATAGCTAGCCTTGCAAGACCACCCTCCCCAGAACATCCCTGGTACTCTCCTCAAATTATCTGTGAGGTCTGATCATTTCCCTAACGGCCCCTCTGAACCAGCTGTGCAATCCAGCCCTCCCCCACACCTGTAGTTTTTGTTAACTCTCACACCATTATCTGTCACATCTGGCAGTTTCGCACGTCGTGCCCAGTGCTTTTCCATGTCCTGTTCGCTCAGCTTAACCTCAACACAGGGCCTGAGCAAAATTTGCCTCCCAAAATTTTCATGACCTCAATTTCTTTTTTTCTTTGTTAGTTTGGGTTTGTTTGTGGGGTTCGATTTTTTGGGGGTGGTACCGCTATACCTGTTGTGTTTTTCTTTAGGCATTCCCGCTAGCCTGAGAACCTCCTGCTCCCCAGACGTGGCACACAGCCCACAGCAGGGGCTCCAGTATGAAATCAGGTCCCTGAATTTTCAAAACATATCACAGAAAAAAACTTTTTTCTCTCATAAACTAAACATTTAAACCAATAGTCTCTGCAACAGAAGTCAACATCTGATTCTTTGTGTCCAAAATGTGGTTCTCAGTTTTTTCCCCAGCAGGTGTGAATTTATCATAGCGAGGCGTATACATTGCATTAAAATCAAGCAATAGAAAATTCACTGTTCACCTTTCAAGTCCAACTCAGTAGTAAACCCATTCAATTTTGCTGTCAATTACATTAGGGAGAAAAAGGAGAAACTAGGAAAAAAAAATCAGATTAGCGCATTCTGAGATAAATGGTATTTCAGACAAGTTTAATCTTACTTTTGAAAGGGGCAAACCCTACCACATACATCTACATGGTGAGCTCTGCAGAACACCTGGAAGGCTCAACACCAAAACAGTTACATCACCATCTAACTGTATCAGGGTTTTCTTTTTTTCCCTCAGCAGGATTCATGGGACAAGACAAGAATTTAGGCTGGGGCCTGAAATTCCCATATCCAGTCTAACTGACTTTAACCATAAAGGTAATTTTCTCCTAATCGTCAAGTTAGATTGCCCCTTTAGTCTGCCTCATCAGACTGTAAATAGGTGTTCCTTTCTCAGAAGCACAAGAATTAAAGAAAGAAAAGACATGCAAAAAGATTGAAACCCATAAACTACAGGTAGATACCATGAACTCAGGAGACGTTGTTAGGAGGTACCAGGATTCTTGAACTTAACTTTAATCATATGAGTAACAGTCCCTTTTTTTTAAATTATTCATTGCCCCATTTCACAGCATCAGAGAATCACAGCGCAGTCAAGATTGGAAGGCACCTCCAGTGATCATCTAGTCCAACCCCCTGCTCAAAGCAGGGTTAGCCAAAGCAGGTTGGGCAGGGCCACCTCCAATTAGACTTTGAACATCTCCAAAGATGGAGAGTACACAGCCTCTCTGGCCAACCTGTTCCAGTGTTTGACCTGCCCCAGAGTAAAAAAAAGGGTTTCCTTACATTTAACTAGAATCGCCTGTATTTCTGCTTGTGCCCACTGCTTTCTGTCCTGTCACTGGATACTGCTGAGAAGAGTCTTGCTTCACCTCTCCCCATTGCGTATTAATATATATTGATAAGATCTCCCTGAGCCTTCTCTTCTCCAGGCTAAGCAGTCTCAGCCTCTCCCTCTATATCAGATGCTCCCACTCCCTAATCATCTTTGTAGCTCTTCTCTGGACTCGCTTCAGTATGTCCCTGTCTTGTACTGAGGGGCCCAGTACTGGACTCAGCTCTCCAGACACATCTCACCAGCGCTGAGCAGAGGGGAAGGATCACCTCCCTCCAGCAGCAGGCAATGCTCTGCCTAAGGCAGCCCAGCGTGCTGTCGTCCACCTCTGCTGCAAGGGCACATTGTTGGCTCACCAAAAGTCCTCTGTATCCATAAACTTTTGTAGACACTGGTTCAGCTTCCCACACATTGTTTTCAAGCGTTTTCATTCACTGCTTTTGAGAACCAGGCTTTAGAACAACATAAGCAGGTACTACAGAGAAAAGTCACGGCTGTCACAACTGGACTCAACCTCATTCCAAGAGGTAAGACGTAAGTGTGATACTGGTATTGTAATACATAGTGACTTACAAGAGAAAAAGGATTGGTATGCTAGAGTTAAAAGTGATCAAACTGAACTGTCAGCCTTACCTGGGAGTTTTCTCATGCTTAAATAAATCTCCTCCTATTCCACGTTCTCATTAATTCTTGCAAATAAACTCTTTCCTTCTGGTTACCGTAATAATATTCTGACAATAGAGAGGATAAAAACGAACAGCATTTTCTTGTCTAAATAATATCCAATATCAGTTCCATTTATCACGTCTCATTAACAGAAAAAAACTGTAAAGAATTTCTGAATGTCTTCAAACCTCTCTGACGAGTTTTATTAGCATTGTTTCACCTTAAAAACGATAAAACCTACTTCAAATTTGCAGTCTAATAGTACTTTTACCCACCCTATATTATGCTCCCAGAAAAGGGTTAATGTCATGCATATATACAGACCAAGGACTTTTTTATTTTAATGGCAAGGCAACAAAGAAATTCACTTAATGACAAGTTCTTGCACTAATGTATTATTCATTTTGTTATGTGACAGTAGAACAAAATTGTATCCATAAATATATAATGTTGTACACCACTTTTTAATGTAGTTTACATTTATGAAATAATTGGCTGTCTTTCACCATATTATCCTCTCTTTATTCACTTTTTGTTTAAGCGGATGTCATAAAACGCAGTTCGTGACACAGAAGATGCATTAATTCCAGGAACAGAAATGGCAACTGCCCTGGATAAACCTATAAATATCAACTTCTGTTTCTGAAAATGTTTTCTAGTCTCTGGAAGGATTTTGGAGGTATCTTTGCAGTGTTTTTTCACATATAAATTGCTACTTTAGTCTATTTTTCCTTATAATTAATGTTATATGTTTTTAAATGTATTAACTCATTTGAGGTCAACAAATTGTATCCAATCATCAGCATACTTACGTTCATGTATTTAATGATGTGGGGGGGGTTAACTTAAATAATAAAAATACTCAAACCTCCCTACTCGGTATCCTAAAGCCATGAGCTGAGAGATGCTTCAGCACGGGCAGTGCCCTCGCCGGCAGGGCTTAGCCTCACAGGGTCTGAACACGGCCAGCAGAGCTGGGTGCAGGCAACACCGGCCACTATCGGTCCCAGGAGGGTCAAGCGGTCAACCAAGTCCCAGTTACACCCAGGGAATCCAGCCAGGAGCAAAAGGAGACAAGGCCAGAGACAGGACTGGTGACATGGCTACAGCATCGGGCCAAGTCCATCCAGGAAACATGGCTGGATGCTTGCATGAAGGGTCCACCCAGGAGCCGAGCTGCTAGCAGGACTGGTCTGAGGTCCACCCAGGACTGAGGGACTCAGCCTGAGCTGAACTGGGGCCTCTGTGCAGGAGGCCCCAGCTGAGGCTGGTCAGGGCCACCAAGGCCTGTCACTGCCCTCAGAGCACAAACACTTTCCAGGTTCCATTACCCATTTGCTCAAATGTTGTTTGCCTTCATAAATTGTTAGGAGGAGCATTTGTGGATTGTTTTATCCTCTCCAGTCACCTGCATGGTCTCTCCAGCTACTGCCCTTGCAGATAAGGGCAGTATGTGCCCTTACCTTCAGGTTCACATCCAGTTCTGGGTTGGAATCATAGAATCATCTAGGTTGGAAGGGACCTTTAAGGTCATTGAGGCCCACCATTAGCCCAGCACTGCCAAACTCATGACTAACCCATGTCCCTCAGCACCACCTCTGCCCATCTTTTAAATCCCTCCAGGGATGGCGACTCCACCATGGCCCTGGGCAGCCTGTTAACAAACACTGGTTTGTTAACTCTTTCGGTGAAGATTTTTTTCCTAATATCCATCCTAAACTTCCCCTGGCGCAACTCGAGGCCATTCCCTCTTGTCCTATCGCCTGTTTCTTGGGAGAAGAGACCAACCCCCCCTCGCTACCCCCTCCTTCCAGGGAGCTGCAGAGAGCAACAAGGTCTCCCCTCAGCCTCCTCTTCTCCAGGCTGAACACCCCCAGCTCCCTCAGCTGCTCCTCATCAGACTTGTCCTCCAGACCCCTCACCAGTTTTGTTGCCCTTCTCTGGACAAGCT
>VZSZ01011990.1:110276-128477 GCA_013398815.1 Ibidorhyncha struthersii | reverse complement strand
TCTCCTGAGGAAAAGGCCCGTCCTGATGGTGGGTTTTTAATAAGCTGAGTTGGAGGTGTTCTGTGAGAACTGTTTCCGTATTAAAATTTGGTCGTGCTTTATCGTCAGCTCTGAAGAAGCAGCGTTCACCATCAGGAGCTTGTAAAAATGTGTTTGGAGAATAGCTGGAGACAATATACAGTTCCTGGTATTAACCCAGTCAGTGTTTGAAGAAGCCCTGAATTCCTCCTTAGCTTTGCTCTGCTCTTCCTTTTCCCCGGGAGTAATTAAATTATGAATACTGTACAACTGAACATCCTTTTGGATTTCAAGCCGCTATTAGCTGCTATTTAGAGAACTTGCAAATCTGCCAAACACACATATCTGACATCTTTACACATTACTAGCAATGTCTGGTTATTTGACATCCAGGAACATGCAGCAGCCAGAACACACGGACGCGCGCAGCAGCTTGGCGGTTGGGGAGGCAGAGAATCTGTGGCAAGTCTCCCAAGTTCCAGGGCAAGCTTGCTTTTCCTCCTCTGTGCTGTCGAGCTGTTCTTAATGGGGTGGATTTCACTTTTAAACCATTGACTATTTCTGTTTGCACGTTTTTACTCCAGAATAAGGGATGAAAATGAGAAAAAGAGTGTCCAAACAGGAGTCTCAAGCTACAGATTTGTTGTTACGAAATAACTTGCACCATAATGGTTTTATTTCTAGCTAGACAAACACTAAGCCTGTTCTGTGAAAGTAACACCTTTGCTGTAACTTTTCCAAATGGTAGTAACTAGTATTTGGGCAGTAACCTAAGAAAGAATATGAGGTTACAGGAAAGGAATTGTTATAGGAACATAAATCACCTTTTATTTTCTTTTCTCCCCATTGGCAACTTAAGTACTATAGGAAGAAAAGAAATGTCATAGCAATCTCCTTATCCTGTTTTCAGGTGCAAAGCATTTAATGCAACAGAAGTGGGTTTTTTTTTTTACACGTTGAGGAGCAATTCAAATCGCTCTGGAGGACTGTATATATTGGGGGAGAAAACCATCTGTATTGGTGTAGCTCAAACACCATTATTCTTTTGAGCTGAAAATGCAGTTATGAAGTACTTCAGTGTCAGAAGACAGCTTACTTGGTGAAGCGTATATGCTAACATGGCACAGCCAGTGCAGGTGTGAAAACAGCTGAACATCACTGACACCATTGCCTTTTGCCTTCCCAGCAATGGCAGGAGGAGTTCAGGTTTTGTGGCCGATACGTTTAGTTGGTGGCATCCAGTTGTTCTAGCCGCTGGTGGGATTGCTGGGTTTGGTGATTGGGCTGTTACTGGGACAGAGTATTTTGCTGGGAATTTAAGAAGAATAGCAATTGTTGTAAGATTAAAAATACAGTCACAAATACCATCAACGCAAACGTTATTCTGCTGCGTAAATGTTAAGTAATAGCAACCCAAGAATATCCAAATGCTGTAAATGTGTTAAGTGTGTTGTGTGGCAGGAGGCCAAAGCTCAAATCTTCAGTCATCTGGGAAGTGTAAGTGGCCTGTCTAATTCCTACCACTTTTTAAGCTGTTTGTTTTTCTGTAATAGCTGCGGGGTTTTGGAGCAGGGTATAGCATAAGATCAGGTGGCCGAGCCTGAATTGCCTTGTTTAGACTTGCTACCACGTATTCCTTGATCTTCTAAGAGAACTTATGCATGCGTGAGTCCAACTGCAGTTACGATACTCATACACGGTTTTAAATACCGTGGTAAACCTAATTTTTCAGACATGGTTTTAAAACACCATGTTCAATTTATTTTTTTTTTTTTAACAGCTGACATATTTTGCTTATTTGGGGATGAAGCTTAATAAAATATGTAAGGTTTTTGTTACGATGTTTACAAATGCTTGAAAGCTCATGCCTAAAAGCTGCCAAAGTATTATGCGTGCTTTGATGTTTCTCCCTTTTTAGTGGGTGGTAAAACCCTGTTCAGCTGCAGAGTACCAGAATGGGAGAGCTTACTTGAAACATTACTCACAACGTTTTTTTAACTTTAAAAATTATTTTCAAAGAGGGCTATGAAGTCCAATAGCTTCAACAGTATAAGCTGAGTGTATCTAATAGGCTAAGGTCAATTCTCAGTGTATGAATATGTGTTCTTTTTTTATTGTTTAATTGGTTTAGGTCCAATGATGACAGTTCTTTTCAGAGGCAGCCAGTTTCTACAGCAGACTTGGTCCAGCATTTAACGCCACAGATACCTGAAGTCTCATGAAAAGAAAAAGCAGGTTTCTCAATGACTAGCAAAGTGAGTCCTAACTTTACAGTGAATGATGTTCAGTGAAACAAACTTTGTGAAACTTCATCAAGATTTGAAAGTAGTTTGATGTATAGTGAAGGTGGCTCCAACCAGTTACATGGCAGAACGAATATGCTGCCAGCCCTTCCGAGCCGTGTCCCCATGTGTGTGGAGTGAAGAACATTAAAAATCCCAGCCACAAACATCAGGCCTTTGGGTACTGTAGCCTCTGAGATATTAAATAACTTTATTCGCTTCTAGAGGGATGCTCTCATACCTCAATATTGCTGTTTTCTGAATTTGCTGTGCACCTGAGATGTTCCAAATGGTCTTAGAAGTTTTCATCATCTTTCCTGTTACTGGTTCTACATCTGGCTTTAAATACTAAACAGGTGAACCTACTAGTATAGTACTATACTAATATTTATTTTGCTGGGGTTTTTGTAAACAATGCATTTGCTCTGGCTTTTTTCCTTAATAGCTAGTTGATTTAAAACTCCTCTTTATGAGGAATTATTAACCTTCAGGGGACTTAAATTATCATCAGAATGAGTGGGGAAATCATCTGGTTTTTGTCAGCAGGAAGTTTAAAGGAATAGTAATATATAATTCTGCATTTTTTTTTTTTATTTTCTTCAATTTTGTAGTGGTTAGCCTTCTAAGTAAATATTAAAATTTCAAATAGGATGGATATTTCAGCAGCAACAAAAAATATCCAAAATTACTATAATTTGCTACAAGAAAATATTTTCAAAGATCAAACCCAACTCTCCCTTGCTTCAAAATGTAATCTGTATTGTACTACTGTGTTTCATTCTGGGGATTTTGGGGGCGGGAGTACCCTACATTTGCCTTCTGCAAGTTTCTTATGCTTTCTGTCTTTGTTCTGGAGTATTAAATAACAAAAACTGTTTGACACTGTTGAATCACTAGTTAGTCTGATGGGCTATTTAGACCAAGTAGCTCTTCTGGGATCTGAGTCATAAGTGACTTCTTTTTCATAACATTATCCTGAAACTAGTTGCACAGAAATCAACATCATGTCTACGTTTGGTCAGTGTGAGTGGAGTGTTCAGAATCTGGGCTAGTACCATTAAAGGAGGTACTGTTACTTTATTTGCATAATATTGAATGTGAAAATCAGAGGTTTGGTCTTAAGTGCAAATAAATTGTTTGGTTTACTTTACCCTGTAGCAGATTGCTGGCACCTCGGTGTAACTGGCAGTCTCTAACAACCTCAGACTAAAATTGTAAAGTGATTTAAATCTGGAGTGTTGCATATTTGTGAAGAGCTAATGAATGCAATGGACCACAAATTATTTTTCTTTCTTGGAAGTCTAACTTCTCTTCTGCAAGCAATAAATATAAGTAAGCATTGTACGGTTAATGTCTTATTCACACTGGCTATATTTATTTTTTTGAATTTGGCAGGTTCGTTTATGAGATTGGAAATAACTGTGATATCGAGCATCCGTCTGGATGCAGAGGTCTTTTCACAGAGGATATTCAGCATTGGTAAACGGATTTGCGGATTTGCATGGGGTAAAAATGGAGGCAGAAATAAACTTCTGAAATTGAATCTCGGTCCAGGAATGATGGCTTCTCCGCTGTATACACACACTTTCAATATCTCCCCAGTAGAGAATAGGAGATTGTGCATAAATGGAACACCATGGATTTGGCATCTCCTAGAAGAATGTGTTGAGAATGCGTGGGAGTATTGGAGCGTTGTCATAGGACTGATTTCCATTGTCTGCTTTCTGTTTGCTGCACTACCGTAAGTTTAAAGTCTTAAGCAGTCCTCAGATTCAAACATGAGTAATCTTGCCTGAAGCCTTTTTCAAAAGCTGCCCTTTTTTTTTTTTATTTTATCTTGGATATGTTTCTCTATCTGCATAATACAGATATAATATGCCAGAGAAGCATGTTGTTCATGTTTGCAACAATATTTAGTGGTTGACAAATGAGCTTGATGTACTGTTCTGTTGTACTGACTTGACACTAATCTCTGCCACTTAGAGCAAATGAGAATAAATCACCTCTTCTCTCTTATCTTCTCCACCCTGAGATGTGTGTGCACGCGCAGGCACACTTGCAGCAGAAGCTGGCTCAGTGTTTATTTAAACCACATGCTATGTCACCAGTATGGTTGTGCTGGCTCCTGCCAATGAAATTTGGATTGAGAAAAGGTCAGAAGCAGCACATGAGTTAGCACTTCGGTAGTGCTAAATCAGTTGCTGTCTGGTCGCTGGCACTGGGTTCACGTTCCAAATATGTAGGTAGGAGATGACAAAGGAAAAGTAGAAATGCTCCCAGCAGGTGGAAATGCCTGAAACAAAATGGGATTGACTCCAAAGTCTGTCCCCGTAAGGGGGATATAATTTACTGAACTAGTAAAAGGGCTATGGAAATCAAGCAAAATAAAACCACTCTTAGTAAGCTGTTGAGCTTCAGAAATATTAGTTGAAAGGGGTCTTTACATTAAAACTGTCATGTTAGTGAGCATGGAATTCATCAAGATAGGTGTAATGGACTCACATTTGGGATTGCTTCATAGTCCCCATTGTGAATCTGAATAAAAGTTCTCCAATTTAGAGGCATAAGTGGAGTTGTCAGCTCTTTTAGAAGCTTTGTTCATTCTTAGCCCTTCTATGTTAAGTAACAGTGGTTTTCTTATTTCAGTATTTTAAAAGCTGATATTTACAGCAGATGAATATAAAATGCTTACGGCATAGTTCTGGTGTCTGGAAAATGATATTTCAGTGCAGGCCACAAAAAAGGAGCACGTGCAAGCAGTAATGAGGTTGTGATTTGAGACTTTTGTTATGCTAGAGTAAGACATGGTGAGCTCTAGTGATACTGAGTTGTTCTTCAAAAGGTAAGTGGAGTACGGCTGTGATAGGTCTCTTGTGGTTAGAGTTTTAATCTTTCTTTATTCAGATTTTGAAAAATGTACCTCTGAGCTTATTAAACATTTTTGCTTACGCTATTTTACAATTACTTCTGGAATTTGTGCCAGTCAAATTTACATTGCCTGTCAGAATGGAAGAGTGGATCAAGCACTGTCTTTGGGCTTTCTGCTGTGTTGGATAGCTGGAGATCTTACAAATTTCATAGGCTGCTATTTAACAAATCAACTGCCGATTCAGGTAATCCGTCAATACTCTTACTTTTGATTTATTCTTTTTAAGCTGTCTCTTTAAACTATAGGATAACATAATATTGCACAGTGAAGTACGTACTGGGAAAGAACGTGGTTTTGTATTCTGTTCACTGATCTACCATCCATAAAATAAGTCATAATTTCCCAAATACATACATTGATGCTGTTATGTGTTATAGAAACCATTTCACACTTCTAATTAACATTTGGAGAGACTTACTGGGTGTTACTCGATGATGAATGAAGTAGTGAATTTTCAGTTAAGCTTCAGCTTCAAAGGAAGCTTGCAGAGCAAATGGGGCTGGAAGGAAGTTGTGCTGTTTAGCTGTAGTAGATCAAGATGTTTTGGGGTTACTACTCTTGAAACTTGCTGCCTTTTTTTTTTTTTTTTTTTTTTTTTTTTTAGGAAAACTGTTTATTAACAAGGAAGTACCAGTTCAAAGTTGTTAATCTCTGACTAATTTGAAAATGTGTTTTCTTCATTAAGGGAAGAAGTTCTCTGAAAGAAACAGTAGTTTCAGCAATACATTAATTGTGTCTGAAACTTTCTTACCTGCTGTTTTTATCTTTTACCCTTTAATTGAACGGGAAAGAGGTGTGTGGCGGCCACCTACAGAAGTTTTCATAAGCTGGAGATGGATGCAAGGTTGGACAGAATTGCCTTCTCTTACAATTTAACGTGTGGCACTAACTGTTCCATCGCCCCATTGTGAAAAGGGGAAGAGAGAATGTCATTTTTATCTTATTGAGGGAAGAGGCACTGAGTTAGATAGTAGCTTCCGAAGTGCTGGAAAACTAGGCGGAGCAGACATAAACTTCTGGGCAGGAAGGATTTATAAGTCTGCCCAGGTAGGAATTTGTGCTATGCATCCTGGAAAATGACCAGCTGTTGCAATTGTGTCAGCAAGTCCCTGTTGCATAAGGTTCACACGTCATTCAGCTGCAGCAGTTGAACAACTTATTTTGTACTGGAAATGCTTTCTTCTTTTTTTTTTTTTTTTTTCTTGCAGTGCTTTGTTATTTGTCATTCACATTATGATAATGAAGCAAAATTTCCATGCAGTTAAGTTGAGGTATTTTGAACTATTTGTATACTGAAGAAGCAAACGTATCTTCTCTTTCAGATTGTCACTGCCATTTTTTATGTCAACATGGATATAATTATGATTTCACAATTTGTCTACTATAAGCTCAAGAATCAGAAGATGACAAAATGTAAGGTTTTTCAACAACTAAAATGTTTTACATAAGGTAGCACACTCTTCACCTTGATGTTTTCTACAGTGTTTAAATAAAGTTTTTTCAGAGGGATCAAAAAACAGACTGCATAAATTCTGGTTGAAGTTGTTAGGCCTATTTACTTCGAGGTTTCTCAAGCTCATGTGAAAATCCTGCCTCTTCTCTTCCTTTCTGCCTTTCTCTTTTCTTACCCACATAATATCTGTAAATATTTTCCATGCAGTACTTTCAGTTTATATAGACATAAAAAAATGCAGTAGTTTTGTGAAATCTGGTTCCGTATTTTAACATTCCATAGTTTTACTGTCTACTTACAGCTATCTAAATATATGTATACGTTGAAAACATACATTATTTCTTTGTGCGGTTCAGTTAGTTTCCTCCTTGTTGATTGAAATGGGACTTTATTTGCTTATAGCATAAAATATCTTGACATCTTCGTGTGTTCTGTTTCAATACATATAGTTAAAAAACATATTAAAGGGGAATGAAGTTCCTCAAGTTGTGCTTCATAAAATCCTGGCAGTAGTAGTATTCAGCCTACCAAGGGACTACTGTTTTGTCTGAAGTGGAAGACAGAAAGCTCTGTTCACATTGTATCAAATCAAAAACATTAACTCATCAATCTAAAAAAAAAAAAAACAGTATCAAAGAAAATCCATGGTGCAGCAGAGGTAACAAAAAGCTGAAGTAAAACAGATGCCTGCCCAGCAGACTAAATAGGGATAAAGCAGATTCATTCAATACGGAACTAATAATAAGCATGGAGATAGGTCAGTGCTGAAGATACTTCCTTCCTGCTGCCTACTCTTGAAAACAAACAAAGGTTTTTGTACGTTTTAACTGCCAGCGCCTGTTTCAGCTCAATGTTTTGCATAGCAGGAGAGGGAGGCATGGTACTGTGAATAAAGCTGTAAAAGAGGGCTTTTCAATTCCCAGTCCCGGAGCAGTTACCCTAGACAAGTTGGTCAGTTTTGCATCTCAGAGTGCAGCCTGTGGAAACAGCACTACTAAGTCTGTGTTATTTAGACTACAGGTCTTTAGGACAGGCTTACTAGTGCTGTACAGCATTTTGTTCCACTGGTAACAGTGACTGCAGAACTTTGCTAGCATCTTGTAGATGCAGAAGATAGCATAGCTCCAGAGTTGTATAGCGTTGTCTGCCATTTCCAAGTTGTCTTGCAGGTGTCCATGGAGACTTGATAGACGGACCCTGTGTCTTTGAATATGAGAGTCTCGATAAGGCTCGAGACCTAGCTAACCATGGACGTGGAGGCTGGTCCAGCAGAGCACTTAGATTACATACTTATATTAAAGATGTTGTTAATTTAAATTTCAAGTATCCTTGCTTTTGCAGTTTTTAATCAAGATGTGCTGAAGGAAACTGTTACATTCTATTCTGCTTTTATCAGCTGTTATTTAATAGTAAACTGTTAGGAGTTAATACAAGAGATCAGCTGAGTATGAAAACGTTCTCTCTCAGTAGCATTGCACATTTAAGGAGTTTCCCTCCTGTTCCTGCACTGCTACCCTCAGCTGTGGCACAACAACACAGCACAGCTATGACAGTGAGCAGAGGTGGGCACAGAGCCCCAAAGAAAAAGGTGGACTTGCGTTGCTGCCAAGAAAAAGATACATGAAACTGTACCTTCAGATTTACATATTTGTATTGCAAACAAAAAGTAACCTTAAATCAGCAGCAGATGTTATTTTTCAGCTAATTTGTTTGTATGTCATTCTAGGCAGCAAAAGCCTGAGGAATTTCTGTATAACCTGGATCATGGTGTGTATAGCACTGTGTGTTATTTTACCCTGTCAGCTGTTACTAAGAAACCAAGACCAGAGTACAGTAATCGAAAGGAGTAATGTAAGTTCTTACCTGCTTCCACTCCAAAAAAAATCCCACCCGAAGGTGTCTTGAAAAGATGTACTCTGAGCTTTAAAGAAATTTGGATGACGTTTTTAACAATGATTTAGAAATCATAAATGTGGCACTATGGGGATGTTTTACCTATGGACTATACATCCCAAAATAAAGAAGTTATAAAATTGCTTGTTTTAGCAGCTTCGTGTGTCTTGGGCTTATTCTGTCCCTTGGGTCATTAGGATGTGCTGCTCTGTGAAATAACATGTATACATGTTGTGTTTCTGCTTGTGTTAAATACTGTAGGCATCCATGTAGAGACTACACAGCCACAAGTGAAATCAATAAAAGTGGAAAATTACAATTGTACCTGCCGCTGCTGTCATTTCAGCAGGAAAGTTCACAGGCTATTCTAAGCAATTTTGTGGCCTTCATACTAATGCCAGTAAAATAATTGTAATCCAGCAACATTGCCCAGCAGGGAAGCAACTTATTTTCAAAACACAGCTAGAGTGAGAAAACTAACAACTCTTAAACTGTGAAAAATGAGTATTTTGCTTTCTCCAGACAGGATGATTCATTTTTTTTTAGTGGCCCTAGCTACAGTTCTTAGTTTTGGTTTGAATTATTGTGCCCAGGCTTTTTTAGCAGGAGGACTGGATTGATACTAGTGTCGTATCCTAAAGCCCGGCACCAGTTTTCATCTCAGTCATGGCTATGACGCGGCAGTGTGCATTGTTGTGAGATAAAGATTAAACCCTTTCTAGCCCTTTTTGGTCATTTGAAGAGCAGCACTGAACTGCTTTGAAAGGAGTTCTGTCCAGAAAATCAGCCAGTGGACTCTCAGTTTAATCCTCTGAAATGCCTGAAAACGTTCTTGCCAAAATATATGTACCTTTCTTTTTCAGAACTCTCTTGATATGATTGAAATGTCAGGCTTCATTTGTGGCTATATATCCTGTGTGTTTTACTTGGGAAGTAGATTTCCTCAGCTTTATAAAAACGTAAGTAGATTTTTGGCTAAGTACACTTGTATATTTTACAAAGTACTCTCTGATGCTTGAGCTGTTGGATTCTCCCTAACAGCGAGCCCTCTTGAACTCAAAAGCCTATTTTGCTTTTGTGACTTTCTAAAATGGTAAAGGAAAAAAAAAGAAAGGGTTTTTTTCCCATTCAGATGAGGATTGTGAGAATTCTAGGAAAACGATGGGCTTTGATGGACGATTGATTGGCCAGGGAAGAGGAAGTGTTTACAGTTGGATTTACGAGATATGAGCAGAAACATGCTTTGTATGACTGTTATGAGCAAGTGGTATCTCCCCTTTTCTTTCTGCAAAGTATTCTACCTTAAGTAACCAACCATGCGATCAAGAGTTAGAATTAGAGGAAAATTAGTTTAGAATTTTAGCNCTATTAGTATATTAAAAAAAAAAAACAACAAACCAACAAAAGACCTGAAGGTTTTACATTGTCAATTGTATACGGACATTTTAATTGATTATGGAAACGATTAGTTCATTTCCAAGCCTATTCATAGTCCCTCTCTACCTTTTCCTTCACAGCTGGAATACCAGAATATTTCCAAAAAGGTCTACAAAACAGACTGGTAGAGCAATAGATTTCTTAAGAACTAAATACCATTTAGAAGCAGATTATCCTTACTGCTCTGCACTTACATAAAAAAAATACATTAACTGGAACTGCTTCTAAAAACTGTTGCACTTTCTGTAGTTTTCAGTGATACGGGCTGAAAGTACTAATCTCAGAAAATTCAGAGCCCAGGACAAGAGCGACTAAAGTCTTTGGCTGTGTTATCGTACAAAATGCAAAAATTATCTATAAGTGGTTACTGTGATACATGTTTTAACGTTTCTTTGTGTTTAGTTCCAAAGAAGATCAACAGAAGGCACCTCTTACCTGCTGTTTGCATTAGCCATGATGGGAAACACTACATATGGACTGAGCCTTGTTTTAAAGATGCCAGCTACTGAATCCTTACGGACCCTCTACTTTTTACACCATCTTCCGTGGCTTATTGGGAGCTTTGGAGTTTTGTTTCTAGACATTTTTGTATCCTTTTCCTGTTTCAGCTAGAGTTTCTCAAGATAGGCTTGTTAATAAGTAGATCAGAAAATGTGGATTTTTTAAAAAATGAAGTGTTTTTTTTTCTATTCTAACTTGATCATAAAATCTTCTTTCTGAACAATAGTTTGTATGCTTTTTATAATAATATTTTCAGATAAGAATAACAAGTTTACCGAAAATATCTATATTAAAGCTACATCGCACAGGTTAACGTATATCCTGTAGCCAATATATAGTATACTAAAAGTTGGGGGGGGTGCGCACATTGTGCTGTTTTTCTTCAGTTTGCTGTCTGATAAATGTAAAAAAACCCCAAACCAAAAAACAAAAACAAATCCCAAACAAACAAACAAACCAAAATAAACCCCAAACCTGCTTGTTTTTAAATGCAAATACAGAATTACAGCTTTGAGAATTTGGTTAAATTTTAAGTGTTATTGCAAGATTGCATTAACGTCAGAGACAAACAATGAGGTTTTGGCGAACTTAGTTTCAGAAAATAGCACTTAACAAAGAAATGCTGCAGCTACCCTTAACTACATAATTTGGGGCAAAATGAGATACATTGAGTTACTGAGTGCCTCTGAAAACCAGCAGCTGTGCTCACTGGGTCACGCTAAGGGCTAACCAAGTACACAGTAGTCTAGGTTAATATGCCAGTTTCTTGAAAGTCCTGAGCAAACTTATAACAATTTTTTTCTTATATTCAGGGGGCATACATAAGATGCCTGCAGTGTGTTAGTTATTGTTAGTTGTGTTCTTTCTAGGTTGAGCATTAGCATTTTGTGATCAAGAGTATTTAGAGTAATATTTTACTTTTGCTTTAGAAGCCTAGTGAACAGTAATATGGTGCCACTTGGTCTTACTGTTCACTATACGTTTACAGTCACCTGTCTTGTTGCTATAGCTTGTATTTTCACATAAAAAAGTATAAAGAGGAGATGTTCTGATTTTTTCCTGAAGTAAAAAATTCTAGGGTTGTGTCTGAAAATATCTCAGTACTTAGCTCCATGAACTCAAACTATAAAACAGGATAAAATGAAGAGTGATTTCAGGACCATGCTGAAGCATATTGTGTTAATCCGTTCCATATTAAAAGGAAGTTCTTTACCAGATTTACCTGGAACGGTTCCAGAAGTTCTGATTCCCAGGCATCAGTCTTGTCTTTCTGATTAAAGTAATTTCATAAGCCACTCCAATTAGGCTCGCGATGGGACAGCTGACCCTGGCCTTTGGATGGACGGTTAAATTATACTGTCATCCGGAATAGCCATCTGTGTGTTTTGCATCTCCAGCCATGGCGATTTAAGTGGGCAGTTTAGTAAAACATTCTGCATCATGGGAACGCAGTACTCCACTACAGTGGTGAGACTAAACTGCGGTTCGTGGACCATTTTGAAATACATTGTAGTTTTGTCTTTTATGATACAATGCAGTTTCTTTCGTGTGAGCAGACTGCAGGGTTCAGGGTTGCCAGCCCGTGTGGCTCGTTTGAGCGCTTGGGCCTTTTGTTCCGTGAACGAAGTAGGGACTCTTTCTTCCACCCCCAGCCCCGCAGCTGGAAACATAAACCGACCAGTATTTATTTACCCCAAAACCACCTAGAATTTGATCTTGATGACCCTTACAGTACTTTATGTGTGTATTTGCAGATGCCTTTCTGTGATGTACTCTGAAAAGGAACTTATATATTGGCCACAAACCTCCCCCCTCCCTGAGCCCTGCCCCAGGATCGCAGTGCCAGTGTGCACATGACATTCATTTCTGGGTTCTGTCTTGATTGGAGTCTGAATCCAATCTTGCTAATAGTTCTCCAGTTCAAATTATATTGAAAGCAGATGCTTCCAAATCAGGTTGAGGAGCTTGTAGGAATCTAGTCAAGTATATAGTGTTAGTTGAAAATGTATGAAGCATTTGTAATCAAGAGAAAACAAAAGCAGACCTCCTGCTTTGAGAAGCCCCGAAGGTATGGAAGTGAGTGCTTTCAAAGAGAGCTTCATTACTGTCTCTTGCCGAGCAAGAAAATCAAAAATCTAACAAACTGATATGTCACGTTAGACCAGAAAACGAAGAACAGGATCAGCTGGGTTTTGGAAAACAGAGGAATTAAAGCAAAAAATCATAATTTTGAAGAGGGAGGTGTTTCATAATTGATCACTTGTGTAACAGTCTCTGTTTTGAGGAGTAGTTGCAGAAATTGCCTAATTCTAGCAGACTTTATTCCTGATAGTGTCCAGAGTTTCGTTAGGTGGAAAATAAACTTTCATTTCTCAAGGTCCAAGCAAGGCTTAGGAGTTCATTCACTTACTCTGTGTCTGCTGCAGTATTCTTTTGCTTCCATCTGGCATGGCTGGCATTGACTATTTTTAGAAACAAATGGACTCCTGATCATAGCTGGAACAGCAGCTCCAGCATTTCTTAGTGCAGGATTACACTGGAGTTGTTTCAGCTCAGTTTAACAGGATAACACGGTCATCCTCTTTCCTTGGTGTCTACAGTTAGTTATTTGGTTGCACACTAAGCCAGTTATTTTCAATAAATAATGGAAGCGTCCAATCATTTGTCAAGTATGAATTGTCCTCTTTTTCATTTTAAGAGGAGTTTCATAGCATTACACATTTGAATTATAAATCGGAGATGATTTTCTTTTCCAGTAAATGTTTCCTTCCAACTGCTGCATTGCAGTGGAAGGTGGTTGGAGTTTCTCAACAAACCACAAAGCCCGGGGTTTCAACAGGCCTGATAAGGTCTCTGACTGACAGGGCACCCAAAGTCCACATTTGCCTGCTGTGGGGTTCTGTGGTGGACCTTATGAGAGCTTCGTTTCGTGTGCATGGTTACTTAATGTTTCCCTTGTACACAGGGATGCAATGCTACGCATTTTAAAATCAGTTGATGACCAGTTCTGCGCTTAGACTTTCAGCAGCAGCCATCGCTGCGTTTCAAAGAGACTGAATCTAATGCAAGTTTTTCCAGAAAACTTTGTCCTTTTCTGTAAGTCTACTACCCTCTTTTGCCCAGCTTCCTCCCTCCCCTGCTCCCACCAAAACCAAACAACTCTGCTTTGTATTTAGTTCAGACAAAGCCCTTTACCAAGATTTTTGCCTTTTTTTTTTTTCATTTGACATCACCCTATTGTCAGAGAACTGTGTTCAAATTCTCCACATGTACTTGTTTTCATTGTGTAGCCAGGTTGTTACTCGATAGCCAAAGTATATTCAGCAAGAGCCAAGCTGTTGTACACAGGCTCTTCTCTCACACCTTTTGTGATTTGCAGGGCAACCACTTGGAATCCATTATATACTTCTACAAAACATCACACTTTGTAATTTAATTACACTGTGCAGAGAATATGAGCCTGACAATTCATCCAGGAGAGTTTCCCAGCCAAACATACAGCTTCTCTGCGCTCCTGTAAATGCCCACTTTTGTCTCAAAACTGTTTCATTTTTTGAATTGTCATTAAATTGTTTAATATAATGAAACAAATTTGATACACTAGCTCAGCGGCTGTCGTGAACTTTACTCTGAGAAGTCAGTTTGGTTGTCTCCTCCACTTTGGGCTGTCTGCATGCTTAGGTCTTAAAGTTTTCCCCCAGAAAGTCAGACTTGAGCAGCAAGTTAGTTTCTATATTAAGTAGTCTTGGCAGTTCAGCGTTTATTTTAAAAATATGAGCAGCTGAGTACATATGCTATAAAAACATATTCTGGAAATACTGTTTGATAAGCTCCACAGAACTTGTGTTTGTAATTTATTCCTCCTGAAAAACTCTGTTGCTGTTGCCAGCTTGGTGGCTAAGAGAGAGAATGCACAGTGCTCCAGCCCAGGCTTGTCCCAGGCCCACAGTATGATTTCAGCAAATTTGATTCCTGGTTCCCGGTGTCTTTTTCCACCAGCGCAACTATTAAGACTTGGGGAGGTGCTCAGCTGCAAGTACAGTAAGGCCTATAAAAAAGAAAAAGGCAGGAAATTTAAGTGGTAGCTATATATGCTATAAAACTAATTTGCTAAGCGCTAAGAAAGCATTCCCCACATAATACTATAGAAAGACTGAAAAAGGAGTGTGGACCTGCTGTCTCTGAAGGAAATCCTGTCTAGGCTTTAGTTGGGAGGCCTCAGAGGTGGGATACTGGAAAGCTTTGGGAAGGTGGGATAATTCTTGGGGCTCTGCCTAGGCTGTAGAGAATTTCCTCTCCATTCACACCTCCTGGAAAGCTGCTTTTTTCTCTCCTTATTTTTCTAAATAATTACATACATTAGCCGTGAACTTCTCACAACCATTGTCTGCCGGCCAAGTTATTTTAACTGATCTAAAGCGTTCCTGGTAGAAGTCTATGTATCAGATTTCCTCCCAGAGAAATTATTTTGTTTTTTTTTAAAATGGGATTTTACGTGTAACAGTAGCGGTGATCCAGGCTCTGTGAAAGCTGAACATAAAGGAGCATACACTGGACCTCATACGAAGTACCTGGGTATACAGGTGGCCACGTGTTTCTACACCGCATACCTTTAAACACGCTTTCATGCAGATCCTTATATTGGAGACTCCCTACTTGACCTCATCTGCTATATCTGCTTCCACACATCTGATGTCCTTCTCAAAACTTTATTCATCAGAGCTGGTTGGCAAGTCATGCTGGGTTGAGCGTAGTCTGCTGCTGAAATCACTCCATCATTTAGAAAAAGAGCAAAAAAGTGCCCAAAGTGAGCAGAAAAATGTAGGAGCCAGAAGAACCCTGCCGTACGGAGGGAGTTGGTGTTCTGCTGGCTGGCGGTGGTTTGCCTTGGTGAAGGGAGGCTTCTGGTGCCTGCGGCTTTGCCTTTCACCTCATTTCCACATCGATGTACTGCGACTAGGAAGTCTTTATTCTGTAAGATACTATGCATATTTCTTAGAACAGAATAGAAATGAATACTTAGGGGAAGGGCATAGCTGGATAGAATCGTTATGGCGGGAAAAGACCTTTAAGATCATCAAGTCCAACCGTTATCTAAGTCTACCAGGCCCACTTCTAACCCATGTCCTTGAGCACCATAACTAAGTAGGTTTGTACAATATCTTTGTGTCTTAAAATGGTATCTCTATCAGAAAACAAAGTGTTTTGTATCAGTTTCAGTACTCAAGTATAAAACTCCTCAACTATCTAGCAAAAACACTGAAGGGTAAGAAATCTCTGCTGTCCGTTCTAGATGTACACCCCTGATTTTTTTTATTTAAAGACTGTCTGTGCTCAAAGTCAGTAATTTTGTTTGAGAGCTGGAACCGTCAAGAAAAAGGGCAAGTACGTACTTGTTAATTCTTTTTAGATTAGCGGTATTTCCAATGGTCTGCTTTACAATAGAAATAAATAGTTATGTTTTATTGCACAATTCTGTGTTGAAAACAGCATTAAATATTGAGTCATAGTGTTGTCTGTGTGTCACTGCCTGTAAATATCAAACCACCTAGAATTTTGCAGGAAAAGAGAATTTCCTTTTCTCTTCAGGCCCTGCTGATCTATTGCTAAGGAAAGGTTTTAATAACTTCCCCTCCTTACCAGCACCCACCCTCAGCCCAGCCCGCACTACTTAGACCGCTGAGGCTGGGGTAGTAGAGGGCAGTAGGTTTCATTCCACATTGTTCCTGGATGAACCTTGTTCCCATTCCGCTTCTAATGAAGTTCACACTTAGGACCCTTGCAAGCGCGACAATGAGGTAGTAAAGAATATTTTCATGTGTGTTTGAGCCGTATAACCAAGGGGACCTGAAGTTTTGAGTAAGATTTTTGCTGTATGTTCCCTTTTCTAGTGTTGCAAGTAAAATACGATTGAACTTTTTGCCATAAAGAAGTACTGAAAATGAGCGTTAAGTAGGATTTGGAAAAGGTTATATGCTAATGTAGAAAATTCCACAGTTAGGATTAAATAAATGGATAATACTTACACTACAGTACATGAATTAGACACAGCAAGTTTTAAGCTTTCCTCTGCGGACTGTGGTATTCAGAGTCTGTGCCAGAACTAAATGGATGGCTGCTTTTATTCTGTACAGCTTATTTTGGTTTTAATTGAAAGCGAGTACTGCAAACGCTACCTCTGTATCCTAGTTAATGACTTCCTTACCCCAAAATACCAGGTGACTGTGCAATTCATCCTGTATCGTCAGCACCAGGAAAGACAGTCTGGTTTAGTAGCACTGGAGGTGGAACCGCTGCTGGTGAACGAGGAGACTGCGTAGTGTTGGGTGGATTCGGCTCCCGGCTTCATTGGGTTTTGCTCTTGGATGACTTTGACAAACAGTTGCTTAGGGACCAAATTTATTACTTATTTTTTGTTATTTATTTTGACATTAATTTGTCATTACCTATTTACAAGTGGCATGCCAATAATAAAATATTTAATATTTTCTGCCTTGTTTCAGCATAGATACAAATTTTTTTCCTGATTTTTTTTTTTTCTTCCTGATTTTAGCTGTTTCTCTCCCAAAGTGCAATATGGAGTCACAGCAGTAGCTGCTGTAGAAATATTTATTTGACATCATGATACAGTGCGTATCGTGGGATGACAGTCTATTTTTAGATGAACACGTACATCTCGTTAACAGTAGCGTGGCTGGTTTAAAAGCAACGGAGGAGATTACCCCTGTGCCTTGAACCCAGCCTGGAGTTACAGACTGCTCCCTCCAGGTACGTGGTGTGGTAAGATTTGGCCTTTTTTATTCATACTCAATTTTGTATGCAGCAGAAGAAAAAACATCCTATAATTGAGAAACTTCAGTGCAGAGCATCCGTTACTGGTGCAACAGCAGAATCCTGGTGTAAGTTGGTGGGAGCCTCACATTCAGCTCATTCATTGCAGAGTATCACTATGCATTTTATTTTTAAGAGTTAAAGCATTTATACCTCAACACCTGTGTGTTCCAAGGATTATAAATACTGTACATCATCGTATACCCCATATAATGTTTTTGTACGACATGCATTTTCTTTGCAAGCTTTGGGTTTAGATAAGTACCACAGATAAAAAAAAAAATAGAAGCTAAGGAGATTGTACTTTCAACGGCGGATTTTTTGCAAAACTGTGTTGTGTTTGAAGAAAGCTTCAATAAAATTATCTCAAAGAATAAACTACTTGTTAATATTTCATTGAGTATATGTGTAATGATTCACTCGTGAATAAATAATTTTGTGAACAAAAGAGCTGGTTTTTGAAAAAGGTCAGTATGAGGATTTTATACATTTGTGGGCTTATCGTGGAGCTCCTGCCCTTTGATTTCGGCTAACTGTTAAAGGGACACGACTNCTGCCAAAAGCGCACACTAAAGAGGAAGCATTTTTCTCTATGAACTTTGATAGAACTTCACGCACCGCTAGTAAAACCCCACAGGCGAGGGTTTGGAGCTGTGGGGGACAATCTCGTCCCTGCTGCTGCATATGGAAATTTAATTCCAGATTCTGCTGCGGCAGTAACT
This sequence comes from Ibidorhyncha struthersii, assembly GCA_013398815.1. NCBI lineage: Eukaryota > Metazoa > Chordata > Aves > Charadriiformes > Charadriidae > Ibidorhyncha > Ibidorhyncha struthersii. The sequence continues at coordinate 110,411 of VZSZ01011990.1, read as the reverse complement.
TACACGAGTAACCGGATTCTGTGGTCTTGCTGGAAAGGAGCTGGGTCCCGCCAAGTGCTGACCGACTGCCTGATGGAGGATTCGGTGTCGGTGCCACGACGTGCCCTGGCAGGACCAACCCATCGCGGTGGCTCG
>VZSZ01011990.1:93298-110253 GCA_013398815.1 Ibidorhyncha struthersii | reverse complement strand
TCCTGCCGCCCGCCGAGCGTACTGCGTGGCAATCCTGCAGCGGCGGTGGTGGTTTAGGCGGCGCCACAGCAGCTGAGCAAAAGGGATGTGCGAAGTGGTACTGTGGAAAGCCAAGTACTTGTGAAACGTTTCACCGCTCTGCGAGACGCTCAGGGTTTGTGCGAGATCCGCCCCGGCAAAGTCGGTTACTTTATTAGTCTCAGTGTGTACTTAGGGCGAATGTGTCTTCCCTGATTTCTGACGTGAGTAGAGGGTATTAGAAGTTAACCTTTTCAGTACATAAATTAAAATGCAATTCGTCGTCCTTGCAGATTTGTATGCTGGACACATGAGATTATCAAACGTGTGCCTGGCTGGTGACTGAAACCATGACTTGTTACTTTTTAATGCAGTTAGAATTTGTTCTTACATCATTTCTTCAAAGATTATTTCCCCTTTTATTGCTATATGTAATCCTATTTTGGGATGTCTTTTTATCCCCGTTTCATACTGCTGTTTATTAGAACAGCCAAATATGGGGTATATAAAGTTACTGTGATTTAATTTGAGACTTCTAATGGAAAATAATTTCACTTTTTAAATGTGAAGCAATGGTAGTTATTGATTGATAGTTCATATATATGTAATATTTAGTATATAGGTTAAGCGAACACGTATACTTGAGAAAATGTTATTTCCAAGCAGCTGTTTGACTGCAAGAGCTGATCAAGCACATAGTTGTCCTTGCTGTTCCCTGTCGCCTGTTAGGACGTGAGGTCTTTGTCACCCCTTCGCCGAGCCCATAATTATTTTCTCCAAACCAGACCTCGCCGTGTCGGAGGAAGGTAGAGCCGTGCCCAGATATAGCGGGTTAGAGACTAGAGGGCAGATCCTGATCGCCTCTTTGTTAATCTCTGAGGGGAAAATACGGCATGTGGCTTCTATCACAGCTACTTTGTTGGAAAGCAAAGTGTCTTAATCTTCTCGCTTTATGCCACTAATTCTTCCCTCGTGCTGCATGTAATCCAAGATTAACGACATTGTTTTCTAATTTTATTTTTTTAGCTATCATGGAAATCTCATTAACTAAAGGAAACATCTAGCATGTCTTCAGGGCTTTATTTTTAAACAAATTAATCAAATAATTTAGCTAACGTAGTTCTCCATCTTCCACAGAGGATTCTCCCAGGAGCGGAGTTACTCCTGGCCATTACACATCAGTTTTGATCACTTGTTTCAGTAAGAAAAATACGTGCTTAATTCGCCACTTCTGGCTGCCTCTTGGAATTTGAGTTTTTTCTAAGTTCATGCCCGTATTCTCACTGACAAAACGTGTTGTCAGTCTAAAGGAAAGAAAGTTGGTTCATCTGGCAAGAAGCACGGAGCAAAAGCTACTGCTGTTGGCTGCTCCAGGATCTCATTGCCCCTGTTTCCCACTAACTAGCTTTTAAGGTCTGCAGCACCTTGTGGAAGCAACAAAAGATGCTCCCACAGGGTTTTTAGTACAATACTGTTGAGAGGGGGTTGTTTATAGCTCTGCCGAAAGTACAAAAAGAAAAACAAGCTTGTTTTCAGGTTCAAAGAGCAGAAGCCAACGCCGCGTCTCTATTTGCCACCAGTGCTGTGACTAAACCTGTGCAAGGTCCCTGCTTTATCTGTACATACAAAAAAAAACTCAGACAAGAATGTCCATGACTGGACAACGACCTTCTTGTTCTAATTGCTCCATCGCGATTTGCTTGCTTATTCCTCTGTAACCTCAGAGATGCAAGAGAAAGCCCTGGTCGGTTACAGTAGGAGTTATTACGGATATAAAATAGCCTTTTCCTAACCGGGCGATGTTTGTGCTGGAGGAAACGGCAGCCGTGGCTCGTGCCGCTTGCTCTGTTGCTGCCTCTTTGGGTGACTTAACACATCCGTGATGTTTTAAGTTTATGGATGTTTAAATTAAGAGTTAAACATCTGTGCGGCACCGTGTGTAAGAAGCTGCAGGTTAAATTAATCAGAGCTTTAACTGAGGGAACCCCAAGAAACTGTTACCCGCAGCCAGGGCCTGGGTCCCTTCAAATGTCTTATATTGTACTTGGGTGAAGAAGACTTAGTGGATAGGAAGGAAAAGACATGGAAAACGCTTCGGTCAATGGCTGCAGTGAGCTGATGCCACCACACTGAGCCAGGGCATGGCAGGTCCATGCACCCCATGCGGCAGCACCTGCATCCCCCTGCAAGCATGGGGAAGTCCCCCAGCAACACGAACCACAGAATCCCAGACTGACAGGGTTGGGAGGGACCTCTGGAGATCCGCTAGTCCAACCCCCCTGCCAGAGCAGGGTCACCCAGAGCAGGTTGCACAGGAACGCCTCCAGATGGGTTTGGAATGTCTCCGGAGAAGGAGACTCCACACCTCTCTGGGCAGCCTGTGCCAGGGCTCCACCACCCTCAGAGCAAAGACGTTCTTCCTCATGTTGAGATGGAATTTCCCGTGTTCCAGTTTGCAGCCGTCGCCCCTTGTCCTGTCACTGGGCACCACTGGAAGGAGTCTGGCCCCATCTTCTTGCCACCCACCCTTTAGATAGCGATAAGCATTGATGAGATCCCCTCTCAGCCTTCTCTTCTCCAGGCTGAACACCCCCAGGGCTCTCAGCCTTTCCTCAGCAGAGAGGTGCTCAAGTCCCTCAGCACCTCTGTAGCCTCCGCTGGACCCTCTCCAGCAGTTCCCTGTCCTTCTTGAACCGGGGAGCCCAGAACTGGACACAGTGCTCCAGCTGTGGCCTCCCCAGGGCAGAGCAGAGGGGGAGGATACGCTTCCCCTGGTTTCCTAATGGCAGAAGGCTGGGAAATCAATGCTCTGCACATGAATCACAGAATCACAGAATGGTTTGGGTTGGAAGGGGAGTTAAAGACCACCCAGTGCCTCCCCTGCCCTGGGCAGGGACACCTCCCCCCCAGCCCAGGTTGCTTCAAGCCCCGTCCAACCTGGCCTTGGACAACATCAGTCCTGCGGGTGAGGGTGGTCCCTGTCAGCAGGGGAGTGGAACACGGCGCTGCCGTGGAGGGAGGAGAGAGGTGGCTTTGGTCCTTAGCCCGGCAAGGAGCAGCAATGCTGCCCTGCTCGCGCCACAGCCACCTCCGCAACCACGCTACGGGGCCAAGGTCCAGGTGAGAGCCAGGGGTTTCGTTCCAAAAGCAGCTTGGCCATGGCCATGCCCTTGCTCCCTGCAGCGGCCGTGCTGTCGGGCGGCTGATGCTCCCTGGGCTCGGGGAGCCTGCGGCAGTGGCCGTGCTGCCGGCGGAGCCCAGCTCCTGCGCCCCGTGCTTGGATGAGCAGCGGCGGCTGCCGGGCAGTGCCACCGTGGACACCACGGCAGGCGATGGGGATGCACCCGGTGGCAGCACAGCACTTCCTCCGACGGGTCCGAATCTGTCCCCTGAAGGCTCCTCAGTACTGCAGCAAGGGCTGCTCCAGCTTCTCCTCCAAATCCCGACTCATGAGCGTTTCCCAGCTGTTCTTCTGACAGCGGGGGTTGATGGGCCCCGTCACCACCAGGAGAGGTAAATCCAAACACTGCTGTGGTGCATTTTATGGAAATTTTAATGGTGGTAGGGATGATTCATGGATATTAATAGCTTGTAATACTTTGATGTCCATCCACATGGGTGCTTGCTAGATGCTGCTGAAAATATACGGTATGGAGACAGGGCATTGATTTGTATCGTGACGAGGGGGGTCACCATAATATGCTCCAAACAGCTTTTAAATAATGACTGTGGAGGAATTAAGACCAATTTAATCGGACTAAATAATACCTCTAACAATAAACCGCTACAATCAAGTTGACTTTTAGATTCTAGCAATTGTATCAGACAAGGTGATTACACTCAACATCAGTATTGATAATCATTAAAATAGATTAAACTATCGACTGAGGAATAAGAAACGCTGGCTGACTCCGGCACAAGCGCTGGTGTGACTTTGCAGCTGTGCCCCTCCTGCTCCTGCAACTTCTCACTGCTGCAGGGAGGTTCAGGCAGATACCAGTTACTGTTCTTCGTGAGCATCGCATGCCTCAAAATTAGCGCCTATTGTAACAGCACATTTTATCTTTACATGTCTTTAGAGGACAGGTTGCAGACTTCAGGAAGAAAGAAGCACTGCACCATTTTGTCTGCTTTGCTGGTGGGCCACAGCCTTGCACCCACCCCTGCTTGGAGCCCAGGCCCTTGCTGGAGGACGTCTTCCAGGGTCCCAGTGTGCCCAGAGGGAATGGCCCTCACTGGGAAATGAGCCTTTATTTCTCAGCTCAGTCTCAGCAACCCTCTCTGCTCTTGTAGATACAGCCCAAAGTGACTTAGAAATCATAGAATCAATACGGTTGGAAGGGACCTTTAAGATCATCGAGTCCAACCATTAACCTAACCTGACAAAACCACTTCTAAACCATATCCCCAAGTACCACGTCTACCCTTTTTTTAAACCCCTCCAGGGATGGTGACTCCACCCCCTCCCTGGGCAGCCTATTCCAATGCTGGAGAACCCTTTCGGTGAAAAAAATTTTCCTAATATCCAACCTAAACCTCCCCTGGCGCAACTTGAACCCATTTCCTCTCGTCCTCTCACTTGTCACTGGGGAGAAGAGGTCAGTCCCCATCTCTCTACAACCTCCATTTCACTTGTATGTGAAAAGACTCAGTTGTTCTTATGAAGCGGAACATATGGAGCTGCCTAAGCTGTTTCCTGGGACCACAGTGGGAACAAAGCCTTGGCACCTGTGGTGGAGCACAGACCGACCCAAGGTAGCCCTAAATCCGTGGCCCAGGCCTCTGGCACAGAATAACTGTCTCCTTAAGGGACATTGGCTCGGCAGGAGGTGGGACACCGAGCTGAAACCAGTGCAGGTTCAGGACAGGCTTGGGACTCCTCCAGGCACCACAGCAGGTGGGGCAGAGCGCCCGGTGTGGATGGAGGGGGGGGAGGACACCGGAGCAGGGCGGTTGGGCAGGGTGACATGGTCCTTCACAGCCCTTCTCCTCTGGGACTGTCCCCTGGCACTGAGGTCACAGTATCTACAGCAAAACCAAAGACTTTTGCAGGACTGGTAGCAAGTGAAGATAACGGGAAGGACCAGAAGAAGCCAAGGAAGGGGGTGTAATGCCGGGGAGAGGAGAGGGAGGTGTGTTTGAAGGGGAGGAGAAACCACCTTGTTGGAATTGATCTTTTTTTGCCATAGGCAGCACTCGCTGCCTGATGGATTGGCCATAACATGAGAGCTTGATGTTAAAAATATCCTCCTTACCAACGAGAGAAGGTGTTTCACAAGTGGGGAGGATGGATGACGCAGAAGAGATCTTGGGCAGGTTGGAGGAGAAATCGCTTAGCGTTCAAAACGGCTTCTTGGAAACACAGCATCCCGCTCCAGGGCTCTCTGCGAGCAGCCTTGCCCTCGGCGATTTCCCCTCCGCCCCTGGCTGTAACGCAGCCCGGCCGCACTGGGGGTGCGCGGGCGAAGCGTGGCGGCTGGTTTGCTGTGGAGATATTGAACACTTCACTTCTCCGTGCCTTCGATTGCAAAGGGCTTTTTTAAATTGATTACTGGTCTGGCTCAAGTTATTGTATGATCCTGTAAATATAGAGAGAAGATGGGCATTTCATGATGTCTGACTTTCCTACAATATTTTTTTATTAAGTAAACTGTAATGGAAATATTGGGTTTTCATTTCTTGCTTGCTTCTTTTCCAACAATTGCCAGTAAATCAAAGTTGCAAAAAGCCGTCTCTCCCTCTGCGCTGGCAGAGCTAACGGCAGCCTGGTGGTCACTTACTGACTTTTGGAAATGACATCGCCTTATTTCTAGGCACTCAGCGGACTTCACTGCTGATGTATTGACACTTGCAGCTTTCAGATCAAGGAAATAGCGGAGAGTAGCATTTCCAGCAGAGAAATGCCCATATCTTAAAATAAGGACTGCCAGATGTACTTATGCCAATTCGCCGAGGTACAAAAGTGCCACGCGTAGAAAGCGAGCGAGTATTTCTTCCCCTCTTCATCCAGCACCTCCGCTTGTTTGCGTGTCTCCACGCAGCACGCCAGGCGTGTTGGACAGTACAGATACGGGCTGCGAGCCCCGAGCCACGCGGCCAGCGGGACTGGGCTTGGGGCACCGCTCCCATCGCACATCCGAGGGCCTCCGGCTGAGCCTTTTGACCCCTTTTGTCGCGCGGGCTCGTTTGTGTTGGCCCTGGACAAACGTACAGAGGCAACGATGTCTGAGCACATCTATGATTGTTCATTTGGAGCCGAGTCCCGCAGTACAGCCTCATCTCTCGGCGCTCTCCCTGGGTTGCAAAAACCCTCATGGAAGGAAAGTTTAAAAGCTGAACGTGATTTTTTTTTTCCACATTTCTGTGTCTGTTTCTTTAAGTACAAAAGCTGGGAGCTTTCTACAAGTCCTAGGGTGCTGCAGTCCTCTCTTGTTTATCTATTTATAGTGAAGAAGCAAGAAATGTTTGATGCCGGATGAAATGGTAATGCGCTGTTGAATCAGTGGCAGCTGCAGGGGCAGAGCTGTGAGCTGGACCTCGCTCCGCTCAGCTCAACCACGCCACCGCTTCACGACAGGTTTGTTTTGTCGAACAGAAGCTGTAGTGCAAGCAGTTCCTTCCACTTTTATCTTTGCTCATTGGGTTTTTTCCCCCCCCAGATATTAAGATTCTTCAACTGTACCAGCAGCGCACCTGCCTGCAAACGCGGGCAGAGCCCGGCACGGGCTTCACGCTCCCATCCTTGCCCCGTGCTGCGATGCCGGGCTGAGCCGCGCTCCCGTGACACCTTCTTTTAAACCTTTGTAATGTCATAGGCTTTAAAACCAGGAAGAAGCGACCGCGGGTGCGTTTAAGGGCACATACCCACAGCGATGGGGATATACATCCCTGGCGCCGGGGATGCGGGGGCTGACGCCGCACGCCCCTTTCGCGGGGCTGGCCTGGCACGCTGCCAGGGTGGCGCTGGTTGTGTGCTCGCCTGGTTCTCCATCCCCTCTTTGGTGCAGCCCGTCCACAGCCGGGCTCTCAGCAGAAGGGGCACTGCTCTCCGGCGCGTCCGCTTTCGTTTCCCCTCTGTAGTGTACCAGCACAACTGCAGGGCGAATGCTTCCTCCTCCGTCGACCCTCAGCACTTCTTTACACGGGTCCTTTATCAACAAGCACATTTCCCTCCTCCATCCTCACTGCAGCAGGTCAGGGGACCTGGTGCCTCGAGCGGGTGACGGTCACACGGTGGCAGAGGGTTGGCAGCCCCATGGCGTGCGGGGTTGGCCGGGGCATCGCCGCTTGCCCCGTAGGACGGAGCTACAAGCCCACGGTCCCAACCCAGGCGGAGCCACTCCCACCAGATGGAGCAGTTGCCGTTCCAGTGCTGCCGAGCCGCAGAACCCCGCGGGGCTGCATCCCCCGGCCCCGAGGAGGGACCCTCACAAATTACCCTGCGAGTACCCCGGCTCGTCTCGAATGCGCTCCCAGGATGTAAATTTGGAATAAAAGTCACACAGCCGTGAGAGCTGAGCTGAAGCACTGCCTCTGGTTTGGTCCTTTGCTTTGCTTTTTTGGCAGCTCCATCACTTTTCAAATATTTCTAAGCCTCCATCCGTGTTTTTTTCTAACTTTCCAGCACCAGCCAGGCACAGGGGACTGGTGCTTTTTTTAGCAAACTGCCTCTTTTCACCTAGTTTGGCCGAAATGCCAAACAGGTGCTTAAAAATCATGGGACACTTAGAAGCAAAATGTGCCGCAGGTGTGGATGCGGGTGTGCCTGTGCCGGGTGGGAGCAGGCGGCGCGCTGCCCCTGCAGCGGTCACCCTCCCGGCCGAGGTGCGCGGGTCTGGCGTGGGTAAGGAGCACCCGCCTGGGGCCACAGGTGGTACGTCACCCGGTGGGTGGGTTCCCCAGAGCTGCAGCAAGCGGGTTAAGGAGAGGCACCCCAGCGATGCACCGAATAACCGGCCGCCACCCTCGGAGGGTCACCGTACATTTGCAAAACTGCTGTCGTTTTGCTCAGTGTATGCAAGGAATGATGCCAAACCGCAGCAGGGTTTTTTAAGCCCTCCTCACCCAAATTTTCCTCAGGACCCAGTCTCCATACGGGAGAGGGGAGCTGCCGGGGCGAGCAGTGCACCTCTTGCAGCAGGATGCCGGCGGTGCTGTGTCACACTCGCCCGCTCCGGCGTGCTCGGCCAGAGCCCGGTCATGCACTGGGGCTGCGCGAGGGCCTGGAAAAATGCCGGCACTGAGGTTACCCATCTGATCCCCACTTTGCCCTGGATGCCATCCCGAGCCCTTGCTCCTCCTGGATCCGAAACCAGCCCTGTGCAGGAGGGTGGGGAGCTTTGCCCCAGCCCTGGCTGCAGGGCGGTGCTGCTCCCCAGGAGGACAACCCATGACGTTGGCCCCACACGTATCACTGACACCCAGTACCTTCGTGTGCTGCTGCTGCCGTGGGAGTAGGAAACCTGTTCCAGTCACCACACCTAGGGCTTCTTGACCATGCTTTGCCATTGCTTTAAAAAAATTCTTCCCAACCCACCCAGCCTTCTTGCAAGGGCTGTGTATTGCCATGGACTGGCAATGCCTCCTCCCTGCGTGCAGGTTCTTTCATGGTAATCAGGCTCAAGTTTTTCATCTGGTCTGCTGGAGATGATGCTTGGGGTCAAAGTATCCCCAAAGGCTGGAAGGCTCAGCCTGCGCTCCAGATGTTGCAGTTCAGAACTGGCTCCGTGCTGGTGAAATGTGGAGTTATGATTTATTATTGCATGCAGCGTAATTCATTTTTTACATTGAAAGTGGTATTATGTTGTATAATCAAATCTCATTTGTTATTTATTGCATTCTCTCCCCGCACAGATGCGGATGCTTCACCCTCTCTCCTGGTGGATAATGTTCTTCGTGCTTTTCCTGGTGGGGCTGCGGGATGGTGGCAGCACTCCTGCCCGGGGGCCGGAGGGATGGCATGGGGCAAAGTCTCTCCGAAGGAAACCAACATCCTTCACCCAGTTGTGCCTATAAAACTGCAGTAACTTTTGCAAAGCGCGACCTTGGTGCAGCCGAGCTGGACGGCAGTGGGTCAGGAGCCATGGCTTGTCCTGGGAGAGGTGTCTCAGCAAAATATTTGCCATGAAATGCTTGGACATCGAGCTGCTGCTACAAAAGATGCCGTTGGCCTTGAAACCCACTAATTTCTCGTGCATGTGTCTCTCCTGCACCTTTCCTGGTGCTGCTGCGGGAGTGTCACAGCAGACAGGGCAGGCACATGCACTCACAGATTCCCACCGTGCTGCCCGGGCACCAAAATACAGATTTGGGCGCTGCTGAAATACAAATCTTGCTGATCAGGGCAACAACAACCTGTGGCACGAGCGCTTTCATCCGCCGCCCTTCCTGCCAAACGCCTTTCCATGTGGCAGAGCATCTCATGGCGCTCCGGCACCCGCTGCTGAAAAACACAGTCTGGCTGTGCCCTGGGTAAAATCCACGTCTTACTGAAAGAAAGTGAGATTTTTTTTTTGATGCGAGTCACACTGCATTGAGCCCAGATCGCGGACGTGCGCCCCTGCTCCATATGGGACACCGTGTCTGGCTCAATTTAGGAATGGTCTGAGCTAACGGGGCTGGAAGGGAGTCTACACTGCACCAAGGTCTACAGGTCTTTGGTGCCAACTCCAATTGCTGCACACGCAGCGTTTAGTTTAGGTTATATTATAATATGTATTCCAGATGTATTAAGCTTTAGAGCATGTCTTGTCTCCTAATCTTCCCCGTGCCAACATGTATCAGTTCAATCTCCCAGTCTACAACAGACAAATTATTTTAGTTGTGCTTTGGAGCCCGATGTAACCGACAACAAATATAATGCGATCCTGGCGGCTACCGCCGCCGCGTGAAGATGCCCCAAGCACAGAACTGGAGACAGGTTTTATTTTAAGCCCTCTTTAGTCAACATCTCATTTTATACTTAAAAACAGGTATATGATGGGGACATATTAAATGTTGATCTCTTTGCTCAACTATCTGCTAATGTGATTTTTGGTACCACATCACGGAGAAACTCTGAATTCTTTTATCTTTGTGTAAAAGTGCTGTCACAAACCCAAGCGAGTTTTCAGTGTGATGAGACCCTTAAAAAGAGGGATTTTTCTGTTGTTGTTGTTTTTGTTACTGATGTCTTCTGAAAAGGATATCCTTAAGATATAGGAACAGCTATAGCTGCCGGTATTCTGAATTGCTCTGATGGCTTACACTGCAAAGGGAGCCTTGACAATGATGGATAACCTCTGCAACTTCTCGGCGGCGCATGTGGTTTATCCTGCTTTTTGCTTTGTGTTTGTGTCAGGTTTTTCACTTGGGGCTACGCTCAGCCTTTGTACGCTCGCTGCCTTCCTCCTTCCTCCCCACTGCGGGCAGGGTGGGCAGCGCGGGCAGGGCAGGCAGCGCAGGCAGGATGGGCAGGGTGGGCAGCACAGCTGCTGGAGGTGTGCGCTTTCCAAAATATTTCCTCCCAGCCCCAAAGCCCCCGGGCATCACCACTCTAACCGCGCAGGAAAGCACCGAGACACCCTGGTTGGGCAAGGTTTTGCTCTCGCAACTGAATTTGGGTGAAAGGTGGCTGGGAGCTCGCAGTGTAGGAGTTAGTCCTCAACAACTCCGTGCATGTGTCAGAGCAAACTGCAAACGATGCCGGGAGCCATTCAGGAGCCCGTTGCTCATAGGCAAACACCTTTAGGTGAAGAGCAGACCTCACCAAGACGTCCCTCGCGCCCCTGGTCTTTGCAACCACCATGTCTGGTACCGCGGGGCTTTCCACCACCTCTTGTCCATGACTTTTTTTCCCCCAGATTTGTTTAAGCTCTTTGTTTTTGCTTGAAATGTTTTAATAAAATCACTGCTCTGATATAGAAAGACTTTTCTTGACAGCTTAGTAGTACTTGTGTAAGCTCATTGACTTCATTAAGGTGGTCTGGGGGTAGCAAGGAAATGGGTGTTCTCTTGGGAGTGAGGATTTAGGGGACTTGTTTTGTTGTGTTTGAGGCCTTGGAGAGGAGACAAGTGAGTGCTTTGGCCATATTGCCGAAGTAATAAAACGCTTATAGACATGGGAAATGGCCCATGAGACTTTGTAAAATCTTCTTTGCTTAGAAGGAATTGGCCAGGCAATAGCTTTAACAAGGAAAGATGAAAAAGATGCGGGAAGGGGATTGATGGGGAGTGGAGCAGAGGCGCTGAGACAGAAGGTGTTATCCTTGAGGTTGCCCTTGAGGCTGTTGCTTGAGATTGTTGGCCTTGGTGCGTTGTGGGCTCTGGGGCAGGAGCCATCCCTCGCTCGTGGCACGGGGCAGCCCCAGCCCCGTGGGCAAGGGCAGCGTGGCCGGACAACGCCAGCGAGGACACGCATGAGCTGGGGTTCAGACCAAAGAGTTTTGAGCGTCCTCTGATACAGATGTGGTCATTAATGCTGTTGTGGTTCGTTACCATGACCTCTGTCCTGCTGCCCGCACTTGCAGGGTGACACGTTCCTACTTAGTGACTGTGGAGACAACAGGGCTCCCTTTTGCGTGACTTAGCACTGACAACAAAATGTTGGCAAATTAAAAAAAAAAAGGAATTTCTGGGAAACTTCTGCTACTTGGTGCCCCTGTCAGGGGAGGAAAGGAAGTGGTGGCCACGGCAGGGTGTGCTGAGCTGGCCAGAGCTCAGCTTGCGGGGGGACCAGCAGGGGGTCCCCCCATCCTTCCTCATCCTGCCATCAGGGTACCCGATTTCACCTTCTGGCAATCAACTCCTCATCAACACAGTCATCCGGACGATTGCCGCCAATGCCGGCTCTTTGGGGGTGCCTGAAGTGTCCCGTGCAGGTATTTCAGTGCGAGCCCACCTCTAATTAATAGCAGTATTTGCTTACACGGATCAATGTCTGCCCTTGACCTCAATGCACAATTTAAGCTATTACTGTATCACTAAATATGAAATGAACTGTAATACATTTGAGAGACAAACCACTTATATCGAACCCCGTAATATAGATGAGAATCTTTTTATTACGTCCAATGAAAGCTGTGTGGTTATATTTAAATACTCCGACTGCTAAAGGTTGCAAGGAAAGACTTTTCCACAGCTAATTTACGGAGGAGCATCGCAGAGGCTAACCCATGCCTCCAGCACCACATCATCTCTCCCAAGAAGAAAAATCATTTTGGAGCGAGGAGTTCTGCTACTCGTGATTAAAATAGTTTGCTTAATGTATGTGGAAAATAGCGGTCGCAGTAAATGCATGGAGCTATAAATGTGAGAGGAAAAACTGAGAGCGAGGTATAAGCTGCAGTGAAGGTTTCCAGTCGCTGCTCAGGGTCTGCCGGTGGTGACACCCCCTTCATGCGGGGCAGGGGGTGCGCCCCGGGCAAAATAAAACTGCGAACAAGACACGGGGCGCTGCCTCAGCGCGCATCAAGCCCACTGAAATCACGATTAAGAGATCATCTACAACGGAGGCGACGCACAAGGACCTGTGATAACGCCAACTGAAGGCCTGGCGTCAGTAACGTACCTCTAATTAGCAGCAAGTTTAAAAGTCTCCTCTAGCACATGGGTAAACAATCTCTTGGAGTAATATAGGGGTTGTCAATGATGCTTTTATGTTCAAAAAAAGCCTGTATTGTGCTCTGGGTCAATGAGAAGCTGAGAGAGGTGAGGACTGTTCAATACTCATGGCCTAAGGTCTGCAGAAATCTCCATAATACAGAAATGGATTCTGCAGGGACAGGAATGCTAAAAGGCGGCGTCACCACTTCAGGCAATCGCTGGTGTGGTGCTCCATGCACCATAAACATCATCATTAGAGGTGTACTGTTATACTGTCCTATTATACTTTGTTCGAGAACAAAAAAAAACACTAAAAAAATACAAGTATTAGGAAAAGAAAGCAGTACCACTGGCACCAGTTCCGCTGTCGGTCAGGCTGGTTTCCTCCAGCCTGTGGCTGTGGTTGTGTGCGGATTCCTTAAATCATTGTCATTTCTTCCGTGGGTCAGTCTTATGTACCGCGCAGTGCTGTAGTTTTCGTGGCCACTGAATGCTTTAGATCAATTTTATAAATTCATTATGTATCTGGGGGGAAAAATGGGCCGCGGGGGCAGTTTTCCTCTCTATGCAAACCTTCTCTCCAGAAGCGCTCTCCCAGCTCTGGCGGCTGTGCAGAACGAGGGTTTTTCATTTACGGTCCCAAAGGAAAAGTTGTTAGTGAATGCTGAGCATTCCTCTTTAGTCTAAATTAATTAAATGACACAGTATCTATTGTATGAAATAAATGGGGATCATTTTACATGGTACACTGTATACAGCGATTATAATGTGTGATCTTTCTAGAGAAATATGGGAAAACAATGTCCCTTGCTGGAGCAGGCACAGTGTTCCCCGGCTCTGCAATACATCTCCTTGTTAAGCGGTAATGCAATGTAATCCGCAGCGACTTAATAACTAACATGACAGATGTATAATCTAGAGTAATGTAAGACGTTGTAAGCACAAGACGCACGTGACTATCCTTCATCCGAAACATGTGTAAATCACCGGTGTTCCCGCGCCCCTGCCAGCAAACAAAAGCTGCACCCGCGCCGGTGGGAACGCAGACCGGCGGCACATGAAGGCTGAAACGCCACTCGGGTTTCCAATCTGTGTTAAATAATTATTCAATCAGGCGGCCATCGATACCCATTCCCCCCAAATTAGTTTACCGTAAACCAAGGCTGCTTTGCTAAGGCTTCCTCGCCGGCGGGTCAGCTTCGCTGCCCCTCAGCAGCATCCTCCAAGGTGTTTAGAGGGCAGGATGCGGCCCCCGCGGCATGGACCAGGGCTCCCCTGAGGGTGACGTGCAATGCGTGATAACAGCACAGAAAGCAGGCATTTTCATTTCTTTGCAGTAAGTTTCCGTCAATCCGTGCTCGCTTACCACGAGTGAGCATCCCAAAGCTCCTCTCACCTGTTTCCCTTCTCGATGTTTGCATATGGAAAACACCTCAGACTGGGCAGGTGTCCTGGCTGGAGTGACACAGGACTATTTTCTCTTCTAACACTTGGGGAAACTGCACTTTTAGAAGACTTAAGTGTCTGAATTTGTGAAAATATCTCCTTTCTAGCCAGCGATGGTGTGCGGGTTTCAAGGTCTCAGTGTTTTCGAGCTCCCCAGGCGCGGGGCTGAGGAGGAGCGAGACCCAGCCACTGGACCCAAGCTGGCCAACGGGGCTAGTTCATACCATCAACGGCACATTCAATACCAATTAGAAAGTTTGCTGAGGAGTTCTCTCTTTCCCATGACGGCTGCCGTCCTGAGAACTCCTCCCCCCGGTGCCGCAGCCCTGAGCCCTCCCCCTCCTCCCGAAGCCGCAGCGCTCACAGTGTCCTACATGTGCTGTCACTGCTGGGAGCGCACGGCTTCTACAGACGGGCTGAGTATAATACTTGGGTATTTTGTATTGGTATTGGGATCAATATTAGTTCTTTAGTTTTATTAGTGTTACTTATTTAGTATTATTCTACTAAATCTGTTTATATTTCAACCCCCATGTTTCCTTGTTTTTTCAATTCCTCTTCCCGGGTGGGGAGGGGTCATCAGGGGATAGAATAATTGTCTAAGTGACAATAAATTGTTGTGGGTTTTTCAAACCATAACAGCTGGAAAAATTGTAGGCTGGGTGAATGTATGCACATACTCCTTGTGTGTGTAGTAGGCAGTAGCTTCCACTGAGAAAGTTTCCAGGATATTGTCCTGGAAAATAAAAAGTATCCAATGGTTTTTAAAAAATAAAAAGGAAATTTTGGGTCTGGAATATGCTACATTTCCAGCACCTCTGAGGGTCGTTGCTTCTCATCGTGCTGTTGGGGTACAGCTCTCCTTCGGTCCTTTCACCTCTGCAACAGGAGCCTGGGGTTTGGGCACTGGGGTTCTGCTCGGGACGCAGGCACAGTTCTGGCTTTACCGTACCCTCTGGTTTTAGCAACTGGTTGCCCAAGAGCTTCCATTCTTCTTTGGTTTGATGAGCAAAAGTTGTAAAACACTCTGGGGATGGAGCTGGGCAGCAAAAACGCACATTGGCTGGATGTGACCACCCCACTGCAACCGCTGTAGCTCCAGTAAGCCACTTATTCGAGGAATAAGCAAATTTATTTGTTTGGCTCCCAAAGATCTCTCTTAGAAGTGCATTTAGGGGAGGGCTTGCCTTTATTTTTGCCACTCCCCAGGAATGCAGTGCTTTTACAGCTGTAAAAGTGGCTGGGGTATAACGTAATGCCTTCCTACAGGAGACAAAAGGATGAAGTGCCTGTGCTCAGGCTTGCAGCCGTCGCGCCGGTGCGTCGGGGGTAACATCAACCCAGAAACGTGCCCAAATGCAGAGCTGCGGGGAAGGTCGGTCTGAGATGGGGTCTGTCCGTCCACCCCTTCTCTGTTGGAGTAGCAGCAGCCACGAGAGAAATGTTCTTGAGCATCTGGGTTCAGACGCGTCAAGGAATTTTGTTGATAAGGCTTTTTGCAAAGTTTCTTAATGCCACTGGTGTTTGTTCTCGGAAAGACCAAATGGTTGTTGCGGTTTTCCAGCCCTGCTAAAGTTGGACTCCTGGTACTGGATGCAAACCCTGGCCCAGCCAAGCTCTTTGCGGTTGCCCTGAAGGAAAATGGAAATATGAAGGAAATACGGAAAAAAAGGAAACCAAACAGAGTACAAAGAAATGAAAAGCTGAATTTTAGGGCAAGATGAGCGCTTCTGCACACAACACTCCCTCTCCTGTGCTCTCTGTGTTCATATACTCTCAATTTGACTCATCCTATAACTCCAGCTGTGGCAGAAGGCTTCCAAGAAAGCAGTTCAAATACAAATTTTATGTTAAAGTGGAGGGATCAACAGAATTATTCAACTAGTGCAGAAAAAGCCTTAGTAAAGCAAGCGTGTGTAGCATTTCAGCTATTAATGTATTATTCCCTAACAGCGTTTCTCATGCTTTGAAATGGTAGGAATGCCTGATTTGGAATGCTCCAGTTTACATAAGAAAATAAAATATGCAGAATCTCTTCAAATAATAGTTTTTATTAATCTCTGGTGCAATTGCGTGGCAACCTGTGGATTTGGCACATTGCTCCCGCCGCCCGGGATCCGCTCCTGCTCCCTGCAGCACCCTCTCCTCGCAGGTGCAGGCAGGGTCCCCGCGCCGACCCTGCGCCCCCACATCCCCGCTGCCGTCATGGGTGGAAGGGGCCTCATTTGCATAAGAACTTCATTAGAAAGTAATTAAATGCCAGGAGGATCCGCTCACTGAGCAGTCAGGGCAGCAGTGAATGGGCAGGATCTTACCATGGAGAAGTCAATGATCCTTCCGTGAAAATGGTGACATTGTTTTGCACGTATTTTCTTAAAATAATCCTTATGACTCACCAGAACCACATTTTGTAGGTTTTTATCAGCCCTGCTATTCACTAATGTGGTTTTATGTGTAGTGCCTTTGCCACACACGTGCTGGCAGCAACGGCACAAACCTTGGGGTGAGAGAGGGCATCCGGCCAATAAACCAGCACACAGGGCTGCGTTTCACACTGCTGAGCTGATAAATGCTATTTTGGTATAAATTTAAAGATCTTAAGATAAGTCATCAGGGGTTTGACGGCTGTGTGGGGCACACAGGGGTGCCACGAGCGCCGTGCGGGCATGGTTCCTGCCTGCAGCACCTCTCCTGCCCCCCAGCGGGGCTCGCCCTCCCTGCTGGGTTTTGGCTGGTGATTTGCTTCAACAGAGCTACCTGGGAAGTGACTTTCCATTTAACGTGACTAAAGGAATACAAATCCATCCTCTAACCATAGAGTAATCATAGAATCACAGAATGGTTTGGGTTGGAATGGACCTTAAAGATCATCTAGTCCCACCCCCCTGCCCTGGGCAGGGACACCTCCC
>VZSZ01011990.1:74166-93233 GCA_013398815.1 Ibidorhyncha struthersii | reverse complement strand
CTACATGCCCCTGTGAAAAGTCCCTCCCCAGCTCTCCTGTAGGCCCCCTTTAGGTACTGGAAAGAATATTTATTGATATAAATATTTAAACTTCACTTACTGCTTTCAGTGTCTATTTACTCGAAAATATCCCCTTAGAAAGTTTATTCGACATGATCTGCAAGTCAAACAACTTTTCAAAAGGCGCACCAAGGGAAACACAAAGGACCAAAACTCTCTTTATATTGTCACGGGGTCGCACTTTAAGCCTGCTTTAAAAAGGGGTGGCGAGCTTGAACTGGGGGAGAGCTGGGCACGGAGGGCGAGGGGCGAGTGGGGGCCGAGGCAGCCGTGCCCAGTGCTGCCCGTCGTCCCGGCAGGGACAGGCACTCGCCGCAGCCTGGGGAGAGAGGAGACACATGAAAGCGGGTCTGGATTTGCCTTGCAATGACAGCTGCATATTAATCTAAAGAATTTCTGAAAAATCAAAAAGACATTTTTCAGCAAAATACACCCCTAGAGCCTCAATCATAAAGCAAGGGAATAAACTTGAAACAGGATTGATTTCATCTTAAAGGGGATATTTCTTTGAAACGCTACCAACTGCAGTTGTCTTATTTGGTTTTCAATACTATAACAAAATTGTGCCATATTGTGTCAAATAAGGAGATAATATAACAGCTTTAAACAAATTTTGTAATTATGGGATCAATCAGAAATGAATTAAATCCACGTGCGTTAGGTAAGTCGTGCCACTGAATACTGAGTAGCTCCAAATATTAGCTCCGAGCCCGTCTCCAGCAGCCGCTGTCCTAAACCTGTGAGTTTGGTGTGACACCAGCGGTGGGACGCAGCAACCCCCAGCGAGTGCTCCCGACCTGGGGAAAGAACCACAAGATACCACGACTTGATTAAAAGCAAAGAAAATACAAAGAAAATCATAAACACCCCCCCCCAAACCAGTCTGTGCCACCAGAACAAAACCATCAGTTCTGCCAAAAGCCTTTGTTTTGCGTGAGTTTTTTTGATGTTTTTCTCTGCACAGCAATGCCGATCAATGTCTCACACTGTCGGGTGTTTTCTCCTACTGTTTTCTCACCTGGTTTCAAATCTCCGCAAGCCACAGTGCAGTGAGGTTCAACAGTAGTGAATATGGAACCCCTTGTGAATATATAGTAAGAACAGACCTCACTTCAGTTATGGGACATCCCTGGTAGCCAGGAAGGAGTTTTCCCGCTCTCTTCCTTCATCCCATCACCGCAGAACCTCCCCGGGCTGCCGAGGACGGGGGATTATTTCTGTCAAGCTTCAGCAGCTTTTAACCATAGCCCTTTGCTAGTTTTTTCCACTGCTGAGACATTCGTCTAAAAATTTTCAGGGTTCTGAGCACCGGACTGACGCAGAGTGGGGAAAATAAAGGAACTTGAAGGATGTGGCACCTTTGCCCTTGTCCCCATGGGTGGCAGCTGTGCTTGTTCTTACAGGAAAATGGAGCTGGGGAACCCTGGCACTGCTGTCGTCTTCTCAAGAACTCAGAGTGATTATTGTCTCTTGAGCAACTTCATTAAATGATATTACACTCCCTTTACTCACCAATGTCCTATATGCATGCACGCAAAAATTAACGAGTAGCAAAAAGGTATGAATGGACAGAAAATTTCCTAGCAAAATTTGCATTCACTTTCTTGAGTAATTTTGACATGAAGTCTCCTTCGCTTGGGTTGAGTAAAACTCCTTCTTTTCCCATTATAAACATTTGAGTCAAAATAAGACTGGAGTATCTCCCAGGGCAGCTTCCACCCAGGAGCTGCCCAGTGGGGCGGCTGCCAGCACCCACAGCCCTGCGCCGGAGCCGCCGCCGCATCCCCATCCGCTGGCTCCCTCGCATTAAAAGTTCGTTAATGTGGCAAAAGCTTTCTGCATAGGGAAGCATCGGATATTTCGGAGTCATTAGGAAAGAGACAGACCACGCAGCGTGGGGTGTGGATGAGCAGTTTCACACCAGCCACCGACACTCGGAGGCTCGTGTGATCTCCCTGAAGGCGACTCCGACAGCAAATGCCTACTTAGAATTTCATCCTAATGAGCTCCGTGAATAATTTCTTTTACTGTTCTTTTATTAAAAAAATATATTAAAAAAAAAATCAAATGAGGTTCGGTGCTGCTAGGAGACTGGGATGAGGCTGGGAGAAGTGCGGGATCCCCCCGCGGGTGCTGCGGGAGATGCCCCGTGCCAGGGCTGGCTGTGGGTCGGGGCAGCTCCTGAGGGGGTTTCTCCCCTCCTGCCCAACCTCCCCAGTCGGCACGTGGGAGAACCCCCCGGTGCAGCCCCACGTGGACCTTCCCAGGGTTTGCCCAGGGGCTGCCTCGGTGGGCAGGAGAGAACCCTGGGGGATGCTGGAGCTCCCGCTCTGCAGAAAGTACTGCGATTTCTTTAAATATGTAGTCGGAAAAAAAGGAAAGAAGTTCTCCCTTTGTTTTCTTCTTATTCATTTAAATAGGAAGAAAACAGGGAAAGGTTTATGTAAGTGCTCCTACAGGCTCTTGAGCCTCCCTACAACCGTTCTCTTCCTCTGCTGATGCACAAAACCGGGCAGGTGAGAGTGGTCGTGGTGCAGCGGGACAGCAGCGCTCGCGGGAAGGGGAGTGATGCCATTTCGGAGGAGTTTCTGAAGGCTTTAAAGAGCTCGTCTCTGAAGAGGGACAGGGAACAGTCTATTTTCTTGAAACTCGGGCTTCACAGAGAGCCCCGTTCTCCCATGACATCTTCAAACGCGGTGCCGGCAGAGGCGACGCGGCTGCGATTGAAACCGCCGACTTGTCGGAAGCCACAGCCGGTGTGGGTCCTGCAGGGACTGGGACGGGGAGCAGAGATGAAATATGCTCCACTCCTTAGAAGCCTGGTCCTCTCCTTCCTCTGCCTCCCGTCATCGATTTCTTTAAAAATATGATTTCTCTGCTTTCCCTTGCCTCTCAAACTGGTCCTTTGCTTGTGCAGGGGCCTTAGCGAGCAGTGGGGGGGTTCCCAGCCCTGTCTCCCACCTGCCTGGCCATGGGCATCAGCCACCTTGGATGCTGGGAGTGCTGGGGGTATGGGGGTGCTGGGGATACTGGAGGTGCTGGGGATGCTGGGGGTACTGGGATGCTGGGGGTGCTGGGGCGTTGGGGGTCCTGGGGTGCTGGACTGCTGGGTGTGCTGGGGATGCTGGACATACTGGAGGCGCTGGGGATGCTGAGGGTCTTGGGGTGCTAGGGATGCTGGAGGTGCTGGAGTGCCGGGTGTGCTGGGATTTTGGGGATGCTGGGTGTACTGGGGTGATGAGGGTGCTGGGGTGTTGGGCATCCTGGGGTGCTGGGGATGCTGGGTGTGCTGGGAAAGTTGGGAATGCTGGGGTGCTGGGGATGGTGGGGGTACCCTGGGAGGAGTGTGCTTGTCCCTTTCCACCCCTCCTCCAGTGACCCACGGGCTTGGTAGCAAACACTGAAGAGCGTTGTTTTTATAAATACGCCTCTTGGTTTTCATCCCTTGGGAAGTTATGTGGCCTCTGGGGTGAGGTTCCTCAGCGCCACACGTCTGCTTCTGCTTTCCAAAGCAGCTTGAGCAAACTGGACAGAGGTCTTTGGTGAGACAAGGTGACAAGAAGCACACCTTCAAGCTCGCAGGAAGCTGAATCCCTAAAGGAGGCACCCATCCCCCCCAAGATAAGAGCCCACGTACGCAGTGAAGTGACCTGCACACTGACTTCACGTGCCCCAGGGCTTCCTGCTGGGCGGTGCTGGTGGGCTGTGGGAGAGCGGCCGTGGTGGCACCCCCCCCCTTCCGCCCCCCAAGCACTACCCTGCGGGGACGCGCTGACAGTCCCCACAGAGGGATGGCCACAGGGGACTGTCCCCCCGGGTTAGTGTAAGCCTGGACCTTGCATACCAAATCCCAATAAAAAAATATAACGGTCCAGATGGGAATGAGCACATCACCACGTCGTTTCCAAATATGAGGATATAAACACCAGGATTTTCTCTGTATCACACATTGCATCCCCGGTACTTTTTGGCTCTCCCTGTCTGCAGAAGTGCTGCCCAAAGAGTGCGAGGTGGGTTTGACTTCCACGCTTCTCCTGCCACGAGCCGCTCTGGGGCGATGGCTGGGACTTTAATTACAAATTGCAGCATGTGGCCGAGCCCTCCCAGCCATGGTGTGCCCGCAGGGATGCTGGGCTGCAAGAGGCAAGCGTGGCTCTGGATAACACCGCAGGCAGCGTGTCCCTGTGCCAGCGAGGCTGAGCGTCCTTGAACTACGCGGCTTTCCACTCAAGAAAAGTGCTTGACAAAGAATCGCCCACCAATGCCGGAGAGATGGGTCAGAAAAAACACATCTCTTCTGCCCCGGGTGGTTGCCTGTCCATGCAGGATGTTCACTGCTGAGCCTGCACATGCTTCTGCCTTAGGGGACTGATTTTCCTCAGGTCAATAGTCCTTTCTGGTTTCAAGGGAGCGATGTGCCAGCACAAGAGGTTTGCAGGACCAAGTCGGCGGCTGCACATCTCTTACATCCCCCAGGGAAGTGAAAATTTATCTTAAAGAAGTTTTCGGTAATGATTTCTTGAAGAAAAAAAAAAAAAAAGGTACTTTCACAGAAATCACAAAGGGAAAGCAGCAGAAGATGGAAAACAGCGGAGGGCGACGGCACAGACGGAGAGCCTCAGGGATCACTAATGGATAGCTGGAAGCCAGGGTGCAGTGGCTCGGGGTGCACTCACGCGGGTCTCAGCCCTGCACCGCTGCAGCGGGCGTTCAGCCTCCTTTACTCCTGAGAGATCCCACCGGGGGGGTTTCTCACGTGTGCGCAGCCGAGGATTTTCCAGGAAGCTGATGCTCTGCACCTGCGACAGGAGCTCAGCCTCCGGCTGCAGAGGTGGCTGCACTGAGGCACGACCTGGTTCGGAGCCCGGCTCGCCCCGGCAGCGGCCCTCGTACCTTCTCCTCATGGGCAACAATGCAAATGAATGGTTTTGCAGCTTGTCGGATAAATAGAATGTTTGTTCTTCCTAATGGGTTTCAGCAAGATATGGTAAATATTAACTCCCAGGTGGGGCAAAATGCATAATTCATCAGCTAGCACATTCCGACTGCTCTGTCTCTCTCATGATTAACATGTAAGGCATTCATTATATTTTTCAGCCGGTGTGTAGGCGAGCGTAGAAAGTTATGCAGATGAATACCAAGCACCTGCGTTACACAAAATCATCCTTGCTCCATCGCAAGACCTGCTCCGCAGCCATCCCTGCTATGTCCCTGTGGTGCCCATGAAGGTTCCTGGGGTTGGGCAGGTAGACGTTGGTCACTCTGTGACAGCGGCAACTCCTCACCATAGGAGACGGTCGCTTTCCCTGCTGCAGCCACGCACAGCTTCGTCAAAATAGCCACTGTTAACCTGGCAGCAGCCCTTTCGGTCTGTGAGTTCGGGTTTGTCATCTCACTGTCTCATCAACATGTCCTCAAGGAGAAATGACCAAAGAAGCTACTTACATCACTGACAGCATCCACCACGGGGCCACGAAGCATGGTGCCTGATCCAGAAGTGACATAACCACTCTGTTACTCTCTGCTTTTCAGGCAAAATTAAATCTCTTCCCATGCTAATAGTTCTCCTCACCCGTTACATCTCTGACAGGCAAAAGACCCCTTTGTCCATCTTTTTCTTCCAAAAGCTCAACACACAAAGACAGACACTGATAACAGTTGCCCCAGGGGAAGTTTAGATTGGCTATTAGGAAGAATTTCTTTACTGAAAGGGTCATCAGGCACTGGAACACGTTACCCAGAGCAGTGGTGGAGTCCCCATCCCTGGAGGTATTTAAGGGTCATGTAGATATAGCGCTCAGTGATGTGGTTTAGTGGTGGGCTCGTCAGTGTTAGGTTAATGATTGGACTAGATGATCTTACAGGTCTTTTCCAATCTAGGAGAGTCTGTGATTCTGTAACTTCAAGCTGCAAGACCCTTGAGCATCGATCAGTGACCCTCATCCTTCTCCATCTGCTCTCCCAGCTGCACAGGCTTCACCAACCGCGGCCCCACCTGTGAACCGCTGTGTTTATCAAGCTATTTCCAGCATCTGGTGGACCTTCTTAGGGTCGTTGCAGTCCTTGTCTGAGATCCAAAATAACAAAATCAGACCTTCCACCTGCTTTTTCTGTGCAAAAGGACTCCTGCGCTTGCCGTGCTCTCCTGCCTCATGGATGGTCCCAGTCAAGAACCAAATATGCTACCAGAATTTTCATTACCCACACTAATCTACTGCCAAAATGTAAATATTTTTATGTTTGTGTCCCGAAGGGTGTGATTCAGTGAGCATGAAATAACGCCGTGTCCATGAGAAGGCTGCTGAGCAGCCCCGGGGGCTGGAGGTGCGTGATGCTGCTCAAGAAATAGGATGTGATGCTGCTCACGAAATAGGACAGCGCACAAAATCTAGCCCAAGAAAAGGTTGGCCTTGTAGCTTGTCTGCGAAGCCCATGGGCAGCGCCCATATCTCCAGTGCCAAAACAAACCACCGCATCTGCAGCAGAAACATCCTGCTTTTTTGCCATCTTTCTGTCCTCACCAGGCGTGAAGTTCTGCGTTCCTTTCGGGCAGGTTAGGAGAGTACGTGCAGGTCAGTTGTGCTGTCCTAGGAATACCCAATTTTCCACCCATTAGTTTTCTGGGGAAAAAGGGTCTTCTTGGTGAATGGAGTGACCCGAAGGAGGGTGCTTGCGGGGACACGGCAGGAGGAACATCTGCAGCCCTGTCCCCAAGGTGCACCCACCGTGGGGGTCCTGCCCTGCACCCACCAGCCAGGTGACACCGAGCTGGACATTGAGAAGAGCTTTTTCTGTCCGCACATATGAATTTTTCACATGTGTTCATTTGCTTTAATGTGCTGTGTGACCTGAATGCACGACGGGGTCTTCGAAAGGAGGCGGTGGGAGAGCCGGGATGCTGCGCTGAGCCCTGCCCTCACAAGGCGACAGGCAAGCAATCGCTCTGCTCACACCAAACCTGCTTTAAAATATCATTTGCTCCCTCAAAAAAAAAAAACACCAAAGGAATTAAGAGTGAATCTGAAGACTGCAGCGGGGTGATGTAGGTTAGCGGTCGAGCCAGGACCAGCTCTGACTATGTATTTCTGGGTAAAATGGGTTTTGGCAACTAATGAATCCTCTCCCCTGTGGACTACATACTCCTCTATGCATCAGCTAATGCTTCCCCATTCAAATCACACCGCCTAGCTCTTGCACCCAAATAACTCTCCGTTTCTCACTTTACCTTCCAAAATCCCAGTTATTAGTAGGTGTGTGCTTAGCAAAGGGTTAAGAGGTGACAACTTGCTGCATTGATCTTTAAATGTGTAGTTTAACCCAATTAATTTCAGTGAAGTAGATAGGATTTAAATTTCTGCTTAAGTGATTTGTTAAGTTGGGAGATAAATATGGGCCTTCACCTACTTCCCGTTAATTAGACGGCGATTCATAAATGCTGGCATTTGATGCTATCACAAAAATCGCCCCTAGAAGTGATTAGAGTCTCTCTTAAGCACTTAGCTGTTGGAGGAAATCTGTCTTCCAGACTATTGGTCTTCTACTTTTTCCTGGGCATAAATTAACCGCCTGCATACATCTCGGTAGCTGCCTTGGCCACATGGCGACCATGGTGAATTATGCCATCTCCTTTGGTGGCAAACATCTAAATGGAGCCTATCTATTGCCAACCTTGCTTCACCTTGTGCTGAAATTAGATTTAAGCCCAGGACTGAGAAATCGCAGTTAGTGCACTGACTTACCACTTCCCAATTTTTTTTCTCGCTTCAAGTAGTCTTTGCCTTTGCACTCATGTGGTGACAGCGCAACAAAAAGCCATCTTAATAAATGAAAGAAGTGACATTCAGCAATGCAATTTAAGACCTAGATAAGTCAGATGTTAAACACCTAAGGGGTATAATCTCCTTTTAATGTGAGCACAATTCCCATTAACATTAATAGGGGGCTGTACGACGGCTTCAAAAGGAGAATATGCACCTAAAAGTGCAAATTAGCACTTACAAACTCTATTGATAAATTATTAAAGCATATCATTAAAGCATAGCCACACCTCCAGATCATTAGAGCAAGTCAAAAACAGGAAGGCGGCATGCGCAGCGCTCCCTCATTATAACAGGAGCTAAAAAGCCATTTAGTCACCAAAATGAACCTAGTGTAAATATTGGTTCATCAGCTCCCACTCCATGCAGAATTTGGAGTTTTAAGAGCTTGAACTTCATTCTTTAAAGGCAAATAAACACCAGGAGATGCTTTTAATGCAGGTCACCACTTAGAAACCAGTGTTTAAAAAGTAAATTAAAAACAAACCCCCAAACCTTAGGGACCATGCCATCATCAGAGTTCTTTGTTGTTGTTTACATGGCACCATGACCGCAATAAAACCAGCACTTCCCTCCCCCTGGAGGCTCAGACCTGAAGTACCATGTCTGTCACAATTAATTTTCATCTGACCACTTGCTCCACTGAGGATCATGGGTGACACCACCTGGTTTGAAGGTACAGCAAAAGCCACCGGTGCAGGTGCTCCCCTGGTGAAATCATAGAATCATAGAATGGTTTAGGTTGGAAGGAACCTTGAAGACCACCCAGTCCCACCCCCTGCTGTGGGCAGCGACACCTCCCCCAGCCCAGGTTGCTCCCAGCCCCGTCCAACCTGGCCTTGAACACCTCCAGGGATGGGGCAGCCACAGCTTCTCGGGCAACCTGTGCCAGGGGCTCACCGCCCGCACAGCAAAGAACTTCTTCCTAATATCTAATCTAAATATCCCCTCTTCCAGCTTGAAGCCATTCCCCCTCGTTCTGTCGCTACATGCCCTTGGAAAAAGTCCTTCCCCAACTCTCCTGTAGGCCCCCTTTAGGTATTAGAAGGAAAATCCTCTTGGTTTTCCTCTCCTGGCCCAAAGAGTTGGACCTCCCCAAGGTCACAGTGTCCAGACTGCAGTGGCATACAGGCAGCAGCTCTCCCCACTCCCATTTGCTTGCCCAACCAATGGTTGGGGGTTCATCAGGCATTTTGCAGTCTAGCGCTGTTTATTCCTCCCAGTAATGACCCCCAGAGCAGACACATCGAGTGCAGCCACCATGCTGTGTTCATTGATGGAAATGACAGGGAAAACGCTGGGCACCGGGAAGGATGGATGTGGTACGCGCCCGGGACCACTGGGATTGTGCGTCTATTCCCACTTCCAGCTCTAATCTCCATCTCCAAGCAAATGAGAAAGCAAAGCAACACCAGCAAACAAGCCCGACTCCTTCAAAACCTCAGGCTGCTCCTACGATACCTATATCTGCTGATCTATCCCCAGAAAATACCATCAGCCCATTACCTCCAGCTTTTAAATTATTAACTGTCTTTGACATCTCATCCGCATTAATTCCCTCCCTTTCAGGACACTGTGTATCTCTCAGAGATTACCCTTTACTCTCCCTTTTGTTAGATTAACCAGACGTGGGTGTCTCCATCTTTCTTCATAATTCATGTCCCAAAACAGAGACCCTTTTTGGTCGCCCCCCGCAGCACCTTTACAACCCCGGCAATGTCTCCCCTTTCGCAGGGGGAGCAGAATTGTCGGCACCAGTCTCAATCTGTCTCTCCAAGTTAGGTATTTATAGGATTACAATCGCCCTATAACCCTGGAAGGGAGTTAAATAAGACATAGTCATCCTTTTCTGTGAAGGTCCTATTTACTCAACCTGTGACGATTTTTAATGCACTAAAATAGCATTTCCTCCCACGCTTCAACCTGCAGGTTGACGTGGTTCACACTAACCCAATGACCGATGTTCCTAATTTATAGGGTGTTGTCTTCACCCTTCCAGCGATCTTTTCTTCATTTTAAACAAAATGGGCTATTTCTCTATCAAGGGTACATTGTGTAGGGTTATAACCACTATCCTTAAACACAGGGCCCCAACACTAAACCCATTCCTGAAGCCATTTAACAAAATTGTTTTTAAAAATAAATTATTCATATAAAGGTAGCTGCACAAGGAGTAGAAGTCAAGAAAACTGCACCTCAGTGGTGATCCCAAGTTTCGAGTGATGCCAATTCTTTATGCTGGAGCAAAGTAAATATACAAATTCTGCCACTGAGGTTAAAACAGACCAAAAAAAGCGTCCTTCATTCCTATGATAATGTAAAATGGTAAAAAAAAAGTCTCCTAAAATACAAATAAAAAATAAGGACACTTTGCTTCGTAAACTAGTTTAGCTAAAAAATCAGTCCTGTGAACATGGGGTAGCTGGAGCCCTGATTCTGCAAGGTCTGGAGCCGGCAGCACCAGGTGAGCTGTGGTTTTGCACATAAAACACAAGCCAAGATGAGATGGGAACAGGAGAGGCAGAGTAAGATGAAGGTTAGAGTGACACCTCCAATGACGGCCTATAATGAATTTTTTAAAGTTTTCCAACAAAGAGCAATAAAGGTCAGCTCCCTTCCACTGTATTCAGCTAATACTTTATTAATACCAATTGAAATTACATGCATATAGCAAAAGAGACAAGTCTGTAAGTGTTCGGATACCGCTGAAATCGAGGTTGCCTAATCCTGCTCTAACCTAATGCTCATTATCGTGCTTTTGAGGGAGTCTCCAGAAACGCATGTTTTTGTGATGGCAACTTAAACAAGCGGAACCAGAGGATGACTACACAACGTACTACCTCCCCTTTGCATCTCCTGAACGCGGGTTTGGTTCATCCCAGCCCCTGCCTTGCAGTGAGACTTCACGGCAGCTTTCCACCCTGCTTCTCAGCCCACAAATCCACAATCTGTTGCCAAAGAGCAGCTCCCCGTGTTGCACCATGGTGGAAGATACATGGCACGTTGTCTCCACCAGCTTCTGTCATCAGAAGGTTGGGAAGGAAACCAGGAACTGAACCGAAAGGGCAGAAGAACCTTTCTCCTGCCCTGTAGCGGGTGTCCTCTCCCTTCCCAGGGTCCAGCTTTGAGGACACCTGTAGAGGGAGACCAGGTAAGAGACTGCTGTGGTATCAGCTATAGCTGGTTGCTACCTGGGGTGCTGTCGTGGTGGTATTTTCCAGGAAAGTTGAAACTACGGACTTTCGAGGTTGGGTTTTAGCAAAGGTCAGGTCTGAGTAGGAGACTCCAGGTGACCCCATCTGCCCAGGGACCTTGCTAACACCTGATGGTGTCACGCAGCAGCCACTGGTGCCCACATCTCCCTTAGAAACCCAGCGAGTCTCATCCCCATTAAACGAGTTTTAATTATTCCACAGATTACACTGAAAACAGACCTCCCTTTAAAAAAATAATTATCATGAGAAAATACGTCTTTTCTCTCTAATAAGAAATCATTAATTAAGAGATGTTGACTCAATGAGCTGTGATAGTTCGGTGGATGATGAACACTGCTTTTAATCAGACCTTTTACAAGGTAGTGGATGTTAACTTCTGGCTGTTAATTATTCACACCTTCAACTGTTCAGATGGTCAGAATATTTCATGAATACTCTTCTTTTTATTTAATAGCGACATTGGATTTTATGAGCTAGGAATCGCACTTATTAATTTACAGTCGTTTTGCACTTCTGTGCCAGTCATTTAGCATTAACTCTCTGTTTAAAAATAATAAATGACCCCTGACTCTCTATTGTCTGTCATAATTAGCATACTGTCTTTTAAAGAGGAAAGCATGTTTTCTCTTCATTAACAGTAATATTACCTAGGAAGACAATCAGCAAGTCCGTGATCTAGAAGCTGCTGTGGACGCCAAATTACCTTCTCTAGCAGGACAAAATCAATTAACACCACTAGGGATGTCATTATTGTCACATTATGTCACCGGATATACTCCAGGGTAAATAAATGATTTGTGGAATTTTTAATGCCGCCGCTGGAAACCTGAAGCTGAGCCGCATGGGTGGCGGGACCGGCCGGCCGGGGAGTCCGAGCACCGACTCTGCCCTTCCCCGGGGATCAAATCGCTGCTGGTGCAAAAAACGAGGGGGAAAAAGGTCAACTGAGCATGGGGCTGGGGTGGCGCAGAGCCCGGCTGGGTCGATGGCACTTGTGTCCTGCCATCCTCTGCGGAGCATCACCCGAAGTCACTCAGCATCACACACCGAGATTGGGACAGTGCCGCGGTCGGGCAGAGGGGAGGGAGCACGGAGAGGTGGGAGAGGGCTGAGACAGAAATAATTTTATGAACAATTTTTTTGCCATAACTACGTCCGGGTGTTTGCCGCTCCTCAGTACCATCACGAACTGCCAGGTTGGTCCTTGGTGGTGCTTTCCAGCTGCACACAACACCCGGGAGACGCCGTTTTTAAAAGTATACGCAACTTCTATATTTTGCCCTGTGTCGGGGGCTATTTAATTAAGTCTATTCTGTCTAACACGATCTGATGTCATTGTACAAGGAGATGTTCTTTGTTAGCAGCGCTCTTAGTTTCAGGCTCCTCTGTGTATTTGAAACCATGGTAACAGAAGAGTAAGCTAAAGCCAATGAGATAATGAGATATTCTCATTGTAATTGTGTTTCATGAGGGCACACGCTCCCATGGGTGGGATCCGACTGTCTTACAACTGCTAACAGAATTTAAGGAACAGGCATATATTAGCGCGGCGGCGTTTTTCACAACAGCCATGTAAACACTCCTGACACGGTGTTTGCTGTTGTTTCCAGCACATTCAAGTATGTCATGTGCATTTGTGTCGCAGGAAATCACGCTGCTAATGGGTATCAGTATTTTAAAACCCTCAGAACTTCAAGGAACTTCAGGTTTGAAAGGCATTAACGAGGCTGCGAGGTGCTGGTTTGCATGATAATTGCGGTCGGGGCTGGAGCTCTGGTGGGGAGGAGGCGATGGAGGCAGAGACGGGGGACCGGGCTGGAGCTGCCGCAGCCCCGAGTCGCTGGGGTGTTTATGGAAGAGCCCGTGCAAAACGCAGGCCAAGTGCCCCGCAGGGTTCAGCCTCCTGCTCCCACTGGAAATGAAATCCAGAAGTTTGACCGGCATTTTAATTGTAAAACTTTCTAGAGGTGCTAACGCAGAGAGGTGTTTATCTTCTTCCATTGTAAAGGAAGAGAAAACAGAAACAAGTTTTTGGGTTTTAGAGATCCCTTCTGGAGCTTTTTGATTTTACTCCCAGACATGTTGAAAGGCATTCACTAAATTGCCATAAATGACTTTGTATATTTTAATTATAATTTTTAACCACCAAGACGACCATCCACTGGCGAGGCTCTTGGCTCCCGTACATGGCCTCCTGCCCCTCCTCGCAGACCCAGACCGAGTCACCCACCTGCATTCCGGGCGCTT
The DNA here is from genome assembly GCA_013398815.1 of Ibidorhyncha struthersii. Lineage (NCBI taxonomy): Eukaryota > Metazoa > Chordata > Aves > Charadriiformes > Charadriidae > Ibidorhyncha > Ibidorhyncha struthersii. Next base: position 79,894 of record VZSZ01011990.1, on the reverse strand, counting down.
TGAGATGGTTCTGCACAGCATCACACCACGCATGGTGCTGTCAGGGCACGGAGCAGGGGGCGCAGGGGACCCCTTTGCTGTTCCTTTGCCACACCATGTGCGATACTTTACATATAAGACATACTTTGGATGGTATGTAAAAGCGGGACAGGAAATATAATTTGGGGAATGGCAGGAAACAGGATCAGATCTGCTTCACGCCACAATTGTCTTTGTCCTGTGTAATTCCCAGCATATGTACATTAATTGTGCTTTTTCCTGGGAGCAGCAGAGCGCCTCAGTATGGAGCAGGATGATCTGGGATGGCGAGCGTGAGTGGAGGGAAGATGGGATGCTCTCCCGAAAAAAAGTCACAAAATGTCTGGGAAAGTCGATTTTTTCCCAGAGCAGAAGCAACGAGGTGGGTCGCTGGTAGCCCCAAGCGGGTGATGCTTGGTGGGCATGTGTGGGCTGCATCATCCTGCCTCGGCAGAGGCCGGAGCTGCTCCGCCACCGTGGCTGGCAGCAGGGTTAGTGTTTCACAGAAACAAACACTAACGAGCAATGCCGGCGTTAAGATTCACAAGGTGCGTTTCCACTCTGGTCTTCTGGGACGGCCAATTCTGCCCTTCCCTTTGGGTACCATGATGTTGGACTCCCCTTACAGCTGCATGTGTATACGTATACTAGTCGTACGAAGAACAAATGCACAAACAAATGCTCTGGCTTGTCGGCAGAGGGAACCTGAGCCAGCTTTGGAGCAGGTCCAGCGTGGCCACCACTGCTCTGCTGCATCGTTATTGGGTCGGCTGCTCTGGCCACCCTCGCTGGCTGAAGCCCTCCCCGCTCTCTGTACCCACCTACTGCTGGCAAAGGCAAAACTGCTTCGCCAGCGCAAAACCACATCCTTTACTGCATCACCTCTCCCGGCGTGGGCTGTGGGGGAGGGCTTCTCACTGGGAGCTCCATCCCCAAATCCCGTGGGCTCATGCACGGCAGTGGGAGCAGGCTGGACCACCGCCGTGTTGGTGCGGCTGGCGAGCATCAGCCTCACCGGTCCCTGAAATTGTAGGGCATTGCTCCTCCGGCTTTCCCAGCGATGACCTTTCCTGCCTTCCCTTTCCCTGGAAAGATGGACGTGAGACGTGATCACAGTCTGTGGCACCAGCTGACAGCGGCCCAGCGGGCAGGCACGGGCAGGCACAGGCAGGGGAGCAGCGCGAACTTGCTTCACGTTGTAGTCAGGGATGATTTTTATTATTATTATTACTATTACTTCAAAGGAAACACTTCTGATGTGGGGAAAGCTGACAAGATAAATTATATCTGTTGTCAGCTGCATGTATAGACCTTTGTGATATTTTAATTAAAACCACGCTCTCCGTCAGCCCGGCATGCATCTTCACCAAAGCTGCGGCGGGGAGCTGGGAGCCACCAGTGCTGTCACCAACACAACCACCGCACGGTTGAATCTCCTTCCCACACCACATACAGTTTATGTTTGTCTCATGCACACCAAAAATTAGCCCCTGTATTTGTTTCACGTGGAACAAGACCATGAAAGTGTGTGCAGTATTTTAGATACGACGGGCACCACTTTCAGAGAGCACGTCGCCTATTAAAGCTGTCCGCAACGCATCACCGAAACGGATATAATGAGCCTACATAAAAATGACCTTTAACTGTTCAAATACGCTGTAAATTTCTCCCAAACGTGGAGTCCAAAGGAAAGCCATTTTTGTTTGTACTCTTAAAGGAATACTGTTTCCAGCTCTGTGGCTTAAAGCTTCAACAGTTCAGTTCCAATAAATAGGTAAAATGCCTGCAGTGGTGTATTTCAAAGGAAAGACATTCTATCTTAGGCAATACATTAAAATAACTGCCTGTCCAGCCCTAGACGTGTGGGGCGAGGCAGACAGCTTGAAAGATGCTGTAAAACACCAGACAGGTGTCCCACTTTCCTGGCACATGGGTCTGTTTTATCCTGCTGGAGATGCTGAGCCCGACGACCCATGTGCAGCCAGAGGACAACAGAGACTCCTAGAAAAGGACATTTTGGAGCATCAGTTGTGAGCATTTCACTGATCCCATATTAGCCCATATGTGACACTACGATACGAACCATCTGAATGACTTTGTAGGTTCATTGGCTTAATCATGCCAGCATAACGGCAGGGCATAGATGACACCCCATCACGGTTTTGACCTTCCCTGCTAGGAGCCTCTTGCTCCTTAATCACTTCACAAGGCCTAAAACCCCAGGAACTGCCCCCGAACTTCCCAAACAACCCAAACCAGTGCCAAGCAAAAGTTCAATTCACCTTCACAACTCCATACTTACCCATCTCGGCAATTTTTTTCCCCAGCTTGTTATTACAGCTGTGGATCACAGTTCAGCACATGTAAAATAAATCTGTTATCATAGCTTGCATATAATTAGTGCTAAATGTGTGTGGTTTATTTTCAATATCAGGAGCCACATTAGGCATCAAAAACACTTAAGATGCTGGCTATCACCACACTTTATGACTCTGTCATTTACTGACTCGAAGCAACAAATATTTAATGTGACAGTAACATTAAAATACGGTTTAGCCGATAAAGCAGCATGTCCTGCAATTTGCATTGCATGATGCAATGACGAACCGTACATATTAACTACGATGCAGCTCGTCTGGTTCAGAAAACCTTTGTTGTTGAGACACGGAGAGCCAAGGCATGTGTCACGCTGGCAAGGAGAGGACAAATATTTTTAGATACTAATGTAAATAAGCTGCCGAGATTAGCTTGGATTTCAGTAAAGATGGTCACAAGACAAGACGCTTTCGTAGGTGTGCACCGGCTGTCATGCACGACACCTAGCTCTCGTGTTTATTAAAATTCGTGGGGCAACTCTTGTGAACGTGCTGCTTTTACGGGTGCACAAGAGTACCTGGATTGTCATATCACTCGTTTGCTTCGGTGACGCTCGTAGGTGACTCCATACAACAGGGGAGAGGCAATGCCGTGCCCGGAGCCCATGGCTCGTGCCCTGTCCCTCCCGGCCCAGCGCTTCCCTGGGGCATTTCTGGAGCCGGGTCTTGGGGCCCATTTGCGATCGCCCCTTGGGTGGGTGCTGGGGTAGGGCAGCCCTGGGTGCTGCTCCCTCTGGGAGGACAGGCCAGGTCGCCAGGTCCTGCACCCGGAGTCACCGCAGGATGCCGAAATCTGCCCTGGAAGTCAACATTACCTTTGGCATGGACTCACGTGCAACTCATAAAGTTTATGAGGTTTATAACATTTTATAAGTTATAAGGGTTTTCATGAGGTTTGGGTCCAAGTTCCTCCAAACTTCGAAGGTATCTGGACACGTTTGGTTGAGAGCTTCCCCCAGATCAGCTCCCTGACCTCTGGCAGCACTGAGCGATGGCTGCGCATCACTGCCACCACCCTGAGCCCAGCGCTGGCCATCTGTCGCCACAGTCCCCACTTCCCCGGGTGCGCAGAGGAATGTCCACCAGCCCTGAGGAGCATCTCTTCCTCCCCAGGATTTGCTAAGAGACGTGTGGAGCACCTGGAGTGTTAGGGGATATGGTGCACTGTGGGGAAAACAATCCTAAAATTCATTTAATAGGTATGTTTGTGAAAGCGTAAGAGCAGCAGCGTGAAAGGGGAGTGCTCCACTGCCTGGGCACCTGCTGGCATGTGGCCTGAGGATCTGTGCGTGCATACAATCTTCTTCAGCAGCGAGCAGACTGAGCCAGGAGAGTTTTCCAGAAGATCGGAGAATGCTGATGTTCCTTTGGGACAGTGGAGGGGCTGCAGAGGGCAGGGGACACCTCCAACTCCCCGGCTCACCAAAGCCTCCCCTCTGCATCGCTGCAAAGAGAGCAAGAGAAAAAAGGACTGGATTTAGGTGTATAACACGTGTATATATACGTGTATACATATATTCATACATGTTTGTATACGTGTGTGTGTGTGTACACATATATAAACCACCTCTTCCTTCTCTCTCTCTGCACACGTGTATATGTATATGCATATATATCTATGCGTCTATATGTATATATATGCAGACACATATATGTTCCTGTGACGCATCCATCGTCCCCCACCAACCGCCCGCGCCTCAGATGTGTACAGCTGCACCGAGAAGGAAGATCATTGTAGAGGTTGTTCAAAAGAGTCCTGCCCAGAAAGAAATAGGAACCAAATGCTAACGCAATCCCTTCTTGCTCCTTCGCTAACATGCCCATACGCAGAACAACATGGCAAGAGACTTCTCGACAAATTTACTGCAGAAAAAACTATTTGACAGTCTTGTACAGGAAATCGGAGTTATGTAGCGTCTTTTTTTAATTTAAGCAATATACACAAATCAAGTATATTTATTAAATCAATGTATAGTCATTTTTACAAGGAAGTGTAATTTAAAAACAGACATAAAAGATTTCTAAAGTAATGATACACATCTCTTTTGGACAAATGTTATTTCAGGGATTTATGATAATTCCTTTTCTGAAAGAAAAACGAAGCTAATTGAAACAAACTTTGTACTTTATATTAATGCCATTCGAATACAGTATGTGCTGCCAGTTATAAAGTGACATTGAAAGCTGATGCTGTTCTCAACAACACCATGGTTTCTCAGTTTTATGTACTTTTTAATTTCCTCTGTGGAAAATCTGTTCTTCATAAAAGGGCTGCTAAAGAAAATGTGGAAAAAGTTGATTCATTCCATATTTACATTCTTGCTAGTACCTGGAAATGAACCAATTACCAATGTGAGCCAAAAAAGAAGTTAGAAAAGTCATTTAGAAAACTCGTCTTCCTACAGGCACTGCTTCAGAAGTGCCCTGGGAAAGTTCTGCTCTGATAGCAAACACCTTTCATCCTAATAAGATTTTGGATTCTGAGCCCCTCAGCTAGTGCAGCCTGTTCCTCGCCACCGCTCTGCGCCTCAGATCCTCCTTAGCCGGGGGCAGCTCCGGGGGCCTGGGGAGGGGCCCGGACCCCCATCCCCAACCCGACTCAAACTTGGACCCGAACACGAACCCGAAACAAAACCTGAACATGAAACCAAACCCAAACTCAACCCTAAACCAAACCCAAACATGAACCCAACCCAAACGCAAACATGAACGCAAACCCGAACCTCAGCCCAACCCAAACTCAAACCTCAACCTGAACTCAACCCAAACCCAAACCCAAACATGGACCCAAACCCACACAAAAACCCACCCCAAACCCCAACCCAACCCAAAGCCAAGTCCAAACCCATCCCAAACCCAACCCCCAGCCTGCTCCAAACCAGGACACCCCAACGCATGGGGATCCCGGGCAGTACCAAGCCTGACGCCGCCCCACAGCACCTCTGGGGTGCCCCATCTGTTAGGGCAGCTGCTGCATTAAAACTGAAGGTGACTGTGCGTTTTGCAGCTGGGGAGAACAAACTGTGGGTGCAACCAGCGCCGGGGCTTCAGCATCCTCCTGCTCCTTCACGCTCTGATTTGGTGAACAGAGAGAGGATAAATTAAACAGCCACCACCGATGCTGTGCTCAGCCTCCCATGGGGTGAGGTGCTACACAGAGGCCCTTCTGCCGGGCTCCTCTTCCCAGAGGTCTCCTCTGGGGCTTGGGGGGCTCCGCGGCACCCACCCCTCGCTCTCAGCCCAGCACATCAGGGCAGGGCTGCTGGTGGCCGCAGGATAATGCGTTTCTCTCGTTAAACCCTCATAAACACCTGGGCTAGTTTAAATCACAAAGT
>VZSZ01011990.1:21264-65323 GCA_013398815.1 Ibidorhyncha struthersii | reverse complement strand
CTCAGCAGGACATTGAGGGCGAAAAGGGAAATGCGGGTTTTTTTTCACCACTTCCCGTTGCAGGTACCACCAGGCTGGCTGCCACCAACCCTGGGCTCTGCCTTTCTCAGCCATTCCCTTGGCACTGGTCCTTGGAGTGATACTGTCTTTTAACAAGTAAATAGCCAGATCCTCCTGCCCAGCCTGGCCCCGGGGGGGGTGCAGCCCGGCCTTGGCTGGTGGAGGATATGCGGCGCTGTCCTGCATGTGAACCCCTTCCCATGTGCCGCCGAAAACGCTCTCCGGAGTCCGTCCAGCCAACCTGTTAACATCCTCTCCTTCACACTCCCGCAAGGAGCCAGCTGCTCTGCCTAGGAAAATACAGCTGGAGAGGTTTATAAATAGTAAATTAAGGCTTGCTCCAGCCACTCCAGCTGGGCAATGTTATAAGAGCGAGTAATTCATCACCGGGGTGTCATCCCTCCCTTGATGTACTGCCCACCAGCACCGCGCCGGCGCGCGAGCCGGGAAGTCCTCACTTCGCGCCGCTCACCACAACCGCTTCTANNNCGAATTAATTTTGCAAAAATAATCTAACCAGCTGGGGAAGTGTCGGTGACAGACCGCTCGCAGAGAGGCAGGCAGCTCTGGGAAGGCTTAAGTACATCCTTCCCGGGGAGGAGCGGGCGCTGCAGGTGACATTAGAGGGACAAACCACTGCACCCGAGTGAGCTCCATCTCTGCCGGGCAGGAGGGGAAGGAGGATGCGAGAGATGAGCCCGGACATCCGACACGTCCTCCTGCTGCGGCTGTGCTTCAGCAAGAGGAGAGAGAGGGGCTCGGTCCCTCCATCTGGCATGCATCAGCCTGGGGTCTCCTGGGTGCGTATCCGTATCAAAACTCAATTAGAAAATGAGACCTGGATGTGAAGGACTATTGTATTTCAAGTATTTTTATAATTAAATCTGGGAAGGTGTAACAGGGTATTTATGAAGGGCCTTCAGAGAACATTACCTCAAGCACAGAGGAAAGGGGGTAGAAAAGTTTATCTGACGTATGGTTATATCATTTTCACAGAGCACAATAGAAAAAAGCTCAGTTATGGGTCAGGGTCTCAAATGCACACCATAATAACCCTGCACTGCCGCTGGTTAATTGTGTAATACCCCAAAGTCGCTAACCAGAGGTTTCACCCCAGGGGCTGGTGGGATGCGGCAGGGACCCCCATCCCCACCTCTCAGCCCACATCCCCGTGGGTCAGCCTCCCGCCAGCGCTGCCGCAGGGGTGACACAGCGCCTTCCTCTCCGTTTCGGCTTTGTGCCACTCCTCTTGAAGTCCTGCCCTCAGAAGAAAAGTTATTTCTTTTCCACGTCCCTGACTGAATTATTTCCTACTTGCAGAGCCGCTACCTACAGGATATAATCATGCAACGCGATAAATCATTGCGCCGTGTCAAACTGCAAGTGGTTTTGGAGTCAGATCCAGAGTTTAAATCTATGTTTGACTGTGTATTTTATCTCAAATGTACTTTTTAATTTGTCCAGCTGAAATTATCTAAATTTAAGGGGTATCCACTAAGAAGAGGAAAACTTTTTCTATGTACCTGTGGTTATTTTTATGCCAAAGTTTCTTTGCAAGAAATCTCAGCCCTAGCGCTGAAGCTGTAGGGTTGTGCATCCTTCTTCTGCAGGCACCAACCCTCGTTTGCTTTGCCTGTGTAAGAAGTATACGTAGAGAATTTTCACCTGCAAATTGCATTTCTGTTGTTTGCTGTGTATATATTTAATCCCCGTCGTGATTTAATCAATTTTTATAAATTCACTTCCATTAAAGAGCCAGTGTGATGGCCATCATCAATCATCCAAAAGAGTGGGCATTTTAATATTCTTGGTAGCGGGTGAATACTGGATGGGCAAATGTAACCTCCTTTGGTGGCTCCGTGATGGAGACGCTCGTGAGCAGCTTTACCTCGGTGCAGGGCAGAGGTGGGGAGGGCGATGGCGAGGGGACGGGGAGGGGGACGAGCCCCGCAGCCCCGTCCTTGGGGCTCCCCTTGCAGAGCGGGGCGGTGGGCAGGGGATAAGGAGGGCTTAGCCAGCCTGCCACGGGAACACAACAATTCAGTCCCCAAAATAAGACATCTTGGCGGTTTCTGGGCTGGGTCTCTGGAGCCCGGCTGGCGAGGCACAGCGGGGCTGGCGCACTCGCTTGCTCGCTCCCCGCGCGCTCGCCGGGCTGGCTTTGCTATTATGGAGCTGCCAAGGCGAAGGCTTTGCGCGGGCGTCTCGCTGGAGTGACATTCATGCCTTGGAGTTTGCCATTGTCTTCGGAAAATAATCTCCACTTCATAATTCCCCCCGCAGTGTTTCAGACGTGGGTCTTTACTGCAGAGCCAAGGGATGGGGAAAGGCAGCGGCGCTCGCAGAAGCTCTGCCACGGCCGACGCTCTCAAAGCGCACCGTGCTGTACGGTGAGCCCGGCTCTGCCGGCACCGAACCCCAGCGCCGAGGCCTCGTTCCCCCACTTCACGGCGCTGGCACCCGTGGGCGAGGGAAACCACAGGTCATTATTTCTGAATTTGCAGATTAAAAAATAACATCGAGTCAGAAGGGAATATCTTTAAACCACAAACGCCTGAAATAACAATTGTATTAAACTGTATTCATGAATGCATAATAAAGTTCAATTTGCCATTATTTACCATGTTACTTAAAATTAAATTGAATTTATAATGCAAAAGAAAAGATTTTTGTGCTTTCTTGAAAATAATGCAAAATCTTTCATGCCGTTCACAAAGCATTTGTATTAGCACCAGTGTATACAGATTAATTTATTTATTTTTGTTAAATTATCACTGCTTCCCATTGTTCCTTCATCCTCGGGGACAGTCCTTATTCTTCCATGATTTTTTAAGAGCTGAAGAGGTACATAGACAAATAACGCATTGAAAAGTTGCAGTGCTTTTGGTCGTCTTCATTTTCAGAGTGCTGGAAGTAGTTAAAAACCACGAGCTGGAGGAGACCGTCTCGTTGGCATTGGTGTGCCGGGGCAGGGTTCAGGAAAAGGGGAGGCATCAAAATCGAGCATCTTTCCGATGTCAGCCGGACCCTCAGAGGACGGAGAGCGGCAGCAAACCCTTGCCACGGTCAACGCACACATCTGAAATAATGGAAATTAAAGTGTTTGAGCACGAGCTGCCTTTTGCCCACTCTGCACAAATATTATGTATTTCTTAAACAAGAGCGGCACGCAGGGAGCACGTCGCCCTGTGCAGAATAAAGAGCAAACGCCTCCTCTCGCCTCTGCTGAATGTGCTCCTTATCGCCGTGTTTTGTGTGCTGGCCTAAAATAATCATTTGTGAATAGAGCTCTAATTACATTATAGCTAATCCATTTTCCTCTCTGAAGCTGGTAGTCAACAGTTTATTCTCTCACCTCAGAGATGAAACCGAATGTCAATTTTCAAGATAACATTGACATGAACTTATGTATCAGGCAAGTAGACAAATACCATTATAATCATTTATAATCCTTTAAAGCTGTGACTGAGAAGTGGCATTTGGACTGGATTTAAACTTGGCGTTGTCCGTGCAGAAGATTAACCGCTACATAAGACTTTGATTTCTGAATATTGCCCATTAGAGAGTTTTTACATAGGAAATTGAAGTATTATATATAGTTTTAACGTGGTTAACAGAGTCTGACACAAACAATAACATTCCAACTTCAGTTAATTCTTTCGCATCCCATTTACAGCAGGGAAAACTGCATTGTCGTCCAAAAAGCACCCCAGTAGGACTTTGAAGATTATTCCTGCTTGGTGGGAATTACACATCCCAAGTTCATTTCTGCAGTTGCCGATCGCTATCGAGGGCTCTCCAGGAGCTGCTCTGCATTAGCCATCGCGCTGTTTGTTCAAACAAGCCCAGGTCTCCGGGGGCCAACACCAGCCCAAGAAATGTGTGTTCACCGCCTCGGCCAAGACTGCCTCTCCTAGGAGAGGAGCTCGTCATGGAGGCTAAGGGGGAGAAGTGCCACGGGAGGCTCCTGCTGCAGTTGGGGGTGGTGGGATGGGATGGGATGGGATGGGATGGGATGGGATGGGATGGGATGGGATGGGAGAAAACCTAACCCAGCTTCTCCTGGGNATGGGATGAGGTGGGGCGGGATGGGGTGCAGTGGGATGGGATGGGGTACGTCCCCCCATACAGTCCCTTTGCACCTCAGTGCCCCAACACCCACTAAGAAGCATCAACAGGGACATTGGGATGACTCCAGGCGGGTTGCTGGGTGGTTACCCGTGTATCTATGAGGGCTGAGGTGGGACCTTATGGATATGGAGCCTGCTGGAAGGAGCAAAAAAATGGTCATAGCGCTCCGATGTTTAGAGTTCGTTCTTCCAAAATGTTTTACAGAGGCTGAAGGCAGAAGCCAGTGCTGACAGCTGATGAAGGTAAGTCTTGTTCAGTGACGTGGGATTTTCTTGTTGGCTTCTGTAATAAAACTACAAGTTGCAAACATTGCCCACGCAGAGGTAAGGAGCCAAAGGCCAGCAGTCACCGGTGCTGCGATCCTCAGAGCACAGGGCTGGATGCTGCCGGCCCCACGTCTGCTCCAGGGAACATAATAAACACCAGGGTCACACTTACAGAGCTTCCAGTAGGAAACTAGTAATTAGGGTTTAACACTTCTTATTGCTGGTTCTTCCTGAACATCAGAAGAAACCTCGGAAGGAGACAAAGCAAATTAAAATGGTGGTGCTTGTTAGAGAAAAAGGAGGCCAAAGGAAGGCTGGGCAAGCGAGAGGTGCAAATGTTCATTTACTCTAAGTGCTTTAGTCATTCTCAAAGGCACAGGTATGTGCCAGATCACCTTTGGCTTTTGATGTGGGCTGGGCACTGACCTGCCCTCGCAGCCTTTGAAAAGCTTAAGGAGCTCTCCATGTATAACTCACCTTGTTTTCAGGATTGTGCCCATATTTGAAGCCTCCCCCTTTGCCTTAGGAAGGGATGTCAGAGACTGCAGGCAGACCCCGCGCGTGCAGAACTGCCCAGCCGAGTTCAGACAGGGACGTTTTGAGCACTGGAGGAGACGAGGGGTGTGTGACCCACCCGAGGCTGCGGGTACCCCCACCCCGCGCTCCCCTCGGGGTCCCCAGCCCGGAGACCTGGGTGTCTGCAGAGCCTGTTGGAGGCACATTCCAGCCCATACAAACAGCTTGCTATCATCTGGGTTCAATCTAGTGATAAATGGGCTCCAGAAGTTTTTGAATATTTGTATAAGACCACAACGCTTCTTATCAAAACATTTCCCATTATTATTTTCTAGTCTTTCCTCCATCCCCAGCTACCTCCTCCTTCCCTTCAGTGCACTGCAGTGCCCCAGCCATTAGCAGTGCTATCATTTTTTTCTCTCCACATGGGAAATACAAGAGAGCTTCCCTCTAAAGAGGGAAGCCCAAATCCTCCCGGGGCTCTCAACCCATACTCCATCTGCGGTCGCACAAGTGTTTCCCCCCGGGCATTATCACTGGAAATGAAAGAATGTGAACACACCAGGCTCATTTGTTTTGTGTGCTTAATTTCTTTATAGGTTTGTGTAAGTACTTATCGTCTTCTCCTTGGAAGATAATGAAAGACAAATGTGTGTACGAGATGCAGGCTTAACAAATGGGGCTGCCTTCTGAAAATGTGGTCCGCGAAATAAATAGGGACGTAAGAGCATCACCAGTGCCTGTGAGAAGGGATGCTTCCAGGAAGCACAAAAAGTTATGAATACAGCTAAAATCAACACTACCCCATCATCAATATTCATATAGGCCAGACAAAACATTTTATATTGTAGCTGCTCATAAATCAGACGGAGAAGAAGGGGGGAAGGCAAAGAGAAAGGGGAAGATATAAAGGAAGAAATAGCTGGGGGATGAAGGGATGGCGAGAGGGGACTCGGCTCATTCAGGCTAACATCTGCTCGGTCTGAAGTGGAACCACCTGTTAGTTTATTAAATTGTACAATTAATTTATGTAGAAAGAAGGGAAGACTAAACCTCATCAAAAATCTTGCGTTTTAACCCCATCCTCCAAAAGCGATCTGGGTAAAGCCAGCCACTCATGCCGTGGATGCACGGCATCATCGTTTTCACGTGAAATGATGGAAAGTCTCCAATGTCTCCCTCCGAGGCGCCCGTCTCCCCGCCGGGCGCCGACAGACGGCATCTGCTGTGAACGGCATATTCTCCAGCCACAGGGAAGTAATGAGATGGCTCGCACAGGCGTGCCGTCGTGTAAAGCCAATTCCGCAGGAGCTCCTCAAAGCCCTCCTCCGCCTCGGCCCGGCGTTATGAAAAGTTTGCATCTTTAATAGCTCTGCCACTGGCAAATTTCAGGTGAGGCCAAGTTTTAGTCAAAAAGGTGCCGTAATTTTTATGGTGGTAATGATAAATGAACTTCACTACCTGCTCTGCTCCCACACCGCCTCCTGCCACCCACCAACCATCGGTCTGTCTGGCTACCGTCTCCCTGACTCCACAGCGAGAGAGGGTGAGGATGGCACAGCATCCCTACGAGGGACCTCAGCATCCCGAGCATGCAAACGGGGGCTGCAAACCACTGTCAAACGCATCCCAGAAGGTTGTCTCCAAAATGCCGATGGCCCCACAGCAGCGGGGAAAAGGCTTTTGCAGAAGAGGCTTCGCTTGCAGCCCTGCTCTACAGCGCTTATCCATGTTAAAACACTTGAATTTTTCATTATAAAAAAAAAATATAAGCATTTTAAATAATTTATTTCAGGCATCTATTTTGGAACATGTCCTAACGGCTCCTTCCTGCAAGTCCCTACCAAAGGAGGGTCCGGAGCCCTCGCGGGGGCTGTGTGCCTTCCAGGCTTGCAGGATCGGGCTCCAATTAAGCGCAATGCTCTCCAGATTTGGTTCCCATTATTGTCTTCCTTTGGCATGACCGGCTGGAGCACTTGAATTGGAAAGGTCCCAGAATCTTCAGTCTCCTAAAATATTTTCAATAACGTTGAGAGCAATTTTCCTTAGAGCATGTAAGGATTTCAGCGGAGGAGCCAACTTTCCCAGAGGAATGATCCAATTACGAGGACTGGATGCTCTTGTCAATCTCTCCCTCAGGGACGTGGAAAATCAAAATTATGATTTATTTTTTTTAATGTGACAGTGAGCGTAAAGACAGAAATCTAAACCACGCCGTTATCTCCCCAGGCACCCCGGCTCCCTCTGCCTGATACTGTTAGCTAAAAATACCGACTCGTTTCAGGCAGAACCTCCTTAAATTCTGCTCTAATGACAGCACCGGCAGGACCCAGCCCTCGGTGCAGTGCTGAATTATGACTTTTTAATGGTGACCTTTGCATGTAAAAATTGAGTCAAAATGACTCCGTCTTTCGCTAATGCAACGAGAGAAATGCGGTTCGAACGCAGGGGTTTGCGTTGGGTGACAAAGGCGGGGAAAAGCAGCAGCAGTCCCCCAAAAGCTAAAATTAGTCCCTATAGGGTGAGGGCAGTGGAGAAGCTGGTGGCGATGGGGGCGAGTGAGGAAGCCGGCATGCCTTGGCATGGGATGCTGCAGGACATGTCCCCAAGATGCCGGCCATGGTGCGCCCCGGTCGGGGTGGGACGGGACCCCGATGGGTTCGCTTGCACCCCGACACTCTGCCGCCCCCCTCCACGCCACTCCTCGGTGCGCACCCTGTGGGGGTGGCAGGGATGCAGGGATGCAGTTTGCCGACCCCTCGCTATCACCCCCGGCGCATTGTGTGGGGAAGAAGGAGCTGCCATTGTGCGGCGGGGCGGCGGGGGGCCTTTGTCCCCGCGGGGCTGCCTGGCTCCCAGGGCCGGCACGCCGAGATCAAGGGGTGGGCAGTGGGATCTGCAGCAGCCACGCGCCGCCCGCTCCCCCTTAGAAGTTGTTGTTGCTATGGGGTCTATTGTTGCCGGCTTTCCCTCGGCGCTTTACATCCTGCACCTTGCTTTTTCACAGGGCGAACAATAATGCAAACTCTTTTTGCTCCTATAGTTGCCTTTTCACATCCCCCCCCCCGGCCTTTTGCAACCTATTATGAGTGATAACTCTAAAGAACTGCACAATTCTTCAAGATGTTTTCCGCCACCAGCTCGTAGGACTCTGCTTGCCAGGTTATTCTGCCCAAAAAGCCCAGGAAAATCTGCCTATCTGGGGACATTATTAATTACCTGATGTGACATCTCTAACTCTGCAAAGATTCGTCCCTGGCTAATGAAGCTGTCAGGGGCAGGCACCGTGCCGATGCCGCCCTGCCGCGGGCGCTGGCCCCCATCCAGCACGGCGCCCGCGATTCCCAGCCCGAGCCAGCAACCCCACGGGAGCAGAGGAGCGGGATCCAGCCCCGGCATCTCCCAGCATCACCACGCCGTGGCCATCTTCCAGCTCTTCTGGATCTCCTCAGCAGAAAACTGGCTGAAAAGCAAAACCCTTTGGCTTCACCTATTAATTCCTTGAGGTCATGCCTGCAATGGGAGCAACCAAGGAGTGTTGATCCTCCCATGAGGTACATCCTCATGCCCGTGCAGGTACCATATGTGCTTTTTCAGGGCTCTGGGGAAGATGCTCTCTCTGGAGGCTGGAATAAATTCAATATTGTGCCAGGGCTATGGGCAGGGTCCCTTGCCGGGGTGCTGCGGGGTGCCAGGCTCTCCCGGCGCAAACCAGCCCATCCCGTGGGCAGGAGCAGGGGCAGGGACATGTCTCTGCCTGGGGAAGGGCAGCATCAGCCCAGCAGTTATTTCCCTCACCCTTTGGTCAGGTTTCCCAGCCACTGCCTTTCCAGCAGTGGGGAAACATCTTGGGGAGCCGGGACGTTTCTGCCATCGGCCCCGCTCCTGGGGAGCCTCCCCCCGGCAGCACCCGACCTCCCACCCCAGCAGCGGGATGATGCTTGCGTCCTCTGGGATGCACCTTTCACAAAACCCGTTGTAAGGGATAAATGGGAGTAATTCCCAATGACAGAAGGTGATCTTTCCTGGTGATACAGACTGGTCTCTCTCAGCTAAAAATCAAGTTGTATAATCGCTTAAATGGAAAGTGATATTCATGTTTGAATAAATTATTGCGTTGGTTTAAAAATGTCTAATGACGAAGAGCAAACAGACTGTTGAATCGGCGTGCCAGATCGTCTGGTTTGTAATGACAAATGTTTTAATTAAAATAATTCTAATTAAATGGATGTCAAAAAAATGTTTCAGTTCAAAACGCACTTCACAACCTAACGTCACATCCTATCAGACGATGGACCACATGACAAAACAGAAAATAAACTGCGACCTTCAGGCAAATTCTCCTAAAAGACGCAGTGGCAATTCTCCGGCCGGGCGCGATGTGCCGCCTGCGGTCGGAGGCGCAGCGGGGCCAGCTGTCACCCGCACCCAAATGAAAGCCACCATTAGCGCTTTAATAATACCGAGCTAACATGTACGTACAGTACTGCGCCTCGCCTTGCTCTCTGCAAACATTAATGCGTTTGCGAACCCCGCGTGGTCCAGAGGAGATGGGAAACGTCGCTCCCACCCAGCACTCCGGCTAAGGCTTGCTCCCATCCTGCCTAAGATGTTTATAAAGATATTTATAAAGATGGGGTTCGGATGCTTGAGAACATGTAGTGGGTGCTATCTTCCCTGGCTCTGGTTCTGTTAAGGAAAATGTATGTAAGCAGACGGCACTCGTTTCTGCACCGTGGATGCAGCAGCGTGGGTTTCCACTCTATATTTCTAAAGGGATCTTTTTCCTTAGAAACCCAGGTGTTGGGATGACCGGTGATGCAGGAGGAACATCTCGCTGGTGCACAGGAGCAAGCTGCAGCCGAGCGTCCCCGCAGTACCCGCTGCAGCCAGAAATGCTGCAGGAGGGAAAAGGGGCAGTGAGAGACATCGACAGCAACATCCCTGGGACATCTTTAAACTCCACTAGATGATCCAAAAGTAACATAATAGGATTTGGGGCCAGTTATCGCTTCCTCCATCAGACCCATTTCATTTAACGTACCATGAAGCGCTTTAGCAGCCCCTCCAGATCCTCACGGGGCTGTTGGTGAGTGCGGCCGGAGCCATCCCATGGGCTTCCCCATCCTCTATCCCGCATCCCACCCTGCACCAGGCAATGCCGCTCCACCAGCAGGGCCAAACGTTGTAATTGGATCTTAATTACACAGCTCGCCAGGAGGTTATTTTTATTTCTTTGTTTGTTAATGCAATTATTTAGCTGCCCTATTTTAGCCTTGACCTTGCAGGAAGAGGGTATTTTCCAGTCAGCATAATGCTTTATCTTTGAAAGCTACAATCAATAAGGATAATTAATGATGCCTGCTGCAATGATAGCCTCAGCAATCATTATACCACATTAATCCCTGCAGTCAGACTGGGGTCAAGGCCATCTAAATCATTCACCTAGGGGTGGAGAAATTCAAATAATTTACCAATTTAAATCCGAGGAAACAAATCCGACTTTATTTTTCAAAACCGTTTAAACCGTTCCATTTTTAAGAGGCCGCAGCCCATGGCGGCCGTGTTTTTGTGGGAGCCCTGGATTAAAGCCGCGCAGCCCATCATGCTCCTCGCGGGAAACCAGGTCCCCTTGTGGGGACGGCGGTGGGGATGTGCACCAGGGACATGCCATGCGTGCCACTGGTTTTGTCTCAACCCTGGTTTCGCTGGCAGGATGAGCGAGGGGCAGGGGACCAGCCACTACTTATGAGTAAAAACTGCAAAACCGCTGATATATTTTACTTACTTCAGCCTGCACTTTGCAGGTTTATAATGTATTAGGGCCAGGAATGTGGGGGGACCGTGCCGAAATGCGTGTGCTGTATTTGAGTGTACCAGGAACCCCGAGGGAAACACTGGTGACTGCCCCCAGCACAGCCCTCCAGCAGCTCCGGCCATCCTCGGAGCTGGTTCAGCGGCTGCTGTGCCGGGCTTTTTTTAACATCCGCTATCGAAGGGATGTAGCTTTTTGACATCTCCGCGTTAGGAGAGAAGATATCCCTCCGTCTGCTGCGTGCAAAGATAATTTTTGGGATGCAGCCAGCGCCAAGGTTACATCCTGACGCCTCCCAATGTGCTCAACCAGGGCTTTGCAGCCCTCTCGCCCCAAGAGGAAGCCAACAGCAACCCGATCCTTGGGGAGGAGAGGGGTCCCATCCTGCCCACCGCCATACCCCAGCCAAAATGCCTGCCCGGTGCACTCTGGGTGGAAAGAGCCACAAAGGGCTTTGTCAGGATATTAAAAAAAAACAGAAAGCTAAGAAGTGGTATTATTATAGCAAGGTTGCAGAGTAATGCCCTTGGCTAAAAATCGTGTCTGTTGATAATCGATAAAGTTTTGCTGATCTAATCTGTCCCTGGTGGCTGGTTTTGCATATTTGGGACATGCTGCCTGCTGCAATGCCCACCACGATGCCCACCACGATGCCCACCACGATGCCCACCATGATGCCCACCATGAGGTCCACCATGAGGTCCACTGCGAAATCCACCAAAATGTCTGCCAGGATGTCAACCACGATGTCCGCCACGTGAGAGGGACCAGCAGCAGCATGAAGCAAGGGCTCGGGGCTCTCTCTCTGTGTCCCCTGGGTTCTCAGCCCAGTTTGGGGGGGTCAGCAGTCCCTGGGGTGGATGAAGTTTGAGAGGCACCCAGAAATGTGTAACGGCGTTGAGTCCCTCCATCGAAATGAAGGGGAAATTTGGTTTAGTTTTGATTTATCACTCTATTATGAACAAGTTTGTGTTTTCACCAAAGTCATTCTGCTTGCCTGTACTGAATTAATTATATATTAACAGCGGCGTATAATTTATATGTGGACATATACAATAAATTATGGCCTAACTATATAATTCTACACATATAATTAATTACATTAAACATCTACATTTTAAGCCTACAATTAGATAACCCTGAGAGACAATCCTGTTAGCATTTTTAATAAATACTTGTGTTTGAAGCTGTTTAACAGAGCACCTGATAACTGATATAGCAGTGTTAACATCTGTTCCATTATTTCCAGAGGACGTTAGTTTAACGTAATGCTCCTCACATAAAATATGCATTTGTTCTTGACTGTCAAGTGCCTCTATTATTTTATTAAAAAGTCAAAAAAGAATATAATCAGACTTCATAATTTATGTGTGACATTTTCATTACAGAAAACTTTATGCAAAATTGAATTCTAAAATTTAATTTCCTGTGATGTTTAAATTACTTACTATCTGGCTCCTCTCCAAACATTGTGATCACTCCAGGCCCCATATGAATTCTATTAAGGATATGTTTAGCTGCTGCCAAAACGTACAGGGTATTTTTCTATGTAATTCCAAGAATATGCTCCTTAAATTTATTTTGTGCCAGTTTAAATAGTTTCCCTCATGCAGGAAAGAAACGCAAGACGGTTTTAACCACTGCCATGGCTTTTTTTTTTGTTGTTTCCCTCGGTTTTCGGTGCCCACCGTGGCCCTGGCCTGTGGTTCTTCAGCCCCCTTAGCCGGGAGGAGCAGTCCCAGCAGCCCGGGGAGACTCGCCGTAATGCAGGATGAAGACCTCATCTTTCAGGGAGCCCTGCTCACCATGTCTGCCGCGTGCACTGGAAATTAGCACGTGCAAATTAAATGTAATGAGTGTGTGGCACGAAGGACATATGGGCCAGGATTATGGTTCATGCTGCTTCAGTTCACAAAGCCTGGGTCTCGTACTGCCTCCACCCCGCGTTATCTCCCCGGGAACGTCTGTAACACCCATGTCAGGAAGAGAAAGTGAAGATCAGGCCCTGGAGAAGAGCAGGAGTTGGGTAGTGAGTGGGGCTTAATGTAGCCCAGGGGGGATCAGACCTGTGGTAGTGAAGCAGCAGGGAGGGCCGCGGGGTTGGGAGACCCCAAGGAAGGGCAGGGGGATGCTCCGGCCCCACTGAGAAGCCACAAGACATGTGAAATTACCCGCTTCCCTCCTCGGAGGCTGCCCATGCCTTTGGTCCCATCACCACCATGATGCTCGGGTCACGCATCTGACCCAGGTCTCCTGATCTCCCCCCTCCCTGGGGAGCAGGGCTCCTCCAGACATGGCTACAGCATTGCGGACAACATCAGGTTTGAGGACAAGTATTTGACGAGTGAGCCATGTGCCTCTGCCATTTCTGCAGCTATCCCAGCTCTTCCTGGCAGCTCTTTCTTAAATCAATCTGCATTTTGCATGCCCTTATCCACCAGGAGCCAAGGCACTAGCAAAGCCGAAGATCAATACATCCATACGGACTATCGCTATCGGATTTGGTCATTTTCTGAGCAGCCTGTGTCAGTAAAACTTGTCTTGCTTCCATAAAATAGCTTGATCTCATGAATCTTCAGAGAAATTCACGGAAAACCTTAAGGCATGTTTTTGGAAGCAATTTAGCTTGCTGTTGCCGTGAAGTTCACAATGTTTCATGTACCGCGTTCGACAGTGATGTAAGAGTTTCCAAAATGAAGGCGCTCTGCCAAATTTCTGCTTCCCTCCCTTTGTCTGGTATCGTTGAGCAGCAGTCACGTCCTGCTGCCTGCGCCTGCCAGTGGGGAGCACGAACAGCAGTAAAGAGACAGTGGGAAAGGCTGGTGGCTTGGTGGCACTGCTTGTGCCCTTCCTAGCTGCCCTTGGTGAGGAGCTCGACCAGGGAGCTGAGCATGGTGGTGCACATCCCAGCACATGCCAGCATCTCCCAGCTCATCCCAGTGCTTCACAGCTCATCCCAGCATGTCCCAGCTCATCCCAGCCCATGCCAGCATGTCTCACCTCATCCCAGTGCTTCCCAGCTCATCCCAGCACGTCCCAGCACATGCCAGTACATCCTAGCTCATCCCAGCGTGTCCTAGTTCATCCCAGTGCATCCCAGCTTGTCCCAGCATGTGCCAGGATGTCTCAGCTGATCCCAGCTCATGCCAGCATGTCCCTGCACATCCCATCTCATCCCAACATGCCCCATATCATCCAAGTGTTTCCCAGCTCATCCCAGCACTTCCCAGCTCATCCCAGCATGTCCCAGTTCATCCAAGTGCTTCTCAGCTCATCCCAGCATATCCTAGCTCATCCCAGCTCATCCCAGTGCTTCCCAGCTCATGCCAGCACTTCCCAGCTCATCCCAGCATGTCCCAGCATATCCCAGTACATCCTAGCTCATCGCAGCATGTCCTAGTTCATCCCAGTGCATCCCAGCATGTGCCAGCTCATTCCAGTACATCCTAACACACCCCAGCATGTCCCAGCTCATCACGGCATATTCCAACATGTCCCAGCTCATCCCAGTACATCCTAGCTCATCCCAGCATGTCACAGCTCCTCCCAGCACATACCAACCTATCCCAGCATGTGCCAGGATGTCTCAGCTGATCCCAGCACATCCCATTATGTCCAAGCACATCCCAGCTCCCGCCTGCACATCCCACCTCATCCCAGCATGTGCCAGCTGATCCCAGTACATCCTAGCACCCCCGCAGCGTGTCCCAGCTCACCCGAGCTCACGGTCTCTTTAGGGCTGGGTGGGACAGGGCTGAGCTTCTCGACGTCCGGGCAGCACGGCCACGCCAGCGCCGTTCCCAGCACGCCCTGTGCCAGCGAAGATGGATGGAGGAGCCGTACGTGCCGGACAGGTAACACACGGCAGCTCCGGGGGGAAGTTCGTCTGCGCCCGTGTTTCGAAGTGCCGCTGCACAGCAGGGCTGCTCCGCAGACGCCACGGCCAATGGCCCGGCCCGTGCCGCACGCACGCTTCGTGCAGGAGGCTCATGGAAAAATCATGCTAAATATAAAGGGCAATCGGGGAGAACTGCAGCACACTACCTAACGGTTATTAAACCTCTTTTTTTAATAAAACCTGCCCTGAGATGGGATATACGTCCGGAACCTTTCCCCTGTGTAGGAGGTGGCCAGATGACCGCTGGTGACCGTGGTTGAGGGCACAGCGATGCACCGAGCGGTAAGACAGACGCCGTTGCAGAGCCTGATTTCCATCGACCCTAACTCATCCTGGTTGTGCTCCTGCAGGTCAGCTCGGCCAATTTATTTACTTGTTGAGCATTTACAAGTTATTCCCCTAATGTTCACCAAGGAGAAAATTAACCGTCCCCGTTGGGAAGGGCTGGATTGTTCCCGGGTTATGACAGCAACGTGCCGCATGGCACACGTTATGGAGGAGAGCAAATCCGGAGCCAACCCAACTGCTGGGATGGAGTGGGATTTTGTACGCGCCGGGTGGTGCAAACCCCTCCCCAGGGATACGGTCTCTGCTGTGCAGACCCCTGCACCGGGACTCCCTTAGGACCTGGTCTCATTGCCGGGGCGGGGGGAGCGGGTGCCACCGTGGGAAGTCCCCCGGCAAGAGGGACGGGGCTGTCACCGCTGGGACGGGCTCGCTCCCAGCCTCACGCCGTCTGGCCTCCCTTCTGTGCGGGTAAGGCAATCCGGTGGATGGAAAACCTCACGATTGCCACTGGGTTTCACTGTAACCGGATGCAAACCATGGCCAGTCGTGAGCCCGGAGCTAATAAAAGACGCAGCCGGGCCGATGCCGAAGGAAGGCCAGGCAGGAATAAGATGACAGAGCAATATTGCAGAAGGTAGGATCCTGCTGAGTCTGGAAGTGCCTGATTTATTTATATTCAGCTAAACTAAAATATTCAGAAGGAGAAAATCTTCAGGCCGTACTCTTTCGGTGCCTCCTTCCCGAAGAGAGAGGGATGCGTGTGATATTCGCCGGGCAGCGATGCTCACCCCCGTGCCTCAGCCCTCGCCGCAAGCAGCCTTTTCCAGCCCCCATCCCCTATTAATTCAAGCAGCACAAATCCAATACGATTTTTTTTTCTCTGATACACTGTGGTTCGCAAATTGGATGATGACAAAACCAGATAATTTATTACCTGTATCTTAATTTATTTATTATTGAACACTTTATTAACCTATACACTTTGCTGCCTGCACATCTTTAATGGGTTTATAGTAGAATTATTCATTTATTCCTGCGTGTGAAATAGTACCTTCATAATTCACCTGTGGCATCGTAAGATATTAATTATAGCACCCAGTGTCTTTGCTTAACAGTGAAACACTAATTGTGAAGGTAAAACACATTCTCATTCTGCAGAGCTGCTTCTCTCAAACTCCACTTGCCATTTCCAGGGGCGGCGATGGTTCAGACCTCCTTGCACGTGAATGAGTTGCGCATTTTTATGAAGTCCAGATTACTGCGTTCAAAGCCAATTTTGAATCCTTACTGGATCAAAACTGTTTAGCAAGACTG
This sequence comes from Ibidorhyncha struthersii, assembly GCA_013398815.1. Taxonomy (NCBI): domain Eukaryota; kingdom Metazoa; phylum Chordata; class Aves; order Charadriiformes; family Charadriidae; genus Ibidorhyncha; species Ibidorhyncha struthersii. The sequence goes on along the minus strand of VZSZ01011990.1, from coordinate 49,035 downwards.
AGACCCCACCTGGAGTACTGCCTCCAGCTCTGGAGCCCCCAGCATAGGAAAGACATGGACCTGTTGGAGCGGGGCCAGAGGAGGCCCCGGAGATGCTGTGAGGGCTGGAGCCCCTCTGCTGGGAGGACAGGCTGGGAGAGTTGGGGGGGGTCAGCCTGGAGAAGAGAAGGCTCCAGGGAGACCTTAGGGACCCTTCCAGTGCCTAAAGGGGCTCCAGCAGAGCTGGGGGGGACTCTGGATCAGGGAGGGGAGCCGTGGGAAGAGGGGGAACGGTTTTACACTGACAGAGGGGAGACTGAGATGAGATATCAGGAAGAAATTCTTGGCTGTGCGGGTGGTGAGCCCCTGGCGCAGGGTGCCCCGAGCAGCTGTGGCTGCCCCATCCCTGGAGGTGTCCAAGGCCAGGTTGGACGGGGCTGGGAGCACCCTGGGCTGGGGGGAGGTGTCCCTGCCCAGGGCAGGGGAGTTGGACTAGATGATCTTCAAGGTCCCTTTCAACCCAAACCATTCTATTATTCTATGATATGTGGAGAAGTGGGTATGGAGGGTTCCTCACCATCCCCATATGCTACAGGTGGGTGAGGGAGGCTTTGGCCCCCACCAGAAGATGCGCTCTTGCAGAGGAAGGTTTCTATAGCTTTGACCTGCCCTTTGTCACCACCTTGGCAGCCAGCGCTGTCTCCCCGCAGGGCCGATGCCCGGTGGCAGGCGAGTTTCGGGGAGGCCCTGGCATCACCGCATCCCCGGGGCAGGACGGGTATTTACGGCCGGGTTACAAACCACTGAGAAAAAACCCAAAAGGGCATCTCACAGCGCAGGCACCGAGGCGGTAAAAATAGTATCGTGGGGAGGGGGACTGTAATAAGAAACACGTTCGGATGGAAATAACTTAATTCTGTCACAAACACCAGCTTAATGTATGCCCTTAAACTCGGAGCCGTATATGTTTCCCTGCAACATCCGCCCGTATCGGGAGGATCGGCTCCAGCTAGACACTCTGGTGCCTCGCGCCCTTCGGTTGCATTGCTTCGCAGCAGCCATCATCATGTTTTAATGAGCCATTTTTCTATTTATCTAATGTCACTGCTTCCCCAGCAGCACTGTACCCGTCCTGTCCAGTAAAACCCATTATCTCTATTAGGCTGCCGATAGCGCATCGGCGGGATTGCTGGCTCCCTAATTGCTCCAGCACGCTCCTCCTCCCGCTGATAGATTACCCCGGGCTAACAGCCCCCGCACCTATTCCCCAGCGCCCCGCTCCCAGCCAATCCCCAGCAATTGGGTTCTGCTTTCAGTAATAAATCCTAACCTATCAATATATAATAGGCCTTAATAATCAACAGCTATAGACGCTGTCTGCTTCGGGAGGCCTCCGCCGAGCCCAGCGTTTTTTATCTGCCTATAATTAGCAGCGGTCAAATCCCGTTTGTGTGACAGGGTGCGATCGTCCGGGCTGTACAGGAACGATAGCAGGTTTTACGTATGTTCAAACACGATTTAGTCGGCTGCTCTGACTATCTCGCTAGTGTGCACGGGTGTAAAAAAAGCCCAGCTGGCCTGGGAAGGTGTGGGAAACACCAATATTGCGGCGGGCAGCTCTGGAGGGGAGTTTTGCCCTCGCCGCTGCCGAGGTGCCTTATTTTTGACAGGGAAGGAGCCGCCGTGGGGTAAACGCTGCGAGAGGCGGGTGGCTCGGCGCGGGGGCTTGGCCAGGAGGGGTTCAGCAGCCGAGAGGAGAGGATGCTGCTGGAAAACATCCCCAGCCAAATATTTTTGGGGAAAGCAACTGTGCTCAGCCCCACCGGCCATGGAGGGGGAGGAAGGGAAGGTGCCCCGAAACAAGGCTGTAAAACTATAAAGTTAATGAGGAAACCGTGTACTTTTTTACAGTATAACCCTTTATAACCCCCTCCTTGGGAGCCAGGCTTTCAGGGTAATACAGTGAGCGCTATAAAATGGATGTTTAATGTAGCTGGGGGCCAAGAAAAACATTGTATAATTGTAGTAAGCAGCTTGCTAAGTAAAATGATAGCTTTTAAAGCATGAAATATAGCGTAGGTTTTCAGGGCTGCGCAGGCTCCAGCTTCATATTGCTTCAATAACAGTTTCTTCATTTCACTTACAAATGTATCTCTGAGGAGATTTGTTACAAACATCTCTCGGCTCGGAAATAAGACGCTAACTAGATCTGCCGGCATTATTCATCACGAATAAATGACCTGATGCATTCGGCCCTCGCCCTGCTCCTCAGCCACGCCTGCTCTCACCAAATGCCTTTATTTTCATCTATTTTATGCAAGCAGGGGTGCCGCCCGCATACCGGGTGCGGTGACGGATGCTCACCCGGGATAACGGCTGCATCCACCCTTAGATTTGGCTGGGGGGTCTTGGGGGGCACCACAGTCCCCCCCCCCAGCGCCTCCCAGCCCGGCCCATCTCAGTCCCACCGAGACCACAGCTCCACTGCTTCCCAGCCCCATGCGATGTGGTTTGGGCCGGGTTTCTGAGGAAAAGGGGGCACGGGGAGAGCGGGTTGCTTCGCTTTGGGTTTGGCCGGTTGATGGAGTTCGCTTCTTCCCCATCTCCGAACACTCAGCAACCGAGGGTTGCTGTTGCACCTCTGTAATTTCAAATAAAAGGGCGCCTATGGCTTAGCTGTGGTTTATAATATAGAGATTAATATGCCTTCTTGAGGCGGGAAGCGGAGAGCATCGCTGAGGACGGGAGCAGGGCTTGCCATGCAGCGGCCAGGCTGTGCCAGCACCTCGGTAACGCCAAGGACCACCAGTGGGGTTTTGGGGCTCCTTTGCAGAGGTTCTCCCCACGGGGCTCCTTATGGGAAGGGTCTAACACTCCTGCTAGAAAAACTATTCAGCTTTGATGGGATATTCTGCACTGAAAGGTGGTGGTGGTGCTTCTAGCAAGCTCCATCAAGCAAGGTGCTGAGCCTTGCTGGTGACACCCAGGAGGTGGTACCGCTGCAGAGAACGGCATCCTTTTCCGTGCTCTCCTGACCAAACCAAAATCTGATATTAGAGTCACAATATACTCAATTTCTGTAGAAAAAGTGAGCTTCAAGCACAAAACAACCTCCCTTTGGCTCCTACTTCTGGGGCCTTTGCAAACCAAGAAGAGAGACGCGTACCTCTGCTTTCTCTATATGCACATAATGTGAAATTTCATCAGCCACAGTATTTTAGAAGACAGGGATCGTGAGATATATCACATGTAAATGGACATATCATCTGAGCAAGGCACCATTTATCAATATCACTTTGAAATGCAGTGGATGATCTGATGGGATTATGTAGATCTCAACTATCTATGGGTGAATGAAATTGGGTAACCTTAGCAACCCCAGGTACATTTGTGCAGCTATGAATCAAATGTCAGCGCGATGAGCTATGCACAAAATAAAGAAATAATTCTTTGAAATATTCATAACAGTCTGCAGTGTATTATTTTATAAGTCTCTGCCTATTATACGTTTTGGAAGCCAGCTTTTTTTTTTAAAAAAAAAAAAAAAGCATTAGCATTTACATACGCGACGCCTGCATAAATGCTTACAAATAAAGCCAACACGAAACACAACCAGCAACTGCAACAACCCCTGGTTCCTCTTCTTAATGGCAGAAAGAGCATCTCCCACCAAGCAAATACTCTATCTGGAAGAACGGCACAGAGGATGGACTATTCACATAGATTTGAAACAGGACCTTCCATCATTAATTTGGATAAAACCAAAAGTTACACACTGTAGTTTCACTCCTGCTAAAATATATTCAGATGGGTGCTTTAATACCAGAAAGGTAGAAAAAGCTCGAAGTCTCCCTTAAAAATTGATGAAGTCAAGAAAACGTATGGTTTGGGGTTTTTTTTATTCCGTTATTTATGTAAGTATTTTGGATGACCATAAGATACTTTAAATATATACTGCATCGTACTTGAACAATAAATAATTACATATGTAGTTGCAGAGACTTTCCACATGCCTGTGCATATAGACTTGCATCTAGATACATAAAGCACTCACACACGCTCCATCTTTTGTTTCCTCCACATTGAAGCACCGAAGTTTTCAAAGTTTCCTGTTTTTTCCCGCATGGAAAGCTATCCCTTTGCCCTGGCATTGGCTGAAGACTACACTTCTCAGTCTGCAAATTTATTTTAAATTAATTAACAGTCACTGCACTGAGCTGCAGCGGTTGTGATCCTCCACTCCGAGACCAGTTGTAAGGAGAAAGAGGGGGACAAGGCAGGGGAGGGCCGGGGGCGGCGGGGTCCCCCCAGGATGCTCGGGCACCTCTGAGCTGCCTTCTCCACCTCGGTGCTGCCTGCAGATGTGCTAATGTTTATTTTGTGGTAGCCAAAGTTTTCCTTGAAGCCTGAACACTAGAAGTTACATCAATAATTGAGAATCTCAGTTTTCCTTAAAAATGTTCTTAGTACTTGTGGTCAAAGGAAAAAAAATATATTTGCTTCTTGGGCTTTGGTTCCCTCTTGCTTTCCAGGTCCTGAATACTGAAGAAATAGGACTACAGCTCCACAGCCCTTCTCAGCATCACGTGCCGCAGGGTGGTCTCCAATTTCGGAGCAGGGAACCACCCATTTATTTATTTTACGACGCTTTAACCCACCCTCATGCTTAGCAGGCTGGCAAGCTATGTGTTCTATTTTTATTTTTTTTTTCCCCCAAACAGCTATTAAAGAATTAGTGTTTCCATAAATGTGTCTCACTCTCATTAAACATTTTCAGGTCGTGCTGGAAAGCCTAGCAGTTAAACCACCCCGAGAATTACAGCGGCAGATCTGAAGCAGGCAGCCCTGTTTATTCAAAACCGCCTTCTCCGATGGCTCTCCTGAATGAGCTGGATTAATTGTTCGGGACCTATAGCACATGCTTCAGTGAAAATAAATTACTTTATTTCTATTACACCACCGGTGGCTGTGTAACTTAATTTCATTAGCTCGAACCTGTTGAGAGTGTTCGGATTTCCATAGCAGGACGCACTTGAAATGAAAAGATGCTTTCGATTCTCAATTAACAGAATCGTTCCCTTTCAACTGAAATGAATGTTATTGAAACCAATTAGCATAGACTGGAAAATCTCTCATTAATGAGGGGAGTGTGGGTGAGTAAACAGCAATGAAAAGATGAAATTAGAGAAGAGCCTCTTCTTGTTGGCCTGAATAATTACATGCTTAGTTGCCTAATTGTCTGGTGAAAAGCCTTGCCGTGCTAGTAACAGATTGCCATGTTCATTAGGCTGCAAAAGGCCACCTGCTGCTGAGGCTCATTTTCCTGCAGTCTATATACACGTGTTGCTCCCCGGGGACTGATATTTGGACACAACACTAGCTGTGAAAAGCAAATGAGCTTGCCAATATGCTGCAATATTGTGTCCTTTATGCCAAGATACAGAAGCTTAATATGTCAAATATAATGAATAAAACCAACAACGATAACGAAGTTTATGAGGAAAGTGACCTTCTAACACGTCCCGGTGCAGAAGTGCAGGGCGCGCGGATGCCGGTCCCTCAATACAGATGTTCCTTTCTGGCCTGGACTGCTCCAAATTACGTAGCACAAAAGATAAATTACAACCGCTACGGCCTGAACGATTCCTTAGACAATGGCATAATGAAAGCATACAATGTTAACTGTTAAAATTGGAAACAAATGTGAAATACTGAATGCTACGAAGCGTTCATGAAAACCAGCATTGTTCCTATTTGCTCCGCTGCAGCAATAAACATCAAAGGAGGGAGGCCTCTTAGCGCCAGCCCTTCCTCAGATCACTTCGTGTCTTGTAATTGCCATTTTTGTGGGTCTTTTAAGGCGGGCTTTATTGTGTGATGCTGTTTGCAGAGAGATGGGGATGCCCAGCCCCGGCGGGGCTCCTCTGCCGTGGGGTCCCACCTGCGAAGGGCGGGATGGAGGGACGGATGCTGCCGGAGATGCAGCTGTGGGATGTTGTGCGTTGATGGGATGGATGTTGTGGCTGAGCTGTGGCCGGAGGGGTGAAGGCGACACGCAGGGCTCCAGCAAAACCAGGCCGTGAAGACCTGCAGCGCAGCGTTCCCCTTCCTAAGCTAGAAGTGACCTGCTCTCCTCACTGCATGCTCATAATACAACAAACTAAGCAGAGGAAGAGGAGACTGAATGCACTGTTGGATTCGGAAACGTTGACCCTAGTTCAAGAAGGCTTGGGTGCTAAGGATGGTGCTTAAGCGAAGGATTCAGCTCAGCGCGTGCCTTCAACCCTCCGGGTCATGGCGTGCAGAGCCAATGTTTATAGCTGAAATCTCTTGCTGGCACTACGGCAGAGCGAACGAAATCCCGTCACCTGGTTGTCAGTGTGGCTGGGAACCAGGATCCTGCCCAATGTGCTCCATCCAGCTCTCTTTTTTGCTGCTGTCAGGATGAGGGACAGAACTCCTGGCTAACCCAAAAGCAAAGACACTAAATAAAATAAGAAAGGGAGTTGTGAATGGTCTACTAACCCATGAGTTACTGCAGTAATCAAGAGCTAAATACTGCAAGCGCAGTCTCTGAATCACAGAATCATAGAATCATAGATTTGTTGAGGTTGGAAGGGACTTTTAAGATCATCGAGTCCAACAATTAACCTAACCTGACAAAACCACTTCTAAACCATATCCCCAAGTACCACGTCTGCCCTTTTTTTAAACACCTCCAGGGATGGTGAATCCACTACCTCCCTGGGCAGCCTGTTCCAATGCTGGATAACCCTTTCAGTGAAAAAATTTTCCTAATATCCAACCTCTGAGCATTTCTGCGTCCTGTCTCGAGTGAAGTTTTGAACTGTTTCTAAGTGAAGAGGTTTAGAGTTCAACAAAAACCCAACTCAAACCAAAATAACCAGCAGAAAGCCCTCCTGCAGTGAGGTTTGCAGCCGGGACCAGCACCACCAGCAGCTCCAGCATCCCGGGGCTGAGCCCTCCACTCCGTTTACCAAGCATCTCCGAATGCAAGGTTCTCTCTGTTTTCTATTTTATTTTTCCTTTTTCACAGCACTGGAAGACGTTATGCCTCAAGCAGGTAATGGAGCAGGCGGAATTGCCAGGGTACGGTAGGTTGGGCAGCTGTGGCTTCTTGGTTCATAGTCACCAGCAAAGAAATCTGGGGTGTACGGATATGGATGTGGATATTGTTATACACGTTTGAGTGTATTACACTACTGCAACAATAATTATTGCTCATATATATCTCACCTAATTAATAATAATTGCATTGAGAGGGGGTTCGCTGGTCTCCACGGAGGACGAGCCCATGCAGGGACGGGGAGCCACATCCCCCAGCAGCAGCTCCGGTCTCACGCTGGGCCAGGAGCAGCCCACCTGCCACATCTCCTGCAGCTCCACAGCTAAAAACTTCTTCTTCTAGCCCAAACTGCATCAGCGTTAAAATATTCCACGCAGGCAGTTTAAGCCTCTCACAACGGTGGCACATACTGTTACATCAAACAAAACAGCACCCGCTGTTGTTCCCACGTACCGCCCGTGCTGCAAGGTTTAATGCTACACGGGTTAAACACAAAAGCTTCAGTCGCTATCAGTCAAAGGTCTCGGGTGACAGCGGCAGGGAAACATACGCCGCCGCTTCTGTTTTGCCAGTTTTTTGATTGCTTTTTTTTTGGAGAGGAGAGCGTTGAACAAGTCCTTCATTAATTCAAAGAATGAGAAGATGCGATTAAGAAACGGTTTTATCATTTTAAAAAATTTATAATGCAGCTGGCAAGGGGCAAGGAACAGCCGCCTGCGGAGGCTCCGTGCCCGTCTGCCAGCCCGCACAGTTGGGCTGCCAACAGAGCACCGGGAACGTGGTTCCTGGTGGTGAACCCCACTTTGGCAGTGCGAGGCGTCCTTGTGCACCCCTGCATCGTGGCTGCGCACCTCTGTGCACACACGTCTTTGCACCTCCTTCCCCCTCTCCGGCATTTGTCCCACCGATAGTACATTTTTAGTGTTTGTCATAAAAAACCCTTCCTCCCTGGCCATAAGTATGACGTGTGTTATTTAACTTGATAAATTGCAGTACACGGATTTCATTTAAATTATACATGAAGTTGCCATTAGCCTGCTGAAATTTCTAAGTGTACAATCAGACCCTGATAGGGGGAGGAAGGGCACGGCTCTGTTTAGAGGAAGGCAACAAATGGGTCCTTCCCACCAGGACACACACAATCCAATGATTTTTCTGGAAGCTGCGTGCGTAAACGGTATCTGAAAGCTCCACTTTGCCATTAGCAGTTCTGTGTTTGGGAGCCCTTTCAATAATCTTGACTTGGGAAATTCTTGTGAGTAAATGAGCCATCTGCAAAACAAATTCAATGTAAACCTTTGTGAGTGTCCATGAATGTTTCCATTTATTTTGTATTTTAGCATTGCTGACTCCACACGTTGAATGTGGTTGACCAAGCACAAACCTCCTCTCTCTCCATTAAAAATACTTCACTGATGAAACAGGACGGAAGATCGCGACCCGTGTAGAGGTGTTTTCAGAAGTCCCCGGTGATGGGCATTTCCCTTTTTTAGCAGAACTGTCCTTTCGGAAGGTGTGGGGTTGGTTTTCACCATCCCAGTCCATGCAGTTGGTCATGTGCCAGTCTTCCTCCCCCTTTGGACAGTCCCAACCACCAGAAACACGGATTCATGCACTGATGGTCAGTTCCAGGGCATCTTTACATCAATGCTAAGGGCAAATCAAGGTAATTAATGAACACACAAAAAGACCTTGCATGTTGCCTGCTACGGACCAGATCCTGAATTGCTGTTTGACTCTCTCAGTGAACAAAACTTTTGCTGAAGCCACCAGGCTCGACCCCCGCGAAAATCATCTGTTTGCATCTGCTCTCCCTCGGCTGTGGGGGCTGAGAAGTCACCCCAGTGAGCCAACACTTTGAGGCCAGTCCCGGTGTGTCCTGGTGACACAGGGTCCCCCTGGGCCCACGGATGGACACCCTCACAAGCCACCTCCATCCCATGGAGCTGGAAGTCAGCATGGTTCAGCAAAGCCTCGCGCCGGTCTCTCCTCACCAGCTACCACCACAAAAAGTGATTTACGGGCATACCCGAGACCATCTGCCCACCCGAGCCACAGGTTTGCATAATACTGACAAACAAAACGATAGGTTTGTGTTATTCTGAGTAATTTTTATGGCTTTCTCAGGTTTTATTCCGTGAAATGCCCAATGTGATTACATTATTTAGGCTACTCTCCAACCGATTAAATACAATTGACTAAATTAATTACTAAGATCAGTTTTACAACAGATTAGGATAATTTATTGGGCGGTTTGTTGTTTTCCTAATAGTTTCACCTGATTGATGGAGGGGGATGGCTATAAATGTTTTTTATGGCTAAGTAAGAGCAAATGCAAACTTAATCAGGTGTTCCGCTCTGGATTAAGAAAACCTCACGTAACCTGGATAGTATGAAGGTATAGTTATTTGCAATGCCTGGGAAAATGTTAAGTGATTAAGGGGAAAAGAACTCAGAGAGACACATTTGTGTAAAGGAGCTGGCACAGGAGGCAGCACCACCTCATCTCCGCTGAGCTTTGGGGCAATGTGGATGTAGATAATGTCTGGACATCAGGGGTCTCACCAGGGAGCTTTGCATTTCTTCTGTACCATCCACGTGTGGATAAACTGGCATCTTTGGTGACTCAGTCTCTATACCTGATACCTTTTGTGAGCAAAAATTTATTGTTAGTGACAAATAAACAGCAAACAATTAAGAAATAATGACCCAAACCTAATTAAGAAGTTCAAAGAAAGAGAAAACACTTTCTAGCTCTGCAGTGACGGGTTCGGGAATTACGTCTATCATAAAGGTACCACCTGCGATGGGTGTGCAGCAAAGGGCGTTAATTTGATTGCACCGATTCCTTTTAATGCAAAGAGTGAATTGTTTTCAGACTGTTGATGATTAATGTGGTTATTGATTAGTTGATCAATAAGGCCATGGTGTCTAATTATTGATAATCCTCCTCTAAATGAAAGATCGAGTGTAAGGAGTGCTAGTTACAGAGCTCAAAATATAAACTGATTCAGTGTGAAGCCTGGTAATTGAAAGTCAAACTAATCCCATAAATTAAATCACAGCGATCCATAACATTTACCTGATAAATCATTTTGAAAGCTTTATTTAACTTTGAGTGCTCATTGAGGAAGCTGTGGATGCACCCTGAAAGGTGCCCCCTTTCGTGATGAAAGTCTGCGTTTGGGGGTGCCTTTTATTAATACAAAAGTACGATTTGACGTAATTGTGTATAAGAATAACACCGGATCAGAGCGTTTAATCCCACAGCTCTTTTGCTGCGCCTGAATACATTTTGGAAAAGTAAAGAAAGTGGTATCGGTCACACGTGTATCACCTCCACACCAGCCTGTTTTCCAGACTCTCCCTCCAAGCCCTTTCCCTCCAAACCAATTATATTTTAAGTACAGTGGGGCGAAAGCAGCCCGTTTGCTTTTCCCAGGGACTCCTGACAGCCCCTGAAAGACTTCTGAGCTACTCGGAGGAAACTGAAATAATCCTGGAAAACGTGATCACATAGTCTAGAAGGTAAACTTGTTAGACCAATTAAAAGTCTCCACTGACTGATCACCTACTGTTTAGGTACCTAATTCATACCAACACCATCCTCTGTGGCTGTAATGTTTGGTAATCTAATTAGAGCAATTTTAAGTAAACGCTTCTAATCAGATAATCCTAAAAATATTGCGTTCCCCAGTCTCTGAAAATGTCCGGGATTAGGACAGCCAAATTGCCGGGCAGTTTATATAGCAGTGTGAATTCTCCATGATTTCCATGTAGTGATGGCAGGCAATAATTTTTCATGGCTCGAAAACTCTTAGCACACACGTCTCTGGCTCCGAGACGGGGCAGTAAGGGCTGGGGCCATGCCGGCAATTCATAAGTTTTTGTTTTGCCGCTTGTCACGCTACCCCTCTCGAACAAACTTCAATTTGCTCTTTGTTCCTAATCTGATGTTATGGTTTTGCAAAAATTGCATTTAAGGGGCTTAAATAAAAGAAGGCTCCAGCCAGCTAAAAGCCAGAGCGGAGGATTTATGAATTCTCGTTAGCGGCTCCCCTAGACCACTAAACAAACACATGCAAATTTTCATAACACCTGAAGTACGTCGCTGCACAATATTAAGAAATCTGTATGTCAGACAAATCATATCGGACAACAACAAACATTTCCCTTAATGCACGGTGTCACCTCCTCCCCTGCGCTCCACCGAGTTTTCTTTCACCTCGATGAGAAGCGCCGCCGGCACTTTCATATTTTTCTCCTATTTAATCTTCCTTTTAAAGTTTCCCACAGCCCACCTCCGCAAACCGCCCTTGTTTGGGGACAGTCCTGTGATTCTCCCCAGTTCCCGCTTTCCGGCTGGGACTCAGGCTTCGGGTGCGAGCTCGCCTCATGCCATCCTTCCCTCTGCAGCCTTCCTAGGCACCAGCGTTACAGACAAATATTGCTTTGGGTTGGGCTGTACGTCACCCTGCTGCCCGCTCCCAGGCTCCCCGCGCTGCCGCATCGCCCCAGCCCCTGGCATCGTCCCCTCCAGGTGACACCATCCCTCGGCGTGGGGCAGAGACCACGGCGTCTCTTACCAGTGTTAGATTCAACCTGCTGGAAGTTTAAGTCTGTCTTAAAGTTTCGGGCTGAGCTAAAGCACTTAAAAGCGCTTTTCTATGGCCCAGGAGAGCTGTTTTTTCTGAATGTTTAATTGATGGTGGAAGAGCCGAATGGATCTGCAGAAACTTTCTCCAGTTTCTAAGTAACAGGAAGGGAGCTTAAGCCTATATGTCCGTATTTTATCCTCTCTCTTCTTATCACTAATGGGAGTGAGCAATTCATAACCACAGCGCTAATGACCAAGACAATTCTAAACACCCCAGGGTTCTTCCAGCTGCGTGTCTGGGGTGAGGAGCACGGCAACGGGTCCACGGTGGCCTCTGGCCGTCGGGGCACAGAGGAGGGGACAGAGCAGCCGCAGCCCGGAGCCCCTCTCGGCTCTGGGCCCCATTTCAGTACACACATGCTCTGGGGGGGTCGGGGGCTGCATCTGCTCCGTACTACTGCAGTGGTGGGCAGAGGAGAAAGCTGGTGCACATCGGGACTTGGATATGAATATAAAGATGCTTTTTTTTTCCCAGGACCTGTTTCCTGGGGTTGTCCTGGGGTGGCCGTGCCTCCCCGAGCCCTGCGCATCCGATTCCCAAACACCCGGCTGTAAAAACACTCCCCCCCAAAAAAACCCCAATAAAACCAGAAGGTTTCTCAGGGTCTACTGAGGAACAGGAACACGGGGAACACGTTTCAGAGAGTCGGTGCCCGAGGCACCTCCTTGCCCAGGTGCTGGGCAGTGTGGGGAGGAGATGGGCACCTGCAGGGGGGGCCATGGATGTCCATCCTGGCACAGAAAACGTTTCACACTAAGCCATGATGAATTTGTATATATTTACAATGCTCTGCTAGGTCCCGGACTGCATCTCCGGCAAGCCGAGTTACGTGAACTGAAGCTGCCCATTTGGCTTCTCTAAGATTTTTTTCTCCCATTGGAAAGGAAGGAAAAGAAGATAAAATAAACAAAATAATGTTTTTTTAAAGAAAGGGGGTTTCTATTTTAAAAGCTACCAATAGGCTATGCATTGGAAAGACATTTTGAAAAATACATTCATCATGAATTTGTGTTAAATACAATGTAATGGGCCTGAAATTGCAGCAGTGATTTTGTTCTAAAAATTGCCCCATATCTAATAACAGTATAAATCATGTGTAAAAGATTCTTCACACCGAGCGATACTGCTTTACATACATAAACCTCATAACTTGTTTTTATTGAAAAGATTCAGACAGTCGAATGTTATTTATGTTTTTAATTTGTCCGCACTACTAAATAACTCCTTACTCAGTGCACGGCCCCACGGGGAAGCCTTCGATGGGCAGAGCGAGACCCCGGAGCCCCGTCCCCAGCAGGCGCTGGCGGCTCCAGGGGTTTTGTCCGCAGCTCCAGCCTCTGGTGTCCCAAGTGCCGGCGATGCCCGGGCAGGAGCGTGCCCGGGGAGCCGGNNNGGCAGGAGCGGCTGAAGCCGCAGTTACCAAACATCTCCACTCCTCTCTGCAGTCTTACAGTCGACACGCTGATTTTTTTAATGCTGAAATGTGCTATAAGGAGTAGGGCAGGAGACCACCGCTGGTGGGTGTTGGGGGGGCTGCTGCTGTGGGGGTCCCTGAGGGCCATCACAGCAAAGCATGGCCCAAAGAGGGCAACCCAACCCTACGCCTTCAACCCCAGATTGGCAAACCTACAAAGGGCTTGAAGGGGGCAGAGAGGGGCTCAGGGCTGCTTCTGAAAGCAGGGAAAGGTCTTCAACACAGCCATCGCAGGGGACAAAACGTCCATCTACCCTACGGAGGTTTTAATAAGTGGAGGTTTGACATAGCGCATGATAAACCATCAGCGCCGATGAGCAGTTCTTCATCACAAGTGTCATGTCAGTGGAGCCGGAGCCGCTGATGGGGACGGCAGCCCCAGCCCCAGCTGGTTATCCTGCTCCCAAGGACTGGGTCACAAACGTTCTGTGTGCTGCACCAGCTTTTCATGGAGCCAAAACGCTCAGGGGGTTGTCCCAGGTCCCAAAAACCAGCTGGCTTCCAGTGCCTCCTGCACCGGATGCGCTCCCCAGCTGGGGCTGCACCAGTTCACAGAGCCACCGTCAGCACTGGTCCCAGTGTCCCGCTGTGGAGTCATTGCTGGCATTACATCTTTCCACAGATGGACCTTCGGGAAGGGATTCCTGCAGACGCCGGCTGCATTTGGGATGAACTCATCGCAGAAAACCCATTTTGCCCTGAACCAAAGGCAGACCTGCCGAAACCCCGCTGTTGGCTGGGACAGTCCCGGAGCCAGGCGGCAGCCGTACGGAGTGCAATTTAGCCCTCATGGTTATGGAAACATGTAATAACGTGTTTGCAGTCCACCATTAAAGCACCACCTTCAAGCCTATTCTCAGCCCTCCAGCACTGTGTCATTACACCTAGAGCACAGCTAAAAATAGAGGGCCTGGGGGAGCTGCATGAACTGAAGAAACAGAAAAAAAAAAAGAAAAAAAAAAAGAAAGAAAGAAATAGGTGCTATTTAAATAAAATAGCACCTATAAATAATAAATAAAAGAGAGCTGAGGTTGTTCAGCCTGGAGAAGAGAAGGCTCCAGGGAGACCTTAGGGACCCTTCTGGTCCCTAAAGGGGCTCCAGGAGAGCTGGGGAGGGACTCTGGATCAGGGAGGGGAGCCGTGGGATGAGGGGGGACAGTTTTACACTGGAAGAAGATAGATTTAGATGAGATATTAGGAAGGAATTCTTTCCTTTGTGGGCGGTGAGCCCCTGGCGCTAGTTGCCCCCGAGAAGCTGTGGCTGTCCCATCCCTGGAGGTGTCCAAGGCCAGGTTGGACGGGGCTTGGAGCAACCTGGGCTGGGGGGAGGTGTCCCTGCCCAGGGCAGGGGGGGCACTGGGTGGTCTTTAAGATCCCTTCCAACCCAAACTATTCTATGATTCTATGAAATACCAGCTGTGAAGTTGTCCTGAAACACCGTGTTCTCTCCTTGGAGCAGTGGAGCATGGTGCTTGGGCTTGGGGCATCCCCCTGGGTGTCAGACTGGGAGAAGGTTGCGCTCCCTTCTTGGTTGGTCCCACGAATGGCTGGGGAACCTCGCAGCATCCTTCACGTTGTGCTCAGCACGGGGCTGCCCGGTGAAGGCACTCTGGCAGGGCTATCGCCCAGGAGCCGCCCGACTGGGACCCACGGTGTGCTGGGGCATCGCTGCTGCTGGGCCACCTGGGGCAGAATCACACAGAATCCCAGACTGGCAGGGGTTGGGAGGGACCTCTGGAGATCCGCTAGTCCAACCCCCCTGCCAGAGCAGGGTCACCCAGAGCAGGTTGGACAGGAACATGTCCAGGTGGGTTTGGAATATCTCCAGAGAAGGAGACTCCACACCTCTCTGGGCAGCCTGTTCAGTGCTCCGGCACACTCAAAGCAAACAAGTTCTTCCTCATGTTGAGATGGAATTTCCCGTGTTTCAGTTTGTCCCCGTTGCCCCTCGTCCTGCCACTGGGCAGGGACCCACAGGACACGAGTTTGGGGTTGTTTGTGTTTTTCCCTTCTTCACTCAAGAGCAGCGCTAAAAGTAAACGCACTCGTGCGGACGGTGGGAAAGGTTTGGCGAAATGCTCCTTTCCAAGCGGCAGCGCCCTCCCCGTGCACCCACGCGAGCGTCGGCAGGGCACGGGCACCCCGCGCTCCCAACTGGCCGTGCCTCTCTGCCGCCTAATCGTATTAGGGGCTCGGGGGGAGCCTGGCAATCAGATTTGCCAGGGCGAGCCCCGCACAGGCTCGGCCGCAGAGTGACACCGTCTTCTCTCGGCGCGATCCCCTCGCTCCTCGCACGAGCCGCGGCATTGTCAGCTGTGACAGCCTGATTTAATCTGCAGGAGGCTGAATGCCTCTGACCACTGCGCCGAGTCATTAACCTTGACTCGCGTAATTGAATTCAAGGTTGATTGCCTGTGACCCTCCTCGCCGAGGTCCTCAAAATGTACATATTCATTACGAGCCGCATGGCTAAATGGATTGCACAGTGAAAGCTGTAGCAATCAGCCTGCTTGGTATGCAGAGGGCGAGGAGGGCACTAATTGCATGTTAGAGCTGAGGATTAGATTATGAAAAGAGTGAGAAAATGAAGATAGATCCCTCTGACACTGTCAGATTAAGGGCAGCGACGTACAGGAATATGACATTGAAATTTATGGTGCCGTTAAGGGAAGGGAGATTTGAAAGGGGGTGTTGGATATATATATATTTTTTTTTTTAATTCCCATATATTTACTCAGTTATGGACTATTTAATACCAAAAGACGATAAATGCATTTTTTAAAACTCTAACACGGGCGCAATAAACTAACGCTGGAACGTTCGTTATGTCTCCGGGTGGTTGCTGTAAGGAAGGTGTGCCATCCCCCACGGCACCTGCCTGTTGTTTAACATACGATTTGTCCAGCCAGGGCCACCCCCGTGCACATACCCAACGGCCCCGCAGTGCAAAGCCTCTGGGATGCTCCTGGTGAAACCCTGCAGGGATGCTGCCAAAGCCCACCTCAGGCAGGGGGGTTAACGCCTGAGCCCCTCCAAAGCCTTCCCTTGGCTTGACCGCTGCCAGCAGAGCTGTGGCCAAGAGGGGGGGTCCCGCAGCCGAGCCCCCCGCAGGGCTCACGCCCGACCCCAGGAGGACGGGGACGAGGGAAGGTGGCCACCAGCCATCTGCGGGTCCGCGTCGCCCCCGTTGTGATAGCTGGGCAGGAATTTTCCCATGTTTTGCTGCAACTCCAACCAGATGTGATTTTCTGAATTAAATGAAAGTTAAGTACAAAAACATTTTGCCCACGGGGAATTCAGATTCTCAATGTGCTTTTAATAACTGTTTGTAAAACATTTAGGAAAATCTATGGCAACACGTTTGGGGGAAAAGAAATCAAATTATTCTTGCCTTAAGATGTTATTCTGGTATCTAAACTTTATGAATCACCCTGTGTGGCCCAATTTCTAGTTAGTAATACTGCGAAACAAAATGGAAGTACGCAGCGGCTGAATTTAATCCATGTAATATTTTTAAATAAAGATGCTAATCATTGCCATTGGCTTAAAATCTATTAAGAACTTTATACTAATTTATCTGTCCAACTCTATGTAGTCTACACAGCTAACCCAGCCCAGTACAAATTGATGTTCTTGTTTGAACTGATTGCAATATATAGTCCCCAAGTCCGTGCTAGCTCTTTAAGGCTACTGCTCGTGTTAAAATCAGGCTTAAAATCCATCGCAAAAATAATGCTGGTGTGGAAGCATTTCTGGTGGTGGAAGCTGAACGTCGACATCCCAATCCAAATGTTTTTGAAACATTGCAGGGGCTGAGGTCAGCAGTCAGATAGCAAAGTTCAGGCTGCAAACGGGCTAAAAGCTCGTGCAGGTTTTTATCCCGGCCCTCGGGAGTGGAAGCTCTTGGTAAGCTTTTTCCCCTCTTACTTCCCGTTATTGCCATTTCATAGGTCAGGGGAGGCTGTGAGCACGCGTCGGTGGCAAGAGCAGGCAGAACACGGCCACGCGTGCCGATGCAACCTGCAGACAACAGGACTTGGTGCTTGCCCACGCTTTCCTTGCAGCAACCTCACCTTTTATGCAAAAATAAAAAAAAGCACCTTCTTTTGCATCACAGACCAACCCTGGAAAACGGCAAATAGCGTGCCGAGCTATTGGGATCTCTCTGCCTCCCTTCAACGAGGAGCAGAGCTCTTCCGCAGGGCTGTGGGCTGCTCCCCGCTAACGGCACCTGTCCCGTAGCTGCCGCTCCAGCACGGCATCGCCATTCATTTCATTAAATTCCCAATGTCCGTAGCTTGTGGTACGGTAACAACAACGGGATCGTAGGTGGCAACACATCCAAAAACCTAAACCACGTGAATCGTTGATGTTCGGGGCAATTTTGCCAATGTTTGATATGTTGAGGATGTAATTGACGGGAATAACTTTGCGGTTTCAATCAGAGAGGGCTCTGTCCTGAAAGGAGAGTTTCTAACTAAATGATATGTCAGGACCGTCGCTGGGTGAGTATGACTGGAATTTTTATCTCCCACTCATTAAATTACCACCATGTATGACTTTATAAGCACTGAAAGTCAAGGAAAATCGTTGCTGACTGACAATTCGGGATTACCGGAGAGTGCAGGTTACCAACAGCTGACTCAAGTTGAATAAAACTGACAAATTAGTCCTCCTGCTCCCTGGACAAGCCTGCAGTAAAATTACTGTCCGACGTGTGGGTCTCTCCCACACTGGAGGACGATGGCACTCACAGAAAGAAAAAAATAGTTATTTATTCATGGGGGAAAAAAACCACAAGTTCATAAAGTCTTCTGATATAACAGCAGCGGGTTACGCTATGGAGTGACATACATGCAATAAGACAGCTAAAATCCATTTGTCTCCAAAAATTGCTTTGATTTGTTTCAATTTATGAATGAGCTGCAGAGAGTGAAGGAAGTGCCCAAGGAATGTAAATGAAGTGGCTGCGCCATGGTCTATGAAAAAGGCCTCTAGACATCTGATGAAGAAAATTTTCTGCGAGGAAACCCGGTTGTTGGCATTTTGTAAATCCTAAAAATAACCAAAGACAAATAGTCTAGCGCACTACCGCTGAAATTTCATTTACTTACCAACCACACTAATGAGGCACTGCAGAGGGACTTCTAATTAGATCCACTTTATTCCTGTCACTGAAATTAATTTATTTGCTTCAGCTTCTAGAACTAGTTTGATATTTTCCTGATTTTTAAGCTAGAGAGTACAAAGGCAAGAAAAGCTGGAACTGGCTCTGATATTTATAGCTGGCTTACTCATGGTTGGAAGAGTAAGCTTTGGTGCGGGTTTTGTCCAAAGCCAGGAGATCTCAGCCTGTTTGAAGCAATGTCGTGATGACCATGAGCACGGGGACGGTGCAGCCCCTGGGCTCGGTGTCCCCAGAGCCCCCCTTTAGGACCGGGCTCTAAGTAAGCAATAACGCGGCAATATTTTGCCACTTCGCGAGCTCCTGCCTCATGCATATTCAAAGAGGGAAGAGGCTGTATGCATAATTCATTATCCATTACAATAGCATTATACTATTTATGCTATTACTTCGGTAGCTGTTTAAATTAAGGGTTACAAATAGCTCATTTGTTTTCTGCTGCTCTGGCAGGAGGGCTTCAGCTCCTCAAAGAACTGCTCGGGCAAAGCGCAGGGTGGGCTTTGGCCAGGGCGAGGGGTCCACAGCGAAGGGGACCGTAGTCCTTAAAGTTTCCAAACTTTATGTCCTGCCCTGCGTCCAGCTGAGGTCCGACGAGCCGCCCCGGCACCGCTGCTGGGGCTTTGCTGGGCATCGGCTGCCCCCGGTCTCCCACCCACAGGCGATCAATGGAGCAATCCCCAGGTTTGCAATCCCCGGGGCGAAAGCTGAGCCCCATCGCTCGCGGGTCCGGTGGAAAAGCTTGCTTTGGACACTCGCAATGCCGAATACGTTGGAGTGGTGTCAGCAATGTGGTTTGAAAACAGCCTCTTCGCGCCCTAATACATTTCAGAGAAACGTGGGAAATCCTCAACTGGTAACTAATTGTCAACTAACTACTAAACCCCAGGTCTTGATACACATACCGGGACTCCTGGTGCCTTTCCAAACATTATTTTATTAATATGAATAATATATTAACCGTTGAACAGTCTGGACTTCATCCAAACCACTCTGTTGTAAGTGCTTTGCTAAGCCTTACCAAGGATATTTACTTCTCTAAACAACGGATAACATTTGTATCGGTTTCGGTTTTATTATTGTTTTACTAAACAGTTATGAGAGCACCAAGAGAGGGATCTGAAGATTTTCAAAATGATTTGAAAGATAGTCCATGAAGTGCTTTACATCTTTGGGAGTTTAAAAAGTGAATTACTGTTCTTTAATAATTTAAAGAAAACCTCCAGAATGCATTTTTAAACATATTTCCAGCTAAACACAGGTTCCTGTCCCCTGCTCTCATCACCAGGGGATCACGTCAGGATGAATCATTCCCAGGGAGCCGCAGTTGTGGCTGTGTAATCTCAAACAAAGCTGCCAAGGGAAGATCTGCTCCCCGAGGGAGACCCAGCAGGTACCGCTGGATGCTGCTTGTTCATTACCACGGACCCAGGTCACAGACCAGTGACGTATCTGATTTAGATCTGACTGAAAATTCAGTTTCTCAAAGTTTACTTGAAATTACTTGGATTCACGAATGCTTTTATACAGGGCTGTGGGATTAACAGCTGTGAACTCTCCAGTACCATCCAGAGCTGCACGACTCAGCAATAGGAGTGGGCTTCACTGAAAATTATAGAATCACGGAATTGTCTAGGTTGGAAGGGACCTAGAAGGAAGGAAGGATCATCGAGTCCAACCATCAAGCTAACACTGCCAAAAACCGCCACTAAACCGCATCCCTAGACATGGCTATGATAAGAAGCCCTCTCTGAGTCCGCAGAGTCAGGAGATGCCTGTGCCCTTCCCACGGCCTTTTCGGGCCAACGTTGATAACGGATGCCAGGAGCCCAGGGGTCTGCTCAGACATCCCAGAGAGCTGTTCTCCCAAACCCGGCAGCGCCGTTGCCTCCTGCTGCTCCATCCCGCCTGGCTGACACCTCGTGCTCCCACTGTTATAACTCTTTCTGTACAGCTGCTCCCACGCTTACTGCAACCTCCACCTGCTAGCAAAAGCGAATGTACAAGCCATGCATCCAAGCACCCCGTGAGAGTCATATATTACACGGAGGACCATAAACAGTATCTCAAAACAGCATTTGTGGCATGTGGGCAGTGCACTTAGCTGGACTCCGGGAGAAACGCAGGTTAATGCTCATGCCGGCTAACAGTCCCCAGCTGTACATCTCGTCCTCGCTTACTTCTCAGGTCATTTTACCCCGTGACTACCCAGTGCAGCCGTGGCTTGTTGGGGCACCTCAGGAGAGACTCTTTGGAAAGTGACTTGGCATCACGGAGCTTCCGCTTACATTAATGTCCTCTCTGTGGTTGTAGATAATATCTTTCATGCCTAAAAGCAAATGTCCTAAATTATCCTAAAGGTCAGCCAAGCCAAGTCCAGCCAGGACCTGTGAGTCCCCTCTTGCTCCAGGTGATGAGGAGTCCTTCCACCTGCACGTGGCCAGACCAGGCAATGCACGAAGCTCAGACAAGGGGCTACAAGCCAGAACGAGCGCCAGAAGCAAATGTGGGTTTTAATTCAAACAAGGACCCTGCACTCTGGAGGTGTCACCCACAGCTGTCATCCAAGTTTGGTAAAATCAGAGTAAATCAGGTGGGCGTATTTACCTTCAGACCACGTTATTGGGGAGGTGAGGACAGGGAGAGCCAGCCCCTGCCGAGTGAGGTGGTGCCACCCTACACGCAGCTTTGCAAAGCGCGGTTGGGGCTGGAGGGGTGGTGGTGCCCACATCACCCCCTCTTCACTGCAGAAGCAACTTTGCTGTCCAGTCTGTGCCAATTTTGCTGACCACCGCTCATGAGAGAGGCTGCCCAAAGTCATTCTGACGCGAGCATGGACAGTTATGAACATCCATCAGGATGGCACTCTGCTATCTCTGCTCCCTGCACGCCATCAACCTCAGCATGTCCACAGATGTTTCAGACCACGGATACGGGAAGAGTTTAACCCACACCGGGCTAAGCAGGTGTAAAAGCCACCAGCAGATGACTCTCATTTATAAACTCTCAAATTCACGTCAGAGTTTCATTAACACTTCCCTAAATGTGTTTCTTGCCCGACAGTCCCTTCAAGAAGCAGCAATTTACCTTTCACCTCCAGTTTCTCCATTTCTGCATTTTCCTGCCTCCTGTTCCGATGGGTATGCACTTTTCCACCCCTTCCCGCATCCCGGGGGCTTGGCCAGCGGCACCAACCGGGAGGGGGACGGTCCCACCACGACGGGGTTAACGCAGCACAGCCGGAGCAAGCTGCCTGCTCAGGTATGAGCATCCTCTTCCAGACAGCCCATCATCCGCTAATGGGACTTAAAACAGTTGCTGCCTCATCGGCAGGAGCGTAATGATCGCTGGGCAGCGGAGAGACCCATTATCCATCATCCATACTTCTCTTCTGTCTGACCATAATGATTTCTTAGTTCAACAGTAGTGCAGAGGGACCCCACTGCTTTGCGCACGATTGTAGTTTAATATCCTGATCAAGACAAATACAGATTGCATACGGGCTGCGGGGCCGCGTACCCACCACCGCGGCAGGACGAAGCCACGGAGGGCTTCCCTGGAAAACTCAGAGGCTATGCAGGATCTGAAGAAAAACTGAGGGGTGCCCGTGTTTTGTGCAGCAGGGGACAGCGTGTCCCACCTCCCGCCCCAGTACGTAAATCTCTTGAGATGCGGAATTGTTCTGTAAAGCATCAAGTCAACAGGGAAAGCAAAGAAAAGAAATAAAAGCTCTTGAAAATGTATTTGTACCTCCTCTTTTGTTTTTTTCCCAACTATTATTCTCCAACCCAAACCATTCTATGTTTCTATGATTATTGATTAAATATCAACATTTCACTACGTACAGAAGGAATCTGACTTGGCTTAAAATACTTAAGGGTGTGTTTCAATGAGTTAATCGAGGAGATGCAGAGCATGGTGCTAGGCAAGCTTTGCTTTGCATTAAAACAATTGAGAATATTGGGAAAAAATGGATTCCGCTTCACGTGAGCTGAGGCTGCTGGGAACGGCACGAGCACGAGTCTTCCTTCAATGGGTGTTTGTGTGACAAACCTGCTTCTCACGTGGGCAATGCGGACACTGTGCTGGTGACTGGTCCCATTGTTGAGGGGACACTTAACCTGCCCCAGGACCTGCACCCCTCCCCGGCCGCAGGAGCTGCCCTCGCTGCTGGTGGGGAGAGGAGGAAGGCACCTTGCCGCACCCTCACCGACACTATCAGGAACTTCAAATCCAATAACCGATGCTCAAAAGAAACACAATAGCGAGAGCGGAGCCGCCACTGAAAATGAAATCCCAAAGACAAGTATTTATTCTTCTCGGACCTCCTCGAGGAAAACAGGCACACCGGCAGCATGCTAAACAGAGCGGAGGTTCGGGGAGACAAATGTCCAGGCAGCTTTTCTGTAATATCCATTTGAAAGAAGCTTAGTGCCACGAGGCTTTCATCTCAATATTCCTGAGGCCGGATTTGAAAGTGCTTAAGGTTAAATATTACTCACTCTTGGAAAGAACATCTCCATCTGTCTCATAAAAAAAGCTTTCAGTCTTGGAGGTACTCAGGGAAACTTACCCACAAACACAGTCATCAGAGACTTCAGAGGAAAAAAAATCCTGTAGGCTCTGCCCGAGAAGTAATTAGCCTTTCAAATTCAGCAATGTTTAATCCCACAAAGCCTTATATACAAAATATAATCCTGCTTTTTTTTTTTTTTCCTGTGGAGCTGAGGCAGCGAGTGAGCTCAACCCTGCCTGCCCAGGCGCTGCACAGCTGGGTCCCGCTTGCTCACATCTGGGCATCCCAAAGTGCAGGGCAAGGAAGAAAGTTTCAGCAAACCCGAGTGTCCCCAAAGGACCCCAGAAGGATGCTCCCGATGTGGTCCACGGCCTCGGGACGAAGCCTCCAGGTGCTCCTGGTGGGCTGGAGAGCTGCTGCAGCACGTCTCAGGGACGCCAAAAGACTCTTGGGCTGCTAAATGCCCAATTCACTTTTGAAAACCGGATTTAAGCAGCTGGTTTTGAACATTTGCGGTAAAAGAGAGACCCGAAATAGCATTGTGTGATTTGGGGTGAAGTGCCCCGAGGCCTGGTGATAATAATTGTAGCACTCTTTAAAAAGAAAAATGACATTTTTTTCAAGGCGGTGAAAGCAGCTGACAACATCCCCGGGGACCTCCCGAAGCTTTCGAGAGGAGAAATTACATCTTTTCAGAGGCTGAAAAATGACAGTGCTCGGCAGCCTGCAACGCGTCTCATGGAGTCCCGGATCAAACGCAGCGTGACGGTGCTGATGCCATGGGCTCGTGACCGCCACGCGGTGTCACCAACCAGAGGGACCAGCAAGCCATGAGAAGCCCATCCATCAGCTAAAAACGCCATCGTTTATGTCTAACGGTGTGACGGTCCGGAGGAAGCGGGTGGGAAGTTCTGTGTTTGCAAGCACTCCTCGTTCATCCTCGTGGAAAGAAATGAGGTGGGTCCTGCTAACTGGGGTGAGAAACGTGGCTTGCTTCTTCTCTCAGGCGTAAGAGGTGTGATGCCTAAACCGTCCTAAGGGTGTCCCAAGGCCAGGAGATGAGGTCTGGTGTATCCCAGTCCTACTGATGACTGGTCTGTTAGAATAAAACTAATCTCAGGACTAAGGTGCCTTTAAACAGCTCCTCGTTCTGTGTCCTCAAGCAGACTGTGAAAAGCACATTATTCTGCAGGATCTCCCCCAGCTTATGACCTCCTTTCACGCCACCATCCTCATTCCCACTGGCCTTCCCTGCCACGCTCGGCCCTGCCGGGCCCCAACATGACATGGGGTGTCTTCTTTAAACCCCACAAAACTCCAGCTTTATGAGACTGAATTGGAAGAGGATGCTGCACTGATCACTATGTGTTGACCGCTGATGGCTGCACAGAGAAGCTAATAAGAAAATCTGGCTTTTAATGTATTGATCGGAGATATTTGATTCCACTAGGAAAAAGGTCGCACAGAAAATGCCAATAACAGCGCAAAACTTGAAAGCAAATTAATGCTTTTCCATCGTCACGGTTCCACCTCCCACCAGCATGGGAGAGCAATGGGAAGCAGAGCGTCATGCAGAGAAGATGTTGTGGCCATGTCTTCCCCTTCCTACTCTTTTTTCCCACTGTACGTGAAGCTGGGAAAGGTGTGTTATCGCTGCCGCGTGGTCTTGTCTTGTTTAAATACTTACAACCTGTGCTCTGGTCTGATGTGCCCAAAGGTCAGAGCACCGAAACGTGGGTGCTAGGACAGTCGAGGGGGGCTCCTCAATTGCATGCACACAGGAAAAATGATGCCAGGAACCCGAAACTGGGACTCGTTTTCAAAACGCTAAGAATAGGTCTGAAATGCTATTCTGGTTTTAAGTGAATCAAGAAGTTCAGAAAATAAAAATACCATAAAAGTCAGAGACGCATACGCCATGGATATCCTTTGACAGAAAGATTACTAGTGAGATCTGGATGTTCATCTGGACCTGGCTGTGAACCAGCGCTCACTGATACGGGCTTTGTAGCTTGGGTGAAAAATAAATGCAGCGAGGAAGACCAATAAGAGCTCTCATAGAAACATACAAAAGGGAGCAAATCAATACCAATAAACTGCTTCAGATGGTGATTAATTAATAGCAATTAATTTTGAAAAGAAGAGGATATTGACTTAAATTGACAGAGGGGCTAACCTTTGAGCAATTCAGAGAAAACGTCTTTAAAACACAGTGATTAAGTTGTAGAAAGTAATAAAAAGGCTACACTGCCTCCAGGATGAGCTGAACCCAGCTTGGGAATGATGTCAGGAGAGCCTCTAATTAGACGCTGGAGCTTGATAAGGTAAATTGATTAGCTTGGCTTTGCCAGATGGGAGTTAAACAGTCATCTTACTTCTAGATGTGTCCCTGGTATCAGGATAGCCAAATTACCACAGATCTTTGAAAAAATGCTTAAAAGCTTCGCAATCCTAAGATGCTACAGCAAGGAAGGCTCCATATCTCCCCTTTCCCGAGGTCACGGGCATTTCAAAGCTTTTATTCATCAGAAAAAAGAGTCTCCGAATTTTACCGTCTCATCTGGGCCCTGGTGTTGCTGGCAGGATATGGACTTACGCTTTACTGAAAGCTGTTCCTGCAGTTCCCTCACTATGAGGAACTTCAGGACATTTTATTAAACCTTTCCTTCTGGCCCCAGCGCACGGGTTGTCTTCTTCAAGCCTACACCAGAGCCAAGCCTGGATTACGTTGGGAATTAATTAAATGAATGGTGAACTGATATTACAGACACAAGGACTCAACTCCACTCTGCTGACTTGCTGATAATTAATTATGATTAGCCGGTCATTGTAGAGCTGAGCGCGGCGATGGGTCTGGGCAAGCTGGCACGGCCCACGGCCGCAGCAGACATGAGTCAACCTCAGTCTTTTGACTTCTCGTTTTCATGAGGATGTAAATTAATGAAACACTTCTGTAAACGAAAGAGCGGCATCTGGTAGCCCTTTGTGCTGAGGGCAGGGAGACACAACAGCACAGCAGGCCAAAATTATATTTTGAAGATCTTAATTTCTTACCCCTTTCTTCCTCGGCATTTTGAAGTCCTGGCACATCATTTGAAGAAAGACATAACCATAATCAAACAAAACTAATTTCTCAATCTTCATAAAACACATCCCACATCATGACCCTCCATCACAACAGGATGCTCGGAAATTCCTGAAATCTCCTCCTGCTGGGAGCTCCCCCCGGGGCAGGAGAGCCCAGCTGCTCTTTTTCCAAGGAAAAGGCTATTTCTTTTTTCGATAGCTTTGCTCTACCTTCATTCGAGAGCAAAACCACGATTCAGAAGCTGGAGGAAACGGTTAATCACAGACATATTGTCTGAGATGCAGCATGCGGGCTCGAATGTTATCTGATTGCTCTGTGGTTTCGGAAGAAATAATATTGTTTCCCAAAATGTGCGACGTGCAGAGCAGTTTATAGCTGGTTTTCACAGGTCCGGCGAGCGCCCAGCCCCCAGAGCAGGCACAGGCGTTGTGCAAATCTCTGCAAATGGAGCTGTTTACTAACAACATTTCCTAACAGACAATTAAAAGCTGATTTATATAAAACTTTAAAAATTAAGGAATTCTAGAAACGCTCTCGGCTCATTTTGAAATAGCTCGGTTAAATGTCAGCGGATGAAAATATCATCCAGCAACAGGGAGCTGAGCCCTGTTTTGAAAAACAAATAGCGGTGATTGGATTCAGCTGTGCAACAATGGGAACTCTGGAAAAGCCCGGCCAGGGCTTCACCCCGAAGGAAGAGCACGCTCCTTCCCGCTGGCGCCCGGGCTGCCACCCCACATCCAGCGGGACGCGGCGCCCGAGAGGTGCCGGAGCCTTGCGGAGCCGCCCCAGCCCACCAGCATCCTTATTCTGGGCGAAATAAAGATATTTTGGTTCACGGAGATTTAGGAAGGATCCCACAGCATGATCGGATTTCTCCCTCCAAGCTGAGAGGCTGAAGACAGCTCTGTCTGCAATGGCTCGCGGAGCAAATTATTATTGAGACTGAAGACCTAAAATGACCTCGTAGAAAGAAAAAAATTGTTATGGGAAGGGAAGAAAGAACCCCACTCCAAACGGGTCTATTGTTAATAGCTGGCACCATTATAAAGTTCACAACTGGTAACTTATTTAAAGATTATTTTTCTTCAGATTTTTTTTGCTTTGTGCAAATCTAACTTGAAAGGAATGCCATTCTTTCAGCCCTCAACCAACATTTACGTTTGCAGCCATGAACAGCCCCTAAGCTTTTATTTGAGCAATAAAGACAATTGCAGAAAGCAGTTCCAAATTCTGATAGGGCTTTTTAAAAAACAAATAAACATCCCCCGGCGGGATTTGCAGCCCATGGCTGCAGGACCGCGCTGACGAGTGGGAGCTGGAAAAGCGCGTTTCTCTGGGCGCACCGAGGCGCAGAAGTGAACCAAACCAGTTCTTGGCTGTTCGAGGAGAGAATGAGAAAAGAAAACAAAGTACGCGGCTCCGAAAATTAGATGAGGTTTTTAAATTTCTCTTGGTATTATTAATCTACAATACCGCCTTTTAGCGCTGCTAACCAGCATTGTGCTTGTTTTAAATACAATTTAACCTGGCACGGCTCCTGACGGCTCGGGAACATTGACTTTTTCCCCGCGTCCTATCGCAGGCTGGTTTGGTGTTGTATTTCGACACATTAACGGGTGAGGACGTACTGCATCTCACTGGAACCAGCCAGGAGGCTGCTTCTCCTTGCTTGCATGTGCTGGCAAAACAACCGCGAGCCCTCAGCCACAGGGTCCCCACAGGTCACGATCCAGCATCAGACCCACCGCAAACAACTTCCAATGTGGTGGAGCTTCAGCCCATGA
>VZSZ01011990.1:1959-21259 GCA_013398815.1 Ibidorhyncha struthersii | reverse complement strand
TGGGGGTTCACACCCAAAAAAAAAAAAAAAAAAAAAAAAAAAAAAAAAAAAAGAATAAAAATGAAACAACAGAGCATGGGACTATTTTAAATGTCAGTATATCTCAGTTTTAAATATCAGTCTGATTCACTTTTAAATGTCAAGGCCTGATTCCCCACCAATTCCCATCAAAATGGTGTCGGCCCTTCCTCCCACCGAGGTCCCTGCCAGGCTGCAGAGCCCCGGGACGCTCAGCCCTGCCCTGCGCGGGGGCCGAGGGGCTCGCCAGCCTCGGGAGAGCCCCAGCTTGCAAAACCAGCCAGCACCAGCCCGGCTCCCCCCAAACTGGGGAGGAAAAGGAGGTGTGCGGGTGTCTGGTGGAAGCTGATGGAGCCCGTTGACGGGACACCCCCGTCGACACCAGCTGAAGATGTGGCCATGCAAGGACAAGGTTGCAGGTCGACGCGTTGCTCCTGCGCACCCTGACCGCCGTGGCCCTTCACACCAGGTGAACTCTGCTGACTCCCATGAACTCCCAGGAACATATGTTTGATAGAAAGCGCTGTAGTTTTTGGTCAAGATTTGCAGCAAAGGGAGTTTTATAACAATATTTTACTAGCTGTAGCATGCATGTTATTATACGGTTAAGCCCGAGATAGGAAACACATGTGTAGAAATTATTTGCTACAGCAGTTAAATTCCATCGATGACCACAGAAATATTTACGTTTATAGTTTGAAATGAGAAACTGAATTATAATTATGGATTTGCAGAAGTGCGAGTACAATATCATCACAGCATCTGCAAAAAAAAAATTCTAATTCCTAATACTAAAGCCCCCAGTCAATGTGCATCTTGACAACACAGGGACACCTCACTTCATAAAGCTCATACAACGTGTCCAGAATCCTTTTTTTTATGATCTAACTCATGCAAAAAATTTAATAAAATTGTATTTACTTTTCCAAAGGCATGTGAGCACACACATGTGAAAGGATATATAGAGAATGTCTCAGAAAGGGGTAAAGATGTTAGACTTCACCACAGAGAGGAGTGAGATGGGGATGCATCTACCAAGCAAAGACTGCAACGTTAAGTCCTTGGGCTAGAGACATCAACAGAGATCAGTGCAATCCTTTGACTTCTTGAAAGATAACATCTTCTCCTGCTGAGAAACCCCCCAAAAGGCTTGTTGGGAAATGTGGTGGCAGAGGACAGAGCAGATAAATCTGCAGAGGCCGGTCTTTCAGGAGACCAAGGCAGTGGCAAGGCGTAGCTCAGTGGTGCGTCCCACCACAGCGACTGTGCTTGTCCCATGGCCTGTGTCCTGTCTCCTTGCTGGGGACACTGGCAGGGGACACCATGCCGCCAGGGCACCAAAAGCCCTCGCAGAGGTCATCATCCCTACACCAGAGTTTCCCCAGGGAGCAAAGTGTCTTCATTTTATACAGATTTGCCACATTTTTAATCTGTTCCCGAATGAGCAAATGTGATCCTGGTTTGACTTCTGGTCATTCACATCCAGTCAGAATTGGGTGTAGGGCCAGGAAATTTTCACATTTTGCCTCCTAAAACTCCTACAGAGCCAAATCTCGCTTATGTGAGAAATCCTGCCCTCTCCAAAGCCCTCAAAGTCAAGAATTCCAAAAGCGGCTCCCATCACTCCAGACGCCACACAAGAAGCCAACGTTTTACAGGATAATTTTCATCCTTCAAAGCAACATTTTAAATACACTTATGGATAGAGCTATTTGCTGTCAGGCTAGCTAGCAGGTGGTTTGATGGCCAGGGGACTTAACGAGCTCTGATCCTCCATGGCTTTGGGGGCATCGGTGCCTTCTCGCGTGCTAGGAAGGTGCAAAGCCCCTCTGGGATTACCCATGGGGTTGAGGTGTTCACAACATCTCTCCCGTCACCCAACAGATGACTCCAAAGCCATTTCAGAAACACGCAGGTGCCCAGGATTCTTCCAGGTGTCCGGGGTTCTTCTCAGAGGACCTGGGAGGCCTTGCACCAGCAGACCACGGCTGCTGACTGAGCGATGATGCCTAAACTCTACGTTTAACCGCCCAGATGCTATTAGAAAGTTTTTCCGAAATACTGTTTGAATAAAGAGAGCTTATTTTTCAGTGCTTGGTCTAAGGATTCGGCAGGAAAAATAAGAATAACTAAAGTAAACAAACGTCTGAGCTCTACTAATGAGCAAAAAAATACTTCGGTATGGCTGGGTGATGACTTTTTATTGATTAGGTTGAACGGGATTGCTCTCTAATTACGTGAGCCACTGATGCTCTAAAAATGTTAGAGAAAACTTGCAGTTGGAGCTACGTGGGAGGTTATTGTACAAGCTTTTTAGCACTGGAGGCCAGGATTTCCCTTTTAATCAATCATCATAATTTGGTTTAAAGGACTAATTGAGCACACTTCATTTTGCCCACCATTTTGCTGTAGTTGGGTGGCAGAGGAGCCTGGCGTGGAGCGACACGGCTCCGCAGACCACCGTGGCTGCTCTGTGAATTATAAGGGGCTAAATTTCTAATGCCCTGGCCACCTTCTTGAGTGGTGTTATCCTATACACATTAGGGAAGAGCATTTTAATAATGAGAACCTTAAAAATTATATATATGTGTAGGCAGAATAAGCTGTCACACCTTCAATGAAGATAACAGATATGTACATGTACCTAAAATATTCATGCAGACTTTGGAATTTAAGCTTATGGCATAATAGCATTTGCACAATAATTCAATCTAATTGTGTAGGCAAGCTGTAAAACTGCTATATCTCTGATGGTTTACTGTGTGGAAAAAAAAAAAGGATGCTGTTAAACCTTCTTCGCTGACATCTAATGTTTCAGGTTTTTAAAAATATTGTATAAAGACTGAGATTTATTTCCTAAGATGTTTCATTAATGGTTGTGGCAGGCAGCTGGCCTGAGGTTTGACACACAATAAAATTCATGTCAAGAATATTAAAGATAGTGCAAAAGATAACTATGAATTTACATTCAAACAGGCTTTTGACAAAGCCATTGCAACAGGCTCCTAATCAGGTCTTGAGACCTAGCCTGCCCTCTCTTTAAACCCGTGATCTTGAAAAGGAGCTTTAAATTGGAAATTATTACACATTAAAACCTCAACATGGGCCAGATCGAAGCGGATCGATATCTTGCCGAGCACAATAAATCAGCCTGCTGCTCTGCGGTTACTGTTTGCTGAACATATTTAAATTTTCTTGTAACAAATTAATTCCAACATTTTCTCTTGATTGAATTAGGGCAAGTGTTGGAGCTGTCACAAGTATTTCACTGCTTCAGGGAGACAAATTGCTCGTCTGGACATGGGTAACAAGCCAAAGTGTTGAGTCCCTGATAATCTTTCCACTAATTCTCCATTACAGCAAAATGAAGCCATAAATCACCGTGACAGCTGATCGATGCAAACATTGTTTCCGCCATGATTGCCAGCGCTCCCCGCGGACTCACTGTCCGCTTACAATTCGCCGAAATTACTCCCCGGGCAGCCTCCCCGGGAGCTCGGCGAGCCTCCCACCAAAGGCGCTCCGCTCGCAAAAGTAACCATCTCATTTCGGGTCTCTGCCCGCTCACCAAATAGCAAATATTAATCAAAATGCCCTATTTAGCTACCGGCCAGGTAATCTTTTAAAGCTAAGAAGCGTTCCTCCAGCAATCAATTCTTTCAGAAAAAAAAAAAAAAGAAATTTTAAAACTCCTGTCTTATAAAATATATTTGCGGGAACGTAACGACGTCAGGCTCCAGCCCTGTCGCTTTCTCTTAACTAACTAGTGGCAACTTGGATGAAATTACTTGACCCTTTATCGAGTTCTGCTAATGTCTTCTAAAAAAGAAATTAAACCACCCCGCGGCTTGCCCTATGGCAGCTCTCCGCGCACATTTAATTCCAGGAAAGATGTATTAAGTAGTTCTGCGCAGAACTAATTCACACGCCGAGCTGGCTGTGCCCGCCATCCGCTTGCATAATGCCGCGGTGTTCCCGGCTCCGACCGGCGCCCAGACGGCCGAGAAACCGGTCAACAAATGGCAAAGCCTGGAAAACTGTCTCCGCGGGTTAGCAGCCCCGGTCCAGATGGGGAAATCCAAACTGAGACAGGAGCTGATGCTGTGCTCCAAGGGAGGGAGGACTCTTCGGGTACCATTTCATCGCCGAGCGGGGATGCAGCAAGGAGGAAAGATGGAGTGGGAGCTCAGAGGAAAACCCCCTATTCCCATCCAACGAGCTGTTGGCATAGCTGAGGTGTTGTAATAAAAAGGATAAAAATGATGTAGAAGTGGCTGCAGGAAAGCTGTGGATTTACTGCACTGACTGCTCTCCCCGTGGGCGCGGGTGTTGCTCCGCACACCGGGAGAGGCGAAGCGTGGCAGGGGACAACGCGGGGACCGGGGCCACTCGAGGCGGGGCGATGCCGCGTACCCCCCCAGCACGGCTGCGCCTCTGCACTACGCGGGGTTGGATGTCACAACCCCAAATTGTCACAGCCACCGGGGCAACATCGCCGCTCCACGGGAACAGTGTTTTCCCCAAACCCCGCTTTGGGGGCAGCTCCTCCCGGGGGAGACGAGCGGGGCTGGGAGCCCGGGGATTCGAACAAAGCACGGCAAGTTGGTCTCAGATGTCACTAACGAGATGTCCCCTACCCACCGCGGCCTGGCCGCAGCCTGCTGAGGGGGTGACAACACGTGTGCTGCAGTGCGAATGCGTCCAACGAGATCCCTGCGGGCAAACAAAATATTTCAATATATTAAAGGTCCGGAGCTGGATTGTTTTAGATATGCAGTTATGCTGTGTTATCAGCTCTAAAACTCCATTGTCACAAGCAGAAAAAGCACAGCTTTCCACTTGCAAACTACGGGCTTGTTTATCCGTAAGTTAAAAAAAATGAAAAACCAGAAAGTGGGTAACAAACTATTTCCTCATATAAAATACAAAGTGCTCCATCACATCAACATTGCGGTCTCTCCATTCCACATCAGCATGCAAAAAAAACCCCAACGTGTGTCATAAGAAACCAGGCGGAGGTGGTTTGCAATCAGCTATAGACAAAAAGAGCTTCCCCCAAGAAGCACACGCTCCCCCAGAGCCAAACTTCATCCCCCAGCTGCCCCCACGCGACCGTGCCGCGGATCCGGGGAGTTCATCCCACTATTGGACATGAAGGGTAAAAGGGCTAAAATGCATCCATCAACGTCCCCCTCCGAGTAGTTCTCAAGCGATCACAAGTTGAGATCAATGAGTGATCGTTAGGGAGGAGGGAGAGACGCTGGAGGTGACCAGAGACGGAGAGAAGAATAACAAACCCCTGTCCTGGCTTGGGTATGATGGATCATATAATTTAAGGACAGCTTTTAAAAAAACGCCGCTTCTGCATCATTCCCTTATTCGAGACTTTTACATGCTACCAGTTCCACTTTGGAAACACTTATCATAATTGAAATACACTTAATTGAGATACACTTAATTGAGACTAATTGAAATTCCACCGCCACTACTGTAGCAGTAAATTAAAAAGGAGGGAAAAAGATCCGAAAGGATGTTTTCTCAACATTGCTAAACTTGAGCTTGCTTTGCTGTTGCAAACTGGAGCGCCGGTTAATAAAAGATCTCGTGCTTCCGCAATAATTATGCATATTCATATATTTTTTCTAAGAAAGAGAATCTATTATTTACAGAGAAACAACCCTAAAAAAATGCCAGTCAAAGCCATTAAGATGTTTTCACTGATGCACCGCACGTAAATCTGATTTATGTTGGTTTAAACAGTTAAGAAATCCCCGAAATAACTTCATTTATTATTTTATTGCCTGATTAATGGTTCAGAGTAACTGACTTGTAGCTGAAGTTTTACCGAATGCAAAATTAAAATAACAGCCTTTTGTAAAAATGCTCTGTGTTTGTTCAATTATGCGTTTAGAACTGAAACAAATATAAAAACTTCAATAAATATATTTTCTCCCAAGGAATGACATACTGTGGGTTTTCTGTTATTGTTGGGTTTGATGTTTTTGCCTCTAAGGAGGTCAGCAATATGGAAACATAAAGGCCAATTTAATTTGTGCATCTGTGGCTGCCAAGTATTTTAATTCCGACAGCTGTGACTGAAGAGTTAATATTTTACTTGTCAAAATCCAAAAGAAGGCCAGTGAATCACTCTAATTCTCATTAAGAGGCTTCCCCCCAGTAGCACCCTAATTCAAAATAATGAAAGTAGAGACTGAGTGCGATTCTAATACCAGTTGAGACCTATCTTTTAATATTTCTCTAGTGATGGATTAGGGATCGGGGAAATTCATCTCAGATCATAGAGCCTAATTTAATAAGGGATCATTCCAAGAGTATTGCATTTTATAATAATGTCATTTAATGTGTCGTCTTCCATTTTTACTGTCCCATATGTATGCTTACATGATGGTGCCATAGGGATAAACTTTTAAAGAGGCAGTATCATTTTTTGTCCTAGGTTCTCCTTAACGAGGAAGTTTATCACTGATATGGTCTATTAGTGAGCTATTATAATTGCGGAGTGGTTAAAAGAAGCAGTAGAAG
The DNA here is from genome assembly GCA_013398815.1 of Ibidorhyncha struthersii. Classification (NCBI taxonomy): domain Eukaryota; kingdom Metazoa; phylum Chordata; class Aves; order Charadriiformes; family Charadriidae; genus Ibidorhyncha; species Ibidorhyncha struthersii. Next base: position 14,698 of record VZSZ01011990.1, on the reverse strand, counting down.
CCAAGAGAACGGTAACACAAATGACGGTTTCAAACCCTGGAGTGAAGGGGAAGGAAGAACATTTAAAAGTAGGTTAAAATCCCATTTCGGTGTCTAATACAATAGTGCCATCAAAATGCGGCAGCCTAGTTGTTTTGAACGCATGAGAACAAAATAATTTTCCCCGGTAACAACATCTACATACAACATTTTCCTCCTTTGGTGTATTCCTGTGATTATTTAGGTAGCTCGATTTGCTTGTTTGGGGTTTTTATGACTATTTTCCAGTGTTCTCTTCCCCGACAGTACAGTGATTTGCCACTCTGTGAGGGCAGCAAATTGCCAACAACCTAAATAACGGATTGGAGTTTATTAGTGTGTATTAATATTTGGACTCTATTTAATCGGTGATGTTCTTCCGATTTCTCGGCATTGCACTGAAGGTGAAATTCTCGGTGATTCCTACAACAACGCCAAAGCTACTCAAGGTCAAGAAATAACCCAACCGCCGAAACGTCGATATATTGTTACTGGCTCTAAGTTGTAGAGCTGCAGCCTGAGCTTTGCGTAATCACACTTCTATCACACAAGGCCTTTGAGAAAAATGGCGTTATAATGAGAATTTTTGTTCCAAATACATTCACGTGATTAAGTCTTTCTTTTCAGGTAACAAGTCAACGGCTTCACCATAAGGTTTGACAGAATTAGGTCCAATACAGACAGCCTAAATAGGAACAGGTTGAGTAATAACCCGCTGTAAACAATAATCTAATTACAGGAGTTTTTCCAGCATTGAAATGTGTCGTTTGAAGGGGAACACAATTAATAGGAAATGAGGGGTTTCATTTTTTCTCTTTTCTCCTGTGTATTTTCACAGTTTTGTTTTCTTTAGAGTATTGTAACTCGTGGCATTTCTCGCACTTTCTCTCACACAACTCAATTTATGATTCTTGTCTCGTCAAAAATATTCTTTCCCAATATTTCTTTTGATTTCCTTTTTTTCTTCTTCGCATTTTAAGACCCCATTTGTCTGCTGACTTTTTGTTCTCTTCCATTTCCTCTTCCTTCCATTTTATTGCCTGCTCCTCAAGTCGGTTATTTCATACTTTTTTCAGGTTTAATTCCTGAGTCTTACCGTTGGTTAGTTTGTAAAACCCTTTTTACAAGTTGGAAAAGTTTCACCTAGATTTTATAGCCTAGTTGTTGGGTTTTTTCTCACCATGCTGTCTTTTCATGTGTTAGTGTATTGTTTGTTAAACGTGTTTCTTTTGATTAAATATCAAAAGTTATTCCTTCAGTAGGAATGTTCCGTCTGTACATGTCTGGCATCTGGAACCGCTTTAGGGACTCGTTCAGGTTGCAAAGAGAAAATTAGAACTGGTTTAAATCAGAAAAAAAAAAAAAAAAGTGTCTGGTTGTATCTAAAATAATTAGAAATGACTAGTTTATATTAAAAAATTAGAAACAAACAAACAAACAAATTAAAATAAACAGGTTTTGAGGACTATTTTTTAATGACCATCGCCTGTGTGAGTCCCCTTTTTCAATTTCCACCACTTGTTTTTCCCACATCACCTTCATTACAAATAAGGTAAAGGAAAAAAAAAGGGGGGTGACAATCGTTGGCAGTTAACACAGGCTGTGCCCGGGGTCAGGCGTGCTTTTAACGTTTTCCTGCCTTTAGTGTAGAAATGATCCTTGTTCCTTTCCTTACTTGTACGATTCTTGGCTTAAGTAACTCACACAACCGTCGCAGTGTGGGGCAGTGACTCCCAGGCATGGGTACCAACCTCGTGTGAACCCGCACCCCTGTCCCAGCTCCCCGAAGCGGCTCCCACCCCTGAAATCACTTTTCGGGGCTCAGCTCCGGGCGTGAGCCCGCCAGGGCGGGAGGCTCCTCCTCGGATAGTACCCGGCTGCTTTTATATGCTGTTATTCGCTGCTAGGAAGGTTCAACTCCTGTCAACCCAGTCGCGTCTGTAACTGGTTAACTTGGCCGAGTCCGGCTCGCAAAGCTGCCGATCACAAACCCAACCGAAACGTGGTATAAATAGCACTATCGCAGTGGGAAAAATTGGCAATGGTTAGGAAATGGGTCCCAGGCAGACAGATATAAGAAGAAAGTATCATCAGAAAGTTAACTGTCTGCCAAAGAATATAAATAAAGGAATGTTTCCAAACTTAGTCATTTCTTGCTTTTCATTTGCTGCCTCGTTTCCCCCTTGCCTCTCTCTTTTTTCCCATCCACAAGTCCATCCATAAACGCCCGTCCCTCCCACCACCTTCTCCTCGTGCTATTATATTTGGCGTATCTGCTTCTCATCACCGAGCTTCACCGCGCAGACTAGCTGAGCTCCTAATTATAGACTTGTAGGCCATCTCGTAGTAGAAATATCTCCAAGAAGACACTTTAGGAAGAAGCTTTCCGTGATGTTATCGCCGTAGGCTTTCCTTCTTGCCTTGTCAGACCCCGACAATACCTGCTGGGGGACCTGGCTTGGCTCCACCACAGACCAGCACGGTCGAGCGGGTGCGAGCCTGCATCCACGCCGGGACGTTCCCTTCCACTTTGTCCCACAGTGGCACAGCTCATGGGTTTCCTTTTGTTTCTTTGTTACTTTAAATTAATCCGAATTCAGTTTTAATCTAGAAATTCACAGTCAGTTCACTATAAGAATTTGATAGTCAATACTTAGGATAATACAATTGTGCTTTTAAGTCTTACGGCATTTTTCTTTAGCTGTCTGGACAGGTATAAATCAGTCTCAGAAAAAAAACCAACAGGCTGCCACAGCAAATATTCTTTATTACAATACAAAACTGATTTTCAACAAATAAAATATGCTGTTGTGGTCAGTATTCCCACAGATATCTCTGTCTGCCAAAGCATTTGCAGACAGCAGGCGCAGGGAAAGACAAACACCCGACAAAGCACATGTTTTAAAGATCAACCCAATATTGCACAAAACCTGTCAATAATTTGCTCTGTTCTCATTGGAGCATAAAAAGAACATCAGCTGAAATCTACCACATAACAGCCCTCCTCAATAAGGGCTGGGGGGCAGGGGAGGGGGGGTTAGCCCATTTTTTTTTAATCTGAATGATAAATCCTATTAAAAGTGTTGATAAAAGTGATCACAGAAATGTTACCAGATTAGTCATCCTTTTCACTGATATTGAACTAATCTTTTGCACGCTAAAGATACTTCATTAAATACCGTTAACTTCACATCAAATATGCCCCATACCGAACCAGTGGGGGGTGTCTTAAGAACATGAGATAATTTTGATTCCGTTCAGAGACACCGCCTGCTCCTGCGGTCCTTGCCCACGCTGAATCCCAGCACTGCCAGGACTTACATGCACAACTTTTATTACATTTCATTTTTTTATTAACTTTTATTGACTAGTTTTTGTTAACTTTTTTTTTTTAACTTTGAATTTTGTTATTAACTTTTATTTCCTTATGAACCACACACCTTGCTCCCAAGTCGGGAAGACCGCTGCGGGCGGTGAGCGGGCGTAGGTAGAGATCCCTTCGGAGACAGGGAAGCTCTCTGCGCTCTTCCGCGTGGAGCAGAGGAGCCGGAGCACCGCCGGCTGAGGAGCAAGCGCCCGCTGGGATACATGCTACGCCACCGGCCGCGCGCACTCTCCCTTCACCCGCCAGCAAGAGCCTGCTCCGGTGTTAGGCTTAAGATCGCAACGCATCAGCTCGGTCATAAACCCTCTTTAAATCAGTTTTAACAGAATCCGTTCCATTGCCCTCCACTTTGAGTATATACTAAAGACGTTGGGAAATGACTAATTCAAGAATGTTTTCCCTTCTGAAGCCCCGATTTCAGCCTACGAAGGCGGCGCGGGCTGCGAGGCCCCGGGAGCCACGGGCACTCTGTGGTTATTTGGCCGCGGAGCCACATGCAAACACACGCTACGTAAATACCCGGGGAGGCACTTCTCACAGCTCCCTGCTCACATTGAGTTGCGTATGTACACTGGGATTCAACTTCTTTCTATAAGAAGAGAACATATATGGGTTTGTATACAAAGAAATTTTAAAATAACAGTTTGTTTTGGGCACTGAATGACTTTTCCGAGAACTTAGATGTAAGTCGGTACTTTAGATTTTCTTTCAAATGGGTCCCAAAAAAGAAAAGTTACACTCTGTGAAGTTTCACGTGTGCCAACAGACCTCAGCCGCAGAGGGTACTGCCTCGTGAGCCTTTCCATTTAGTCACAACCCATTGAAATATCATCCATATGTTGCAAATGAGGGAAGACAGTTATAATTAAATGATATTTTGCATTAATTGTGTTTAAAGGATAGCAGTTTGCTGATAGCCAGGATGAGACTGGCTATTCCCACACCATTTGTACCAAGTCTGGTGGAGGGAAAAAAAATATTACGTAAAGCTTAATAGTCCTCTGTCCTCCTTCTCCCCACTGCACACACCCTTTCCAGCACGGTGACCCATCACCCTCGGCCAGGAATCACCTGGTTCTCAGCGGGGACGAGGCCAAGGGTATTTGGTGAGGAAGGGGACGATGTCCATGCCTTTCACCCGGCGGTGCTCCCTTCTGCCTCCCCACCGCAGCGGGAGCCTCCAGCTCCCCTGAAGGCATTTTGGTTTCCCTGCCACTGGGATTTACGGAGACAGTGGCCATTAATGGATGATGGATTAATGGATATCAGAAAATTTAATTTCCAGGTTATACTCTATGATTCTGGTCTTTCTGCGGGGACGTAAATGTGCACGAGATAATGATACTCCAAGGCCAAACTGTGGATATTCCCTTCCACCCTTTTCCTCCTGAATTCCCGCAGTCGTGACAGCAGATCTGGCCAGAGGGACAGTACTGTTAGCCTGCGTGTCATGAAGTTCCTCTCCAGGCTTTTTTGGCTTGTTTCATTTAGGAAAATAAATTGATGAGTGGGTAAAGCATTCCACGACTACAGCAGTGTTTATTTACCAGCAATGCACCGAGTCCAGTCTCCCTGACCAGCAAACACTCCTCTTTTTGTCCACGGCTCCCACCCTCTCTCGGCAGTCACAGTAAACTGTGCTTCTCCCTCGGCGTCGTATTCGGCGCCGGGTGCTTTGCCTCCTCTCCGCTCCTCTCCTCTCCTCCCTGCGCCGCCGGTGCACATGCCGAGTCACAGCGCAGCGTCCAGCTCTCTCCTCCGTGCCTGTCATCACGCCACGAGGATGCTCTCCACCCACGCGCTCCTGATCTGTGACTCATCTCAGTTTCTGCCGGCATTTAGGGAATGGCTTCTACTGTTTTGGCCGCCTTGTTATACATGGAAGCCCATTTTTTTCCTGTGCCCACCTGCAGTGAAGATCGGTTGTCACATCCACCGCCTGCAATATCACCGGGCTTGATGCTATTACTGCACAAGGCGCACGCAGGTTCCCAGGTAGAAGACTGCTTTATGGAATTAACTAATTTTGCTATTGCCTGGAAGCCATAATTCAGGGATCAATGGCAGTTTGCTTCAAAGAGGTGTTTTCAGTTTATTTATTTGTCTGACCTAGTCTAGTCTTATGGAGATTCAATACTTTTCGCATTAGTGCTCGCGACCTCTTGAAAATAACCAGTATTACAAGCTTGTTGCTTCTCTGCAGGAGCTGTAGCTGTATGTAATAATTTTCTACATTTTTCATATGAGTCTGTTCTAAAACCTGGCCACATTTGATGTCTTCCTTGGTGTCCCAGGGCAAACTGTCGGTAGCATTGAGTAAGAGAGCTGCAATGCACATTTGGTCTTAAATTGTTCCCCTGGACTTCAACGACAAGAGCAACACTCAGACACAAGCCAAGAGCCCTAGGCTGTAATTTTCTTAGATCTTTTAAGCTAAACAAGGTTGTGCCTACTCAATAACTGTATAGAAAAAAATCAAGGAAGAATGCAATTTGTGGACAACGCATTTCTTCTGTGCACAAACCTGATTATTTTTTTTTTTCTCATTTACATTTTGCAGCGCCTTTTCTGGAAAGCCTGGCTTGTGCCTTTCCTTCCGGCATCCTCCAGGAGACATGGCTGCGTGCTCCTCTCTGGTAGCAGGAACGGCAAAGCCCTGCTTCCGAGTGCTGCGTTTGCACCAAAGATCTACCACAACTCCCCTTGCAAACAGCAAGACCAGAAGTACGTGAGCTTGGACCCCAGGAGTGGGGTGGCTGGAGCTCCCTTGACCTCCAGCTGCCAGGGAGGTCCATTCCTGCCCTGCTCTGACCATACAGAGAGATGTCCTGGGACTGCTACGTGCTGGCTGGACAAACTAAATTTACAAACATACCATCTTGCTGTATCCCTGGAGGTGTTCAAGGCCAGGTTGGACGGGGCTTGGAGCAACCTGGGCTGGGGGGAGGTGGTCCCTGCCCAGGGCAGGGGGTTGGAACGAGATGATCTTCAAGGTCCCTTCCAACCCAAACCATTCTCTGATTCTGGAGGATGGTAAATGTGGCTATAGAGTTTTGTGTGGATTTTATTGTAGCTGGGTTTTAACTTTATTAAGGACTTAGAGGAAATAAGCAATATGCGGAGAAGAGAATTAGTACTTTTAAAATAAAAGGCGCTCTCCCAAGTGCCGGGTTTGCACTGCTGAAGTCAGCAGAAGAACGGGGTACATCCAGCACCGGGGGTCCAGACCTGCATGCGAGAGGAGGACCGCGACACAGAGCGGAGAGCACAGGAACAGTGGTGGCACTGCCCGTAGGGACACCCCAGGCAAGAAGCTGCCAGTGCAGATTTGAGGTCAGCTCTCAGAATTTCTTTAATTTTTCTTTAAGTTTTTGCAAATTCAGTTCCCAATTTAAATTATGACTATCCCGATTTCATAGCTGTTAAAATACGAAAGGGCAAGCATTTTTAAACATAAATGGTATTTTTGATTACCAACGGCAGAACTAAAATTCTTCTTTCTGCTCCAGTTATTATCCTGGTATGCCTGAGCCCCTGACATTAATCTATGTATCTGCAAGCTATTGCTTCAAGTTTTCTGAAATCAGACAGGACCAAATTTACCGTTTCCTTATTGACAAGACTCAAAGTACACTGAACCGCCACACTTCCCCGTGGTAATGAACAATGAGTGTGTGAGCACACAGGAAACAGTTAAAAGCAAATGCAATTCCTGGCTAACGTTAATTTTTATTTTTCGGAAAACTAAGTGGGACACTTCTAAAACTTAGGCAAAAGCTTGAAAAAAAAAGGTAAATATATTCACACTTTAAATAGCCATAATGATAAATTACTCATAGGAATACATCATACCTAACTTAGCCTGACCTTGGACATATCTTGGCTAATAACAATTGTTTTGAAGTATATATGTTCCATTTATACCAGAAGGCTTAATTCATCTTTCTCCAGGAAGAGAGCAGCGATCTGACACTCTGTAAATCCTGCCTCTCCATTGTTTAACCGAGAAGTCTCAGCGCAGATGTTACGAAAGAAAGCTCGGAGAGAAAATTCACAGGCATTTCCCCGGCCCATGAAAATAAGTCCTTGATTACAGGCAAAGCGAGTCCATTAGAAATTACTCTAAACTAATTGCATCTGAACATAAAATAATTTATGAATTGCAAATGTTTATCTTTCCTTCAGCAATAATACTATGATTAAATTACTTTTTAAATTCATACAAAATCCTTTACCTAGGTAGGAAAATATTGTAAACTATTTCTGTAATTAAACTGATTACACATGTAAAAATTTTCATCTGCTTCCTATTACAAAGCTGTTTGTCAGCTGCACGGAACAAGGACAAAACCCCCTAAAGGTCAGATCTTCTCCTGACGCAACGAGTGTAAGACAGAGCTACCGCTGTTTGCACCAGGTAAGAATCTGACCTTCAAAGCCGGCTCCGTCAGCCAACAGATCCTCCCGGGGAATTCTCTCCTGCAGCCTTGCACTTGCAGCAGTGTCAGAATAACCAAAATCCCACCCGCAGGTACAGGACAAGGAGAAAAATTATCTAAAAAAAAAAATACCAGAAACCGTGCGGATAAGTTAGCATCCCTTTCCATGGTAGGGATGAATGTCGTAGCAATGGTATTTCTTTAAACGAATGGCTGTTCAAGTAATTACGATAATCTAAACCAGATATTTAAAACGTATCAAACCCAGTCAATTCACCAGCCTGTTGTTTTCTTTTTCTTATAGGTTCTGTACTGTGCTCCTCACCCAAGCAGAGTTTCTGCTGCAGTCAACAACGTCAATGGAAATACACATGAACGTTCCTGCCCAGGGACAGCAGGGGCATTTACATGTGGTTTCCATTGTCCCGCGTTTAACCTCTCAAAGATATTTTGGGGGAATACTTTATTTATATTTTCCTTAAAAAGGAATATGTTTACCTTCTTCCTAAAGATTACCACATGTCAAAACACTTCCAAATCTAAATATTTCATAAAAGAGAATTTGCGTAATAAATAACGTATACACATTAAATAAAGGAATGGCGTAAAAGATGTTCTGAGTATTCACAGCTATTTTGTAGCAGTACCTTAATTTTCAGAAGATTATCTATCTCGGTAAGTGCTAGCCAAGTTTCCGCTGCTTAAATAATCACTCAAAGGACAACGAAGAGATTTGTAAGTGTGTTGTTGTTAATGCGAACAGTTTGCCCACTGCCATCTTTTCCGTGGTACAGTGCACGACCTAAGGGCTAACGCACCCTCTACCGTCCTCCGGCACGCTGACGGGACAGTCACTTGGTGCCAGCTCTCACCCGAACAACTAATTTAGTCACTCCACTAAAATGACCTTCAAGAAAAGCTGCTGTGTCCCTCCGGTTGCATCCAAAATTCAGATGCTTTCCAATAATGTGGCCAATTCTTATTTTTCAAATGCTCTTTCTAGCGTGAGCTGTTCAAACATGGATTAACTCCACCATCTTGTCTAAGCTGCATCTGGTGTTCTCATCATCGGTGACCAGTGGGACACGTTCTCCTCCCGTAAGGAAAAGAAAATAGTAGGTCCAAATTGTTCTTAGGGAAATAGGAAGGTGGCGGTAGCCGCCTAACATCAGAGCGACGACATGTTTCCCCCCATTTCAGAGTGTGTGGAGCATGTTAACATCTCGCTGGAGCGTGTGACCACAGCAGTGAAGGTGCCAGTCAAAGGCGGACGACTGGAGAATGAAAATAGTTGGGTTTGGCAGAGCGCAGCAACTGTGAGGTCAGTATGACCCCACAGCCATTAAGTTTGGAGCAAAATTGCCAGTGTTCACCATTTCACAGTGATACGAGATCACTGTATGCAAACCCGGGAAGCCACAGAAGCTTGAGTGATGTAGGAGTAGAGTACCCTGTTGAAGCGCGCGTTCAAAACACCGAAGGTTGAGCGTAAACAACCACTGACCAGCTTGTCAACCAGACAGCAGGGACTGCCGCCCAGCTTGTATCTGCTCACTGCCTGTCCCAGCAGACACAGAATCGAAGGTGACATTTTCAAAGAGCCAAACACCAGGGCACGAGCACCGGCAGAGAGAGGAGGGATCTCAGGTACCTGCTGATGGACCTACCAGGCTCCAGGACCGCGAAGGACCTGCAGACCACTTCCACGATCCCGGCGGGAAACCCAAGGGAGGAGCACCGGTGTGGGTGTCAGTCTGTAACACAGGGAACACCGGCCTGAAAGGTGATGCAGCTGCGTTATTAAAACTGTTATCTTTCTTCTCTAAATGAACTTGAGGAAGATGTTCATAAAAGATTACACTGCTCTGGCGCTGTGTTTAACCAGCCACGGGTTTATATCCTCGGTGGTTTCAGGATGGTGATAAAGTGAAACTGCCCCCTGTTCGGAGCATGCAAGGGAGTGCATTTTACACCCCCCCTTTCCGAGTTCTCCCTCAGAATCTGTCCCTGGGTCATTCTTACCTGTTGATATCACGTCAGTGTTTAATGAACAGCATGTCTGATGTGCAAAGGCCATAAAACCTTTGTTAGGAAAGAAAACTTTTTCAAACATCTTCCATCGCTGCAGTATTAAAAAGCTGAACACGGAAAGAAGGAGGGGTAAGTAGACAGGCTTGCAAAACAGGACGCAAATCTCCTCTGCATACATTTTTTTTTCCTTTATCTTACCAAAAGAGCTAGCAACTTGGGGCCAGGGTGACAGAAAAAAGGACAGCGGAGTCCGAATTACCTCCTTTCCGAGACCACAGAAGGTGGCAGGTTACGCAGCGTTCGCCGCTGGAGCAAAGCAGCAGCTTTTCCTTTTTTATTCTTTTAGTTTACCTTCCCTCTCTAGGAAAAGTTAAGGCTCTGAAACGCGAGTGCAAAACGTCGTTGCTGCCTTCTGCAGCACAAAACAAGAGCCGTGTGTCGGCACAGCACCGGCCTGCGCAAAGCACGGGTGACGACGACGCACACGAGCGCTACAGCAGATCCCTACAAATCCCGCAGGCAGGAGAGCGCCGCGCTCGCAGCCGTTCCCTCCGGGCAGGCAGGCTGCCAGCCACCAGGGGAATACACCGGCCTTCGCTGGCACCTGCCGAGGAAAAGCAAAAATCAGCCTCAAATCGGGGAGGGGTTGGGTCTGTGTCGCTTGTTACTGTTGTCAAAACACAGCACGCTATTATCACGCCACCAAGAAAGACGATGGGCGTCGAGGGCTCCGCCGTTTTTTCCATTAGAAATTTAGCTCGTGCCCAGTCAGTAAAATTAGTAACGACTGGTAAAACAGCGTAAACGTATCCTAAAAGCCATACTCTGCAGCCTGACTAGCAAGATTCACGGTGGGGACAATTCGAAGAATTTTCTTCACTCACACTAACTTAATTGCCTAAAGAACATCTGGCGAGAAGACCGGGCCGCTCACGTAAAGCGTGAGGAGTGACAACTCACATTTCTGAGAACACTTATCAGATGCTCCATCAAATCCAGGGGCAGTGGCAGCTCAAATACAGGAAAGGCTAAAAATAAGCACAATTTTTTCAGTTCTTTTCAGAACTTTGTTGTTCATCTCAAAACCGCAAAAGTGATACAGATCTGTTTCTTTTATTTTTTGAATATACATAGTAGACGGACTTCTTTAAGGGGCGCTTTCACCTGCTGGTGCTTCACAGCAAAGGCGAACCGGCTCGGAAATCGTGAGAAACTGAAAAATTCAAGGGAACGGCCACAAAATCGGACAAGTACCAATATTCACTGGGCAGGAGTCAGTGCAGTGTGTACTGTCACCCAAAACACGTTATTTATTCCTTGAGTATTCAGCCGCAGCTCACCCGAAGGAATGCTCCACTCGTAAGGGCACACTGCTGCCACGCAGAACCGCCGGCTGGACGCCGCAGAGGCTCAAGAGCTCTTCTCATGCTGCTTTTCTGAAAGGCAAGTTTAAGCGTGCCGGTTAAAAGCTTTGCCTGGAATAAAGCTGCGCTGCTAATGACCAGTATGAGACACGGCAATTTTATACGCAGTATTTAGCATATTTTCATGCACTTTTACGCACTGGGCAAAACCTGCGTTTTCTTTTTTTTTTCTCCTTTTAAGCGTTCTTGTACGGAGAACTGAAATCTCCGGTAGGAGTGAGCGCGGCGGTGTTTGGAGTTTTCTGTAAGACATCTGGCTGCCATCGCACTTCGCCGCTCACCTAACATCGCCTTGCTGTAGAGGGCGAACAAAGTGTGGAAACCGCTACTTCACCGACTACGAATCTGCATAAGTTCCTGCTGCGAACATGCGATCGGCTCTGCGAGGACAGAAACAGGTGTTTACTCCTTCCTACACAATTTATTTGATCCCTTCTCTAAATCCCCTTCCCAGGCCAGCACATCTCCATGTAAATCCCATGCTAAAATTTTATCTACCGAAAGCATGTATAGTCTGTGCACCGGCTGGCTCACGAAATAGCCATAATTAAATCTGATGAAACCTACAGGCTTTTGAATAGGTTCAGACACTCTAAGAAATAAAATAGAAACAGAAGAGTTCTGGCCAACTTCTGTCGGCCCATAGACTTATTAGGTATTCCCATCCAAGGAAACCAGGAATGTAAGTTTTCCTGTCCAAAAATATCCCGTTAAGACTATTTTATTTTAATCACAGCTGCGCTAAAAAATACACAGTTCTCTTACACCAGCCAATCATCTCTCCCTGTTACGATGAAAGTACATTTTTCATGTTTTTTATGACAATCACCTTGAAGACAGGCATGCCGGTATCTGAGCGTATTGTAAAGATCTGAAATTCACATTGTCCGTATCCATCACCGTTTACGTTACACACATCAATAACCCGCACAAGACTGTTAGGCAACTGTATTTAAACCAGTTGTATTTTAAACACAGCAGGTAAGACGTGACAAGTTTATCCGGAGAATATCCGAGGCTGTGCTGGGGACGGGAACCGCGGGGCCACCGTGACCGGCCGGCAATATTAGCTGCTCGTGCACATATTAATTAACTTCTTTATTCGGGGATCAATCGACACCGCCGTTAGTTTTATTGACTTTATAATTAGGAGTATCTTACTTTTGCTCGAATAAAGCTGGTTTACCTAACATAAAATCCATCATCTTCCGCCCGTTATCAGCATATAAACGTCCGAGCTGCTTTTGCTCTCGCAGCCCTCTCCAGGAGGGCTCCCTTCCCGGGGAGGGCGGGACCCACACCCTGTCCCTGTCCCTGTCCCTGTCCCTGTCCCTGCCGGCGGGGACAGCTCGGCCCCGCTCCCGCCGGCCTCCCCCGACCGCCCGCGGCCGCCGGGCCTGAGCGGGACCCCGCGGCGCCGCCGGCTCTCCCCGCTGCGCGGC
>VZSZ01011988.1:15719-26919 GCA_013398815.1 Ibidorhyncha struthersii | reverse complement strand
TCAATGTAATTGGCAGCCCCGTCTCCTTGCATCAATTTGTGTCACTAACTTATAACAATCTCTACCTCTTTTTAAATCTTTATTATTGGCACAGCTCTAAATTATTGAATTAATACTGGCAAATCTGGACAGCTGTGTTTGATCTTTGGTCAGTGAATTCAAATTGTGCAGTTAAAGTCGGGGTTTCATTGCTTTTTGTACAAAGATACAATAGGAGATTATTTAGGAATAAACACTTTCCAGGGAAAAATAAAGACAGAAAAAGGGTAGAAGCAGTCTCTGCTTCACACAAAGGGAACTGAGGCACAGATGAAGTGATTTACCTAGAGTTACTCAGCAGTTACTGTAACATCCTGCATCTCAGTGTATTCTTCTCCATAGAGCCATCTTTACAGAATTATTCATGGCACGTGGGAAAAAAAAAAAAAAAAAAAACAAAACAAACTAAAAAATGTGGAAGGCACAGTTTTGACCAGGCTTTATAGAAAGGAAAATGTCTCCCAACACTCTTTCTCACATTTGTTCTCTGTAATTCTGGAATGAGTTCTGCATGAAGTTTCTATATTTCATAGCAACATTTAAAATTATATTTAACCAATCTCTGGCCACAGGTTTTTTTCCTCTTTTTATACACTATTATAGAAAACCATATTATTTGCTAAACCATTTTATGAAAAATTTCCATCAGTTTGAATAATCCTTTCATAGATGCAACATCACAACAATTTACTTCTGATAAAAGATACACAATAGGATTGTTGCCTTCCAGATGCAGTCTGTTTCCAAGCTGCAGAACTATAAATGACTACCTGAATTAAGGTGGCTGCTGTCTCCAGATTTCAATTTTAATAAGAAAATGTCATACTATTTATTACGTATGAGCTAGGTACAAATCCCTTCATTAAGTTCATCTTTGAGTCATTGATAGTAGTGCTTTTTCCCATATTAATGTCTCTGTAATTTTAATTTCAAGGGTCCCAGAGGTTCAAAAGTCTACTGCTTATCTGGAGCTTTTTTCACTCAGGAATAGCGAATCCACGCTGGTTGCTCCTTTATTTTGATTGCCGTGAAGGTAGTTAGCAACACCTGATAAGGTCCATGCCACTTCTCTTCCAATGGGTCACCTGAAAAATTCTTAATATAAACCCAATCTCCAGGGCTGAATGGGTGGATTGGATGGTCCAGCCCTTTAGCTCTGGCTCCCAAAACATTCTTATTAATCTTCTCCAACTGTTTTCCTAAGGATATAACATCATTTTGTAAATAATGATTCCCCAGCTGATTCAAATCTTCCCCTTGATATTTAGCCTGATATGGTCTCCCATATAATATCTCAAAAGGGCTCAGCTTTTTTTTGGCCCTAGGCTTTACATGTATCCGGAGTAGTGCAATAGGTAGTGCTTGGTACCAATATAGGTTTGCTTCTTGACATATTTTAGCTATCTGTTGCTTTATCATGTGATTCATTTTTTTCCACCTGCCCACTGGCTTGTGGTCTATAAGGTGTATGTAATTGCCAATCAATTCCCAATAGTTTGCTTACCTGTTGCACTACTTGTGCACAGAAATTAGTATCTCCGTCTGATGAAATAACTATGGGTACCCCAAATCAAGGTATTATTTCATTTAATATTACTTTAGTTACTTCTCTTGCTTTGTTTGTTCTACATGGAAATGCCTCTGGCCACCTGGAAAAGGTATATGTAAGTACCAATAGGTATCTGTACCCCCCTTTTCTTGGAAGTTCAGAAAAATCGATTTGCCAGTGATCTCCCAGTATACTTCCTTTTCCAATGCTTCCCAACTGTACTTGATTTCCGGTATTAGGATTGTTTATCAAACATACCTCACATTGCTGAGTCACCTGTTGGATAGTATTTATATATTTTTATATATGTACATATTTATATACATTTTCCCCTACTAATTTCTGATTTAAAAATTTATACAGGGAGTCTGCTCCCCAATGTGTTTTATTATGTTCTTCTTTGACAATTCCCCATATCTTTTAGGCAGGAATTATAATTCTGCCATCACTCAAGTAGGCCCCCCCTTTGGAGGGAACCTGCCCCCCTAACTTTTCTATTAAATCTTTATTAGCTTTAGAGTATTCAATATTTTCTGGCTCATCTAAACTCTTACCTCTATTATCTGCAACTAATGTTAGAATCTTTTGTGTTCTTTCTGCTGCCTGTTTAGCCTCATAATCAGCCAATTGGTTACCTCTTTCCTGTTCAGTGTTACCCTTCACATGCCCTCAGCAATGCATGACGGCGACTTTGGTTGGTAGTTGAATTGCCTCTAATAGGTGAAGTATTTCCTCTACGTGTTTGATTTGTTTTCCTTATGCAGTTAGCAGTCCTCGTTCCTTCTAAATTGCTCCATGAGCATGGACAACCCCAAAGGCATATTTGGAATCTGTCCATATGTTTATCTTCTTCCCTTTTGCCAATTCTAGGGCCCTAGTCAGGGCAATAATTTCAGCCTTTTGAGCAGATGTTCCAGCAGGTAAGGACTGGGATTCAATTACCTTATTTGCTGTTGCCACCGCGTACCCAGCTTTTCGGATACCTTGTTGGACAAAGCTGCTTCTCTCCATGAACTAGGAGTCCTGTGTATCTTCCAGGGGTTCTTCTTTCAAATCTGGTCTGCTGGAGTACACAGTCTCTATGGTTTCTAAGCAATCATGTGTCAACAGTTCAGATGTCACACCACTGAGGAAAGAAGCTGGGTTCATAACATTAGTCACTTCAATATTAACGTCATCTGGTTCAACCAGAATTGCCAGGTATTGTAAAAATAGGGGTGGGGAATGCCAGTGATTTCCTTTCTGTTCAGGTACAGCTGATACTGTGTGTGAATCAACACCAACCCGTCATTCCCCAGAAGGTCCTGAGTTCTTTTACTGTTGGGGGGGATTCTGCAGATGGCTTCTTTTTGTTCTGTTCCTAATTCTCGTTGTCCTCTAGATAGTTCATATCCAAGGTAGGTTATCTGTTGCTGCACCATCTGAGCTTTCTGTTGAGAAACTCGATGCCCATTTAGTCCCCAAAATTTCAACAAACTAACAGTCCATTTAATACAATCAGGTTTTGTTTCAGTTGCTATTAACAAGTCATCCACGTACTGTAAAAGGGTTCCATCTCTGGAGGGAGGGTCCCATGTTTTAAGTTCTCGTGCTAATTGATTCCCAAAGATTGTCGGACTATTCTTAAAACCTTGGGGTAACACTGTCCAGGTGAGCTGGGTTTTCCTACCAGTGGTAGGACTTTCCCATTCAAATGCAAATAATTTTTTACTTTCTTTGGCTAAAGGCAAACAGAAAAATGTGTCTTTTAAATCTAATACTGTAAATCGGTGTATTCCAATCTGCTTTTCTAATTTAAATTTGAGCAGCTTCAAAAAGAGTGCCTTTTCCTGTTGGCCAGTGGCTCCTATTACATTCACAAAATCTTTACTTATAGGTATCAGTTCTTGATTCAAAACAAAGAAGCACCTGTATCTACTAAGAATTCTACCTCTTTCTCTTGTCTCCCTAGCTTTATTTTAACCAGTGGATCCGCTAGGATAGATGCCCCAGGTCCCCGTCAGTCAGCCTCTGCTTCAGCTATCAAGGCCTGCGGGGTTTCTTTGTGCTTTGGGCATTCATTTTTCCAATGCCCTGTTCCTCGGCAAATTGCACATTGATTCCTTCCTAACCCTTCTCCTCTATTTCCAAAGGGCCTTCCCCTTCCTTGTCCTCTAAATCCTCCTCTATTTACCATTATTCTCTGTTCCAAGACTGCCACCGTAGCTGTTGCTATTACTTTCATCAATTTTCCTCTATCTACATCCTCCCAATTCCTCTCCATGCCTCCTCAAGCAACTTCTCTAAGTCTCTTATATCTGGTTCTTTTAATTTCTGTAACTTCTTTCTTATATCTATAGATAATTGCCCCAAAAATAAAGAGACAAGCTGTTGCTGTCCCACATCCGAGGAGGGATCTAAGGTAGTGTATTTTCTCATGGCGTTTCTTAACTGATCCAAAAATTCGGTAGGGGTCTCCCTCTGCCCCTGTTTGATGGCAAATAATGCTGACCAATTTACAGCTTTTGGAACTGCATTCTCTAATCCCAGTTTTATCCAATCTCGATATCTTCTTAACATTCTATAATCACACCCATCATTGGGATCCCAATGTGGGTCAGTCAGGGGAACATGATCGTCTACATGTCCCTGTAAAGCTCCTCCAGTAATTTGGGCCTGCACATGAGCTCGAGCAGTTTTTAACACTAACTGTTTTCTGTTTCAGTCACTTCCCCCAAGATCAAATCTACATCTGACCAATTGGGATCTTGATTTTTGACTATCAACTCAAATCATTTTGCCACTTTAGACGAGTCGTCCCAATATCCCTTGGCTACTTCTTTCCAGGCATCCAGATCGGTGGTGGAGAAGGGAACTTTTACTCTAGCTGGTTCCTGCCCCCATTACCTCCTGCAATGGGGCCAGGATTTGTGGAGCTTGCTTTGTTTTACTCCCGGTCCGTGCAGTAACTGGAGTAAAAGCATTTGCTGCTTCTTCCTCCTCCTCACTACTATTATCTGCTTCAGATAGTAATGATGGGTGTGGGGAGGGTAAATTAAGGGGAGGAGGAGGTAATCCCAAATCCTCAGCTTGATCTTCTGTCTCCTCCCTTTTATTTCTGGGGTTCGTTACTTTCAAGCATCTTTGTCCGATACTACATGCTGAGCAACATCTCTTCACTTTTTCTTGTCCCCTTCTCTCATTTTTCTGCCCTCATTCTAGGGATAAAACTAGAGGGTCTTGAGGTTGGGGTACATTAATACCACAATCCCTTTGCCATTCTGGATGATTTTGCAAGGTAAAAAACATATCTGCATACATAACTTCGTCCCACTTTCCTTCTCTCCGCAAAAACAACATTAACTGCAATATAGTATTATAATTCAAAGAACCCTTAAAGGGCCATTTTTCATTATCTTCTAGTTTGTACAGGGGCCACCACTGATTGAAATACTTGATTAATGTCTTCCTGTTCACATTCCCACCTGGCGGTCCCCCTATATCTTTCCAATGTGCTAGGATATATCCTAGGGGGCTTTTCTTTAAAATACCACCACTTTGTCATCCCCCCATTCTGTACTTTCACCTAAGCGACAGATGAAATGCCACTATGTATGTAAATTT
Source organism: Ibidorhyncha struthersii (assembly GCA_013398815.1). NCBI lineage: Eukaryota > Metazoa > Chordata > Aves > Charadriiformes > Charadriidae > Ibidorhyncha > Ibidorhyncha struthersii. The sequence continues at coordinate 21,728 of VZSZ01011988.1, read as the reverse complement.
GTCAGAATGACAAAATACTGATCAATAATAAAGTTAGCAGAAAGGTCATGAGGGTCCGAAGACCCTGCAGTTGCTTCGTTTGTCTCTGGCTGCACCCCTCATGGGATAAAGGAACCGTGGATCGGAACTCCGCACTCGCTTCGCAGCTATGCTGTGTCTGTCACTCAGTCCATTCACACATAAGTACCAAATCCAAACCAATTTTCAGTAAAAAATTTAATTCAATGCTTTAGGAAATCAGGCTCTCGCATCAAGGTCATCCAGTAAATCTCCTTAGGAAAAGATCATTACTTAGAGGTATTTTCTAAGTGTCTGATTTTCAGTGAATATAGGAATATATGGAAAACTATAAGTTTTTGACTTTATATCTTTATGTGTCTACTGAAACAGTTTACCTTGCAACCTTCAGTACAGTTTTTCTTCTTTAGCATAACTTCAAATTAATTATTATCAGAGTAGTAGATAAAAAGGACCTAAGAGGAAGCTGAGTGACCTAGAAAATATTTTGAATGGGAACTATTTTTGTACAGAGATAAGGAAAACAAGCATCCCACAGACTGGTCTTCACCCATGTTGCAGTCAGTAGAAAACTGTTAATTTTGGTGGAAAAAGGATCTGTTCCATGATGTCAGTGTATTTCGGCTAAGGTCATTAGGGCAGGTAGTGATGACTCTGCAAGCTCTGCTTTTCATAAACTCATTAAAGATTGAAAACTCACTGATTGGAAACTAAGGAAAATTCCCGGAACTTACACAAATCCTATTGCAGTATATCATTCTGTCTATGAAAATATAAATCCTGTGAGAGTTATAAAAAATACGGAATCATTTTACTAATCTAATATGCAGAAATTGTATATTGCATTTACATGAGAATATAGATTTCTGTAATAAATGCTTTGAACAAAAGGATAAAACCAGATGTTAAAAAAATTATCAGAAAACTGATGAATAACAGATACAAATTGAATTAATTCTGTCTTTTTTTTTTTTTGCAAACCACTTTTTCTTATTTTGATCCTAACTCCTGCATATTCTTAATCATGTTTCTATTCAAGACTGTTCAAATACTTGCATAACAGTGCATGTAAAATGATAGAAAAGTTAGTTTAAGGACTAGAGTCCAAATCTTCCTTTTCAGTGGACCATCTAAAGGACTTGGTCAGTTCTACTTGTCTAATTATATATAATGCCAAACAAATGGGACAGTTTTCAGTATTTGAGTCATAGTATCCCTCCATTTCAAAAGCCAATTTCCTGGTGGTCAGTGTTTACTTCTAGGGTTTTGATTCCTCATGCTTAGAAAGAAATGGAACCTGCTCCTACCCAAGTTGAACAGTTAAGTCCCTGACTCATGCTAGACACTATGGCCATCACTAAACTACATTTTTTAGAGTACGCTCTGTATTTTGAGCACTTCTCTCAGATGAAGGCCTGTGAGAGCACAAACAAAGGGTTGTTCATCTGTAGATCCTAACAGGACCTGAGGTATTTAATTCTGCTAATCACAGAGGTGTTTCATTCTGCCAAGGCTGAAACCTTCCAAAGTGCTGAAGTTGTAGTTCCATGCTGAAAATTCTGACACCTTCAGACTTTGTTTGCTGTAAGGATTAGATGGCAACTTGGAAGGGCCTGTAGGCTCCCCGTTTAGGTACTGGAAGGATGCTATAAGGTCTCCCTGGAGTCTTCTCTTCTCCAGGCTGAACAACCCCAACTCTCTCAGCCTGTCCTCATAGGAGAGGTGTTCCATCCCTCTGATCATCTTTGTGGCCCTCCTCTGGACCCTCTCCAACAGGTCCATGTCTTTCCTGTGTTGGGGCTCCAGAACTGGACGCAGTACTCCAGGTGGGGTCTCACCAGGGCAGAGTAGATGGGGCAGAATCACCTCCCTTGCCCTGCTGGCCACACTTCTGATGCAGCCCAGGATGCGGTTGGCTTTCTGGGCTGCGATTGCGCATTGCCCAGAGAAGTTGTGGAAGCTCCATCCCTGGAGGTGTTTAAGGCCAGGCTGGATGGGGCTTTGAGCAACCTGGTCTAGTGCGAGGTGTCCCTGCCTGTGGCAGGGGGGGTTGGAACTACATGATCTTCAAGGTCCCTTCCAACCTAAACCATTCTATGATTCTAAGTCTTCCTTTCCCTCTCATTGTAGCTTTTCCTAATTGGTAAAGACCTACTTGGTCTGTTAACCTGTGGAACTTTACAGTCCTCAACCAGCTACTCTACTATGAGGATGAGTCAAGAGAGTAGTTGTTCACACTGTCTGACAGTTTGCTGTAGGGCATAGCCTCAAGATTTTATACAAGTAAAAGTGCTGATTCTATAAACTCTGCACAGTAATATTAAATATAAGGTTATGATGTACATTAATTGACTTTGGCTGCAGAAATCTTGTAAACAAGTTAGAATTTTTCAAATATTTTTTTTAATATTTTTTGAGCTGCTAATCAGAAACAGTGCTTCATAGTGATATTAGTCTATATTTGTATATTAACTTTCTATCTATTTAATAGATTTAAGGCTATCAGATCAAATAATTATGCCAATTTAGGTTTTAATAATGAGTTAGCAATAGCCATAATATTTTCTCGAAAGTGGAATTATAGCTTTTTGCATGTATTTCATGAATTTATTTATTCTAATGGTATCCTATTGTTTACTTAACACAGACAATATTGTTTAATACTTTGAATATATGATAGCGAAGACTGTAAAATTAATCTGAAACTGCAGAATGAGAGAAGAAAAAATAAGATTATGTAGAAAATATTTGTCACCTGTAAAATACCATGAAGTACAATCATCTAAATGACTTTGAAAAATTTTTAATAGTGTAGACACTATTAAAATATTAATCACCTCTTCCACACTGCATATGCCCAGTTCAAAAATTTTTCTAATGGCAGTTAAATTGCTTAAAATCAATAAGACATATTTGGGCTAGTGAATTTTACCCTAGATCAGTATTTCTTACTATATCATTCGACAGATATTTTCAGCAATAGCTAATGCCAAAGGCCTCGTTAGCTAGAATCTTGGGAGAATGTGGTATACCATTGTGATATTTCTGCCAGTGAAAGAGACCCTGCTTCATCATATAAGGTGAAATTTGATCAGAATAAAGACAAAATAGGGACACTTGCAACTTCAGTAGTAATTAAAAAAAAACCCAAACTCAGGTAAAGATAGAAAAACAAGGTCAAGGGGAAGCATTTTAGGTTGACAAACAAAGATTTGTGTTGGCACAATGATGGGAAAACTCTGGCATGGAAATTATTTTGTCATGCCCCATGAATGTGTAAGACCTGCTATTTCAGAAGGCTCCACAAAAAATATTTATCATTCACTGGCAGCATTTTAGTTGTACTCAGTCTATCTACTTTTTGGAACTTGGATGTGACATCAACAGCAAGCATGGAAAAGGCAACTCCTAATTATTTTCATACTGTTATTGGATAATGCCATAGTTAGAGTTAAAAATGTGGCCTATCATAGGCATCTCAAAGTCCTATTCAGTCATAAGGAGAAAATAATATTCCCCATTGATGCCATGGAAAATTTTAAATATGCTTAGATCAAAACCATTAATAGGCAGTGCCTTGCTATCAACTTGTGGTGTTTTTTTGTTTTTCTAACCTTTCTATTCCAACTGAAGTTTCAGTATTTTGAATTTTGTATCAATTCAGGATTGAACTGAAATATAAAAATAATTGGAATAGTCTAGTGGAATATCATAGTGGCTTATAAAAATCTTTTTTTAGGTGAGGTCAATTTAAAATGATGAATATAATTTCTGAGATTTTCCTCCATTCAAGAACAATCAAAAGGGACCTAACGTAACTCCGATAAGCTCAAAACTAGAGATAATTCATCTGGCTAGATGTGTGGATGTCTACCTCCACAGTGAGCAAGGCACTGTAGGCTTGGTACTCTTTCCTAAATTAACACAATCTTCTTGACCTTCTTTACAACACTCCCTCTGCACTTCATTTCTTCTGCATTTGCATTTCCCTTCTCATTGCAAGGATTGTGATCTGGTTTCCAGAAGTCCAGATCTCTCCAGTGCGTAACAGCCTGTGCTGTTAGGATTAATGTTTAATTGTAGCCAGGTGTTTTGGTTCCTCCATTAATGATAGTTAATTTCTGTCATAACCTTGACTGCAGAGTCAAGGAGAAAGTGACAAATCTCAGACCTAAATCACTTCAGCCTCTAAATAAGGGGTTTCTAGGCTGCTTTTGGTGTTTGGTTTGGTTTTTTTTTTTTTTTTTTTGCCGGCGTTTGCTGTTTTTTTTTTTTTTTGGTAGCAGCTGTTCGCTGTTTCTCTGATTTAATAATAGCCGACAAGAAATATGTTTCCTAGGACCAGTGCATCTTGAATTTTCCTAGTTTTCCAGTTATCAGTGCTAAATTAAATGAATTAGATAAGTTAATGATACTCCATAGTCATCTTCAACTCATATAGTTTTTCTTTCTCATGTTTGGATGAACAGTGATGCAGTTTTCCTGTGGCTAGTCACAAATTTTTTGTACATGTTACAGGAGGAGTAACTATGACTCACTTAGTAGGAACTACTCTTAATTGCTAGCTGGGTTTTACATCTGAGGTTACTCCTCATGGGCCCACTGTAGTTTTGCTTATATTTTGGTGGTCTATCCAGCAGTACAGGATTCCTGTACCAAATAACAAAACAAACTGTGTTCTTTCTTAGCTGAAGAAGCTGAGAAAGTGTGCACAGTATATAATGACCCATATCTGAGGGATGATGAAAATGAACTCTTGATGAAACCCAACCTGGTCTTTATTAGAGGCAATCTGGCTCAGGTACTGGACTTGAATGTGTGTTATGAACACAAACCTTCTGTGTTCCCAAATGTGGCTGTCAAGAAAGTATATAAAAACAAGCAGATTAAGATTTGAAAAAGCACCAAAGTGATCAAATATTTCAGTTTCTCTGGTGGCGCTAAGGGAAAATGGTGTTCTGCTAGTTACACCTTGACAGCCCTGAGCCTCACAAAGAGCATAGCAAACTGAGTAACAAAACTTTTTAGCTAGTGACCCTTACTCTTTATTATGGATGTAATAAATATCTTTTCAGTTATTGGATGAACTGATAATGATGGCTACATTGAGAATGGGGACTGTTGATCAGACTATCTGTTCACTTTATGATGGTGTCACAACAAAACCTCACACTGGTTTGGACAGTTCACTTTTAATGTCCTGAATCAGGTTCCCCAGTGAGGTTCATATTTCCTTGCTGCATCCTACCAGATATCCTGAATTAATCAAGGATTCTCCAGCCCATCTCAGCAAATTCCATCCTTCTGATAATAGCACCTAGTTATTTGTATTGCTAGATCAGACCAAATCATGATACTAGCTCTTCTAAATGTTATCCTGAGCCTGTGCCTAGTGGCAGCAAATAAAGTACATGTGATGGTGTGCCCTGTCACATGATTTATCACAGCTCCATAGATGAACAGAAAGGGCTGATCCACCCACCATGGCTGAACAGAGATGGAGTCAATGTTTTGATATAATCTCTCTCACATATTAGATAGTCTTATCTAACATTTTTAGATATCTTTGGTTTGCCTGGAATATTCTCAATACAGAGTGAGTGATGTTGAAAAAACTGATAGTCCCACCCATGGCGTGGAATGCTCAGAAATTCAGCAGTAAAGTCGTCATCATCATTGAAAAGGTTGCGTTGATCCCAGGAAGGATATTATTATTCCTCCACTTTGCTCCTGAGAGATGCTGTCCTATAACCCCCAAGTAATACTTTGGTTTTATTTTTATGAGAAATAAAATCCAATCTGCATTCTGAAGTATCAGGTATCAGCTTGCAAATAATATAATGCCTTTTTTATTTACAGATGCTGTATGTAATAGGTACTTCATGTTTAGTAAAGTGGATGATTGCTTTTTAAACTGAGCATTTCTTCATAATACTGCATTGTAAATAAATTGTTGTACTGTAAAACATCACCACTCTCTCACAAGCCTCT
>VZSZ01011988.1:1069-13036 GCA_013398815.1 Ibidorhyncha struthersii | reverse complement strand
GTCCTCTCTCCACAGGTCCTGCCAGGAGCCTGCTCCAGCATGGGCTCTCCATGGGGTCACAGCCTCCTTCAGGTGCATCTACCTGCTCCGGCATGGTGTCCTCCATGGGCTGCAGAGTGGATATCTTCTCTGCCGCTGACCTCCATGGGCTGCAGGGGAATCTCTGCTCCAGTGCCTGGAGCATCTCTTCTCCCTCCTTCTTCACTGACCTTGGTGTCTGCAGTGTTGTTTCTCTCACATGTTCTCACTCACTCTCCTCTGGCTGCTGTTGCACAGCAGTTTTCCCCCCTTCTTAAATATGTTATCACAGAGGCACTACCACTGTCGCTGATTGGCTCAGCCTTGGCCAAGCAGCAGGTCTGTCTTGGAGACAACTTACACTGGCTCTATTGGACATAGGGGAGGCTTCTCACAAAAGCCACCCCTGTAGCCCCCTCACTACCAAAACCTTGCCACGCAAACCCAATACAAATACATACTTACATTCTGAGAGAAAAGCTTTCATATCACTTCAAAAATCTCAGAGATTCTCTTCAGGTTCTCTCCAAGGAGGACATTTTCACTCAATGATGTCGAGTGCAGTTTTAAGATTGTTTCATTGCAAGACCATTTTCTGCTATGTCCGCATGAAAGATGTGCACCTACATAGACAGCAGAAGCAGTCAAACATCCATCCAGCTGTTGAAGTTCTTAACATGAAGTTATTCTAACACTGATATTGCTGGGCACATGAGGACACTTACAGCAAATGCATCTTTTAAACCTTCCTGTATTTCAGTCTATTTCTACAATGAATGCCAAAATGTCAGCATGTCCACTGTAGTTTGTTTAGTAACAGATAGGAAATGATAGATATGACACATAGGAAACTGAAAGCCATTCAGTATTATGAGTGATTATCACATTGGCAGCACGTGCTGACTCTATGCTATCCTTTTGGAGTTGTTTTGACAGATGCTACCAAGTGACACCCAGGAAAGAGAGAGAGAACCAGGGCTGGGGGAGGAAATAGTAGCAGCGCTCAAATAAGTGGTATCTAAAACTTAAGAGAAGCCAACTTCTTGGAAGGATTTTGGCAAAAGGCCTTTTATGGTCTCTTCTGTCTGTCTTTTTTTCTTTCTCCTCCCCCTTTCTATATGCTTTCCATAAACTTTCCAAATATTTTGAGATGAAGTGAAAAAGAAGACACACTTAAAGAAATAGCTCAGTGCTGATAAGGGTAGCACAGAGTTTGGGTTGTATGTGATTTGCAATAGCCATGCAATAAGAGGGAAGAATGAAGAAAATCCTGCTTCATCTCTGCTGTGGAGCCGAAACAACACAGCACTACGATTGCTCCAAGGGATTATTCCCTGCCTTTGCTTGAACTGTCCATGTAGCAGCCTGACGTAGATGAGACAAAGGTATGAGGTTCAAGGAGAAGAGCAAGTTCAAAAAATCTAATGCAACCATGTCATTTATCTCCACCTTTCTCTGCAGGGAGTTAAAGACAGTACTTCAGCAAACATCATATAGTAACTACTACTTTATAATTTGGCAGTGGGTTGTCCTTCATGCTTTTCCTCTCCTTAAACATTCCCTGCAGCATCAGTATTGCTGTCTGGGCTAACAGCTAAAACCTGCCAGATACAGTTTTCCAAGAAAACACCAAAAAAACATGTATTTCTCTGTCTTTTCTTCCCAGCTTTGTGCTAGATGCTGTTTTAAATGTTTATGTTATGTGCTAAATATACTTCTGATTAGAGCTAGGATAATTCTTTACCTGAAATATTTTATTAGTACCTGAAAAATGCAAACTCATGCCTTTAAAAACAGTTTGAACTTGTGCCAAGTTTGTTGAGTCATTTCAGCCAAAAAAAATTGGAAAGAAGAACAAAATATGCTTCCTCCCAGCACCCCAGTACATTCTAGACTACCATCGCTAGAATTTCAGCATCTTAAAAGCAGTCATATAAAGCAGGCATAGCAGAATATCGTCACTTTGGAAAGCTCTGAATGCATCCACCTAAGCCTGGGGAACTGAGAAAGCTTCCCATATCTTACCCCAGATGTATGCACACTGGCCATATTAAAACTGCTTTCTGGAACGAGTGTATGTGCACCACAACCTGCTTTAACTGGAAGAAGAGCTGAGTAAACAGGGAAACAGAGACTTTAATGCATTTGAATTGGTCCTCTGGTTGGAGGAATCAAAGGACCAAGAGTTTGGCCTGCACCTGGGAACATAAATCCATCCTATAGTTTAGACAAAGCACTTAAAAAGGAGGACGTGGTAATGCTATCATAGCACTAAGAACTATTACTACTGAAGCTTGCCAATGGGCAGCTCAAATGCAGACTTACCTGTTCCAGCTTATGCACTATGGGTTTTTTGCTAGCACACTTTTAAAAACCGTACAAATAAGCTGTAAAACATTTTAGTTCATACATGAGAAAACACACTGGTCAAATACTATAACAAAAAGGTGAAGTAGTTTAGATTATACATTTAAATCATCAAAATGAAATTCATTTAATGTTTGGAGGATTCCCTAACATTGGTTTAGTGGGTGTATATGTATTGAAAGTGCCTGGGGGAGGAGGCAAGATATTTAGACCCTTCTATCATGTAAAGTAACAAAGACCAGTTTTGTATTTGTTGTAAATTACATTATACGGCGGCATAGCAGCCTCTGAGTTAGGGGAGTGTAAACTGTCATAGTCAATAACTTTTTTATATCTACATTTTCCTCATTTCATGTGAATAAATGGCTGCACAGAATACTGGGCAACAGTGAATCCAGATATTTTACGCAGTGACTCTTTCTTTGTAAGTTAGCCTTTCCACTTCCAGAATGACACTCTAGACCACACTCTCAACCTGGGTAAATAAATATAACTCTGTTGATTTGAAATAAGCATGGCATATTCAGTCCAAATCTTCCCCTGACCAGCGAACATTTTATCTGTTTGCACATCTGGACTCACAAGGTCTTATGTGTACCATGGTTGGGATCTGCCCAGATATCCATTCATGAAAAAGCTTCGTTCATGTACCATAAACTACTGATATTGGAACAAGAGCAATTACAGTCTTGGTTTTCTACTTGACAATTCCTTTTGGAGGCAATACATGATCCTTTCAGCTGCATTGCCCTTACTGTACACACCATCTAACAATGCCTCCTTTTTAGGCCATAGGTGGTGGGGCATAAGCAGAACTGAAAACCAAGTTTCTTCCATCATAACAAGATATTAAGGCTTCATTCCTTAAAAAATGTCCAAAATCTTCCTGATTGCTTCTCCTTTTGCATACTAGTGTAGCCAAGTGCATGATATAACACTAAACAATTAAATAATTAATAAAATGCAAACTTCACTAATGGTTGCAAGGAGAAAGAAAAAGTTTTTATTTTACCATTTTGTGATAGCTTCCCTACACACGCACCTTCTGACTTTCTGTTGACATTGGCGTTGCTTATCTTTTCCAGCCTCCCACACATATTGATTACCTCTCAAACTGATGCCCTCTGTTGTCCCCTGACTTGCTGCTTTACCTGTCTCTGTAACACTTTTACATTTTTAGTTCCTTCTGTTCATACACATAGGCCAAATTTATCCTTGGTTTACTGCCAAGGAGTTACATCAAGTATAAATTTGACCCTCTCAATCTTCCTTACTGCTTCTGAATTCAAGTTTCCAAACACAGATGAAGACTGTGTCCCCATGATGAAGTAAGTATTTATAGCATAGGGCTTGACCCTGCACACAGAGAGAAACACCAGGCCTCTAATCAAAGATACAGCTTCTTTATAAGCGTAAGCACATGATTTTAAGTCTCTGTCAGACTTCCCCTCTCTCTGTCCCTTCATCTCTACTTTTTATTCAACTGACAGGGAAAAGGGTATCAAAAGCCTCTGTCAGACTAATAAATATATGTCTGTGTAGCATGTTCATCTACATGAGATCTGCCCTAAACTAACTTCTTCCAAAAATTAAACCTATACATAGGAGGAGATTAGAACTTGTGAGAATCTCAGTATTTACCATGATTCCTTAATCACTGCAAATCACGATCCTTTGAAATTTTGATGCTTTCATCCTATGTCACAGAGTCCAACCCTTACATATATGTTATCCAATATGCAAACAGAAAAACATAACGTAAGTATTTATTATTCTTACATACGATTTTATTTCCTTTTATTTGTTGTAATGAATTTTTTAAATTTTCATTTTTAAAAGGCTGTAAAGGATAATTCATTGCTTAAAACCACAAAATTATGAAACTCATTTTAAATTGCTCAATTTTAAGTGATTTCTTTAAAAAAGAGCAAAGAGAAACAACAGAAACAGACTTTTCTTAATTCTTAAATATCTTAATCTTTTCAATGATCTTATTTAAATAAAAATATTCTACTGTTGGTATTTAACATTGAAGAATTTCTCCTTCCATTTTTACTGTTTTCTTGTTGTAAAGTGTTATTTACTATCTGTGATGTGCATCTATCTACAACTATCCTATCACATTTATTTCACAAATGTGTATTGTAATTTAAGATCATATCTAATTTGTAAATGTACCCTAAGACATTTCAGTAGGAGCCCTTAGATAAGATCCTAGAGTCAGAGATTGTGAATCTCTTGTGCCTGTTGAGCTCATATATAAGTATTGAGAATTACAAAGTCATGAAGACAGTGGATAAGGTAAAAGTAGAATGATTTCATTCATCAAATCCCATGATGATAGAACTAGGGGGCAATTTATGAAACTCATAGGAGATCAATTTAAAGGAGATAAAATACCTGTTTATACAGAAGTCTGTAAATTTCTGGAACTTGCTGCCACAGGGATTGTGGAGATAGGCATTGCTAGCAGGTTCAGAAAGAGTTTAGAGAAATTAAGCAGGTCCTTATAAGGACAACAAAAGGGCTAAGCATGGCTATATTGTCTAATATTTCAGGATGCTGGGGAATTATGAGAGGAATGGCCCTCAGCAGTGGTGAGGCTCACATGCTTTCCCAAAGTATCATCTTGTACTGCCACCCTCAGACTGCATACTGGGCTAGAAGAAGGATCACTGGTCTGACCCAGCAGGGTGTTTTTCTTCTTTATGAACATGGCACTCCAGGATCTTTTTGGCATGCATGCAGCCTCTCTCCTTTAGTACATCTACCCTCAGCTACAGCCTGTCACATTAGTTTCAGGGAAGCCCAATGTTAGTCTTCCTGTCTAGCCTTGTTTGCAGTGCCAGCCAGTCTAAGAGAGCAGCCTGCAATAGGTTGTCCTGTCTGAGGCTGATCATTTGACAGCATCTGGAAACATTAGGGATACACGGTGACAAACAAGAGCTAAGCATGAACTGCCACAAATGCAAGTACTTGCATGTTTAGGTATGTTTTGAGGACTTCATCTCAAACTGCTTCCACTTCCATACTAATGACCTTCTCAAAGCCTTAACCCTTTGTGAATGTAGGGCTACTTTGAATACGAAACACATTTTAGATGCAGATTTATGTCTTCAGACAAACACAGACATTGCCATTGGCTGATGTTTACTCACACTGACATTAGTGACAATTTTGGCTGGAACTGATAAAACTCTACTTCTCATTCTTTGCCCACAGATTGCTAGTTACCCTGCTGAGCACATAGCTTTTGGTGTGTATAACTACTGTACTGTGTGTGTACCTCCAAAATTGATTTGAAGACTTCTTTGTGACCTTGTGATCTTGAGCTGTCTGTATGCCACTGAGTCCTCCAGCATAAATTTGAGGAGGATAATGTCCCCGGGGGACAGCTAAGGACTGTGCCAGTTTCCAGTGGCACTTCAACTCCTGAGAGGGATATGGAAACCTCTTAGACAGCTTGACACAGAGGTGAATCTTCTGTGACTACCTGGGAACTGTCACATCCAAGTAACACACATCTCTTGGGTTATAATGTCACCATTCATTTTCAAAGCACAATTCTTATTTTTATATGCAGAAGACATAGTCCTTGTTAACAGAAGCAAAACGGTTTACTCACTGTTTCACTCTCATAGTACAGAAAAATGCTACTCAGTTCAAAAGTATCTAAAACATGCAGCAACATTTTTCAAATGAGATATACTTATTAAAATATTATCCTATATAGTTTTGCCTTCAGTGTTTCATCCATTTTCCTTGAACTTTTCCTGTCTTTGGGGAAGACTGGCAAAAACGGACAGACTTACAGTGAATTTTTTTCTGGTTGCACATCTTCCTCTGCACACCTTTTGTGCATGGGTTTTCTTTCCAGATAATAAAAAACTAATTCATTCAAATTTATTGTAGTGGAAAAGAAATAGTAAAAATTGTTACTCAGTTCACCAATAAACTAGCAGATACTGTGCTAATTCATTCAGTTGTTCCATGCTTTGTCTCTGAAGAGGATAGAAAGGTAACAACATCAAGAAATACTAAGGTAATCATAGTAAAGGTTTTAAAAAATTAAGTATGACTTCTGTTTTAATTAGCATTGAAGACAGCTTATTAATGCCAATATTTTTAAAGATGTGGAGCCTTTCTCATCTCATTATTATGGTTTTCACTGTGATGCAATTGCCTGTAATCAATACAAAAGAACTTTCTCACAGTAAATATAAATGTCACACATTTTATATACATGGTTATATTGGGATTTCAATATATTTTAAACTGTTTAATGTAAAGTTGAAAAACTAGGTTACACATGAGTGAAAATTTTGACTTTAAGCAATTTACATAATTCCTACTAAATCATTGAGAAACATATCTTCTCTGATTAGCAGATATAGCAGGCAGAAAATAGAAAACACTTTTTAAAGACATCTCTAATCATATCATTCAATAAACTAATGAAAACTTTGTTCATTCATGGTGTGAAAACCCACAAGTGATGATTATTTATTTTCTCTAGGAGATTTATTCTCATCATAAAACACTTCACTGGCAGAAATCTTTCTTCATATTTATCTTACATTTCTCCTTTTTAAAACATTATTTTATTACACCAGTATATAACTTTCATTTGTTGAACTATATGCTTTCAATTATACTTCAAGTCCTTTTTATCAATTGCTGTGATGATCTGACTTTTATGGTGTTCTTGAAATCTCTTGATTCCTAGAGCAGTTTGGAGGCTAACAGTAATCAAAAAATCTTGATGAGAAACAACTTATTGAAAGCAACACATTCTGGTACACAGTGTAATAAATTATATATCGCATATACTACTGGTGCAGTAATTATATGTTGAATGTAGCCTGCAAAGAAGGAAGGCAGTTTGGAGGCTTAATCTATAGAAGGCTGATGGGTTTGATTTTCCATATTCAAGCAAAATTTAGCTGTTATTTTCCAGATCAGTTTCAAATCATTGGTGATAGGAGAAAAACTGCCAGCAAAACTTTGACCCTGGATATGGGAAGAGCAGACTTTGGGCTGCTGAAGGAGACAGTTAGTAAGGTCCTCTTGGAATCTGCTTTTGAAGGCATTGGGGTCCATGAATGCTGGTCACTTTTTAAGAGCCATCTCTTAAGAGCACAGGAGCAGGCAGTTCTAAAGTGTCAGAAGTCAAGCAAGCGGGGCAGAGATAACATTGGTCCGTTACTTGATGAGGTTGGTCACCTCAGAAATAGGGATGTAGACAAAGCAGGGACGTTTAATGTCTCCTTCTCCTCTGTCTTCAACACTGATGATGGGCCCTGGGACCCCCCGGAGCCTAGTGTTGGAAGACCTTGACTTAGGGGACAAGTTCAGCCAAATCTGAACTTGTTCAAGACTTGCTGCTCCAGCTGGATGTGCATAAATCTCTGGGGCCCAATGGGATTCATCCCAAGGTACTGAAAGAGCTGGCTGATGTCATTGTGGGACCTCTCTCCATTATTTTTCAACAGTCTTGGGAGTCTGCAGAGGTCCCAGTCAACCGGAAGCTGGCAAATGTTGTCCCAATTTTGAAGAAGGGTAAGAAGGAAGACCCTGGTAATTACAGGCCTGTCAGTCTCACTTCAGTGCCTGGTAAAATTAGGGAGAAGGTTATTCTGGGAAATATTGAAAAATACTTGAGAGACAATGTTGAGTATGTGTCAACAGTGTGCCCTGGCAGCCAAAAGGGCCGACTGTGTCCTGGGGTGCATCAAGCACAGCATAGCTAGCCGATCGAAGGAGGTGATTGTCCCACTCTACACTGCACTGGTGNCAGTCTACAACTTCCTCAAGGGGGGCAGCGGAGGTGGAGGTGCTGATGTCCTCTCTCTGGTGACCAGTGATAGGACGTGAGGAAAGGGGAAGTTCAGATTGGACATTAGGAAAAGGTTCTTCACTGAGAGGGTGGTCGATCACTGGAACAGGCTTCCCAGGGAAGTGGTTATGGCACTGAGCCTGTCAGAGTTCAAGGAGCATCTGGACAAAGTTTTAGGTTCTTTGTGGTTTAGTTTTAGGTAGTCCTGCAAGGAGCAGGGAGTTGGACTCAATGATTCTTATGGGTCCCTTTCAACTTCAGATATTCCATGAGTCTATGTATTTTTCATCTGGTCTCACTTTAGTAAGCTTTAACTGGACCTTTTGCAATGAGATTGCTGAAACTGTGAGGAAGTAGGTGTACTCTGATTTATGTTTCTTTGTTCACAAACAAGGATATTTTCTTTACTGTGAAAAAAAAACCCCACAATTTGATTAAAATTAGGTGAGTTTTCCACTGCTGGCCTGAGGAATAAGGGTATTTGTAATGTAGAAGTACACAGAAACATAGTCATCATTAATAGAGCCTTGATATGAAGAATAGAACTCTGAAATAAAGCATTTTCACTGTGCTGGTCTCCTGCCTGGCATCTCCTGTGGCTGATCACTAAAGAACAGATGGGAGAGCAGTTTGCAATGACTTGGGGCTTGCTTTGTTGTTGCTTGCTATTTTCTTAACGAAGATACTATTTGCTTATGAAACTAGGCTGCATTTTCAAAGGTAAAAAAAAGTGATATTTTACAAATTTACCCCCACCACAAAGGCAAAACTTCCTACTCTCAACATGCATGATGCACATAGTATCCAGTTTAAAATGAAAGGCGGTTTGGTCTACCTCTGGGAGTAAAGTCGGCACAACCTGTTCTCTGTTGTGCCACCCTAAAACCTAAGTATGAATATGGTATTCCATTTATATGTTGCAGATGTTATCTAAACTTGGGCTCAAGTGGGTGACCTGTGCAATAGCTTGGACCTGGATCCAAGAATATGTAATAAACTCCTAAATTAGTCAGACATCCCTCACCAGATATGTATCCTATCTTGATATTTCTTACATAACTCACATTCTTTCCTGGTAGTTACAAGCTGAACATCATACCAACAAAACAACATGAATACCAATGATATTGAAAAGGCAAGTACTGGAGCTTGTCTGCTGGCCATTCAAATTCATCTGTTTTCTTCTGTATAATACATGCAGTTTGAGAATATTCTTTCAGTTCATGCAAGAAAAGGATTTAAGTTATGTTTTTTATGTACAAGTTTACCCCTGTACAGCCTCTCTTATATAAGAAAGTCAGCTACCAGTTTATTTCAAAAAAAGTGAACCTATGCTTATTTTGTGTGAAATAGTCTGGAAGAGTACAATAGAATATTCCATAGCCAAATGAGGCGTTTTCTTAAAGCTTGCATGAAAAGAACTATGGAGATTAAAATCATCAGTCCTGTACTGAGTATTATCAATCCCAAACCTCTAAATAGCATTAAGCCTTGTCTGGAATTTGCATTCAAGCCTGTATGATGGGAAATTTTACATTTAGAATTGATGGTACCAGAAATCCCATGGATAATCACCATTAGATATTGACTAAACACTTAGGTTCTTTTGAAATCAATTTGTCTGGAGAAATTGATATACCCCCTGGGCCACATTTAAACAGAATATAAAAAAAAATGGCCTCCATCTGGTTTTGCACATAAGCTAAAACCAAATTAAGATAAGGAGATGAAAGATTTCTAAAAAATCCTGAGATGAGATGTAAGGATTTGATCAGGCTGATCTGCTTTTCATACCCCAGCCTACAAGTTTTTCTGGGGCTAATTCTAAAGAGTAACAGTTTGAGTGCAACTTTCTTTTTAATGTATTAAATGTTTCAGGTACAATTAGTTTTGTTTGTAATTATGCTAATTGAGGTGCCCTAGCTGAGGCTGCCATGGGGCAGGAGGAGGATGGGCCCCTGGTGGGGCTGGTCAGGACAGGGAAGTCTCAGTGGTGACCTCTGGACCCTGCTGAGAGGGTACTCAGGAGCCAGCAGGACCTCAGCAGAAATATACTCTCCCAGGGGGGTTTCTGTCTTCACCCAGACTGCCCATGGCCACCTGCCCTTCTAGTCAGCACTGTGCTTTCCTTCATGCTCTGCTAATTCTTCTGGATGGCATGCAGTGGTCTAGGGATCCTCACGTATTACTTCACTGTCCAGACCAGGCACTACATCCCACAAAACCTTAAGAACAATACAACTCTTTTGCTTCCTCCTTTAGCTGTAGAAAGTGCCTCAACAGTGGTTATAGGAATTGGCAAGAGGAGGGTGGTATACACTGTTATCCTTACATTTCCTGTTAGCTACCTGCAGTAGAGAGATGCTGAGGTTGTGGTTCCACAAGGTGGATGAGTCTAGTGTGCCTGGCACCAGGTATAGTTGAAGGACAGATTAGGCTGAGCTGGGACAGGCTGCTTCTGCTGGCATGCACTCATTAAACAGCTATCCTGACCCTGCAGCATCAGGCACCACTTGTCCACACCTTCCTGTTCTGTCCCCCCTGTCTAAATGATTGCCACCCTTGGCAGAGTGCATCATCCTACATCAGATCCTCCTAAAGGGCTGCAGCTGAGATTTGTTGGCTTCCCTGCTTGGTTTCACAGCTTCATTCTCAGTCCAGAAGGCCCCACCAGATACAGCTGGTCATACACAGACTGGCGTAGCAGAAAAGTGGCAGCACTGGGAATGAAGGATTTGCCCATGCCATGCAGTTGTATGGGAGAAATGTCAGAGACTGGCATTTCTGATCCCTCAAACTTGAGAGAGGAGAGCTTTCCTAATGGAGAAGTGGTGGTCCTCTTTTCCACCTCCGGTACATCCACATAGGGCAAATCAGCAGACTCTCTAACATCTGTAAACTAGTATTTAATGTAGGGAAGATGAAAACCCTGAAGATCTATATTTTCCCTGCTGCATGGGTAGATGGTGGGTAGAGGAAAAGAGAAAACCAGAAAAACAAAGCCTTGTACTAATTAAATTTTATAGTCAAGATATTAAATACAGAAGGTATGAAAATAAATAATGTTTTGTTTGCATTTAAAACCCAGTTCAATGTGTAGTGTCACCTTAAAAATGTTAGAATATGTTAGCATTAGTTTAAAAAGCTTATGATATAACTAAGGGGAAGAATAAGCTTAGGGAAGAATATAGGAGACTTTAAAATCCATAGTGCCATGTACAAGCCAAGAGATTTCATATTTAACATTATATTCAACCTTTATCACTTCAGGATGAAAAGTATATAGTACTAGTTAGTGGAATCCAAAAGTAGGAATAATAAAGAATTTAACAAAATATTCCACCAAAAAAAGGGGAAAAAAATCTCTTCCTTGGGGAAGATTAATAGAAGAAAGGCAAAAGATGTATACTAAAATGATGAACAGCGGCAAGGCACTTGAGAAGTATTCTTCGGCCTTTCTTATAAATGTAAGAGCAATGAATCAATTAAATAAACCTGTCATTCCAAGGTAAGACAAGGAAATAGTCTTCAAGATGTCAAGATAGACAAGATGGCCCAGCACCTTGTCCAGCTAAATCTTAAAAGTGTCCAGCATAGGGGAATCCACCATTTCCCTGGGGAGATTATTCCAATGGCTGATTGTTCTCATTGTGAAAAATTTTCCTCATGTGTCCAATCAGAATCTCCCCAGGAGTAACTTGTACCCATTACCCCTCCTCTTTTCCATGTGACTCCTTGTAAAAAGG
>VZSZ01011987.1:31394-148335 GCA_013398815.1 Ibidorhyncha struthersii | reverse complement strand
GGGCGGCCACGGCGGGCGCGGATCCCGGCGGGCTGCGGGGCGGGGGCGGCCCCCTCATCAGGAGAAACCCTCCGGGGCCAGCAGGGAGGCACCGAAACGTAACAGTGGTTCGTCGAAGACCCCCAGGGGGCTCAGGCTGCGTGGGTGGGACCCCCTCTCCCGCCTCGGTTTTGCAGAGGGCCCACCCCACTGAAGGGGCTTGACTGGCCACGGGTCCGTCCAGGGCCTCTCTCTACGCCCACACCTGTAAAATAGAAGTGCTATGGCCAGGTATTGTTTGTCCAACAACTCTTCGCTAGGCTAAGCCACATCCATGCCAAGTCACAGCCTCCAAAACGCTGCCTGGCCAAGAGATAAATCTCTTAATGTACAGCTTGTAACGGAAAAAAAATGCACACAGATCCAAAAAGATGCAAAGATGCGTAATCAGAGTGGCACTAGAAAGCATGATTATAATTACACCCGTGATTAGGAGGGAAAGGGGGAGGAGGAAGACAGAGAGAAAGAAACAAGAAATGTGGTGGAAACTTCTTTAAAAATATTCCCAAACCCAGATAATCACAATATTGTTGCCATACTGTCAAGGCATCTTCGAGTGACAGCTTTGAATGAGTGAAAAGTGCATTATTTTTTTTTCCCTTTCTATGAGAGGCACTGTTCTTTTCTTGAGAAAGAAGAAGGCAAGGGGTCATAGAATAAAGTGGAGTGCCTTGACTGTGGAAGTGAAAAATATTGTGTTATCTTTTCCCATGATGCCCATAATTTTCATTACTTTCTGGCAATATATAGATTTTGGTGATGCTGGTGCTAATGCCACTAAGTCAAGAGGCTTTCTCTTTTTTTGAAATAGGGAAGAAGTGTTTCCCTCCATCTATCCAAATGTTAGATATGATACATCCAGAAAAAAAACCCTGAGTCTCTTAGTTTCTTATTGTCTATTACGTTTTATTTTCAATATTATTTTGACTCCTATTAATAATCAATACTGACATGATGATATGCAAGTATAGCTCCCTGCTTTGGAAGAACATAGCTCTGCAACTTGGAAGCATCCTTTCTAGCGGTTACAGCTGGAATTGAAAAGACCTGTGTTTTTTCTGTCATCTTAGCAGTATCTCTGTGACTTGGACCAACTCTTTTTGCTTTTCTGAACTTCATTTTTTTCCATATAAAAAAGGAGGGGAGAGCTAATAGATAAAGGTGCTTGAAATGAAGCTGTAAAAATCAGATATGAATTGTTATTAGTTGCCTAACAAAAAACATTTTTCCCATGGGGTTCATTTAGCTGCTGTGCCTCCTATTCTAGCTTCCATAAATTTGTGGGCAGAAAGAACACCGGCAGCTGGCTCCATATTCTAACACAGGTCCACCTTACACTACTGAGAAATTAGGTTTTGACTGGTGAGGATTACAGGCATAGATGCACTATGTTCGCTGCGTGAAACACAGCGAAAGTAAATGAGCAACTTAGTAAATGGGCAAATCCTTTACTGCCTTCAGATTCTGACACAGTCGGCGGGCAGAGTCCCAGCTAGCATGTATTTCCAGAATCCATCCCTGAGGAGAGTAAGGGCATGAACGGTTGGGTAGCATTCAGATCCGAGCCGAAGATGTAATGTTCTCACTGAATGCACATGACACAGAAGAGTTTTTAACTACCAGCTCTGCCAACATCCATCTCTGTTAGCTGGGGGATTCAAAAAGACACAGGGGCTGTGAGCCTGACCAAGAAACAGTGAATATGCTGCCAAACCTTCATTTTCTCAGCACTTCAGCCTTTCCCTGTTTAATAAGGTAGCCATCATCCATGCCTCAAACCCTCTGTCACGTGGGAAGGGTCAAAGGCATAGAAATAGAGATCTCAATGCCATCAGAATACTGGAAATATGAAGAGACTCGCTTCCTTCAGGGTAAAAATTGCGCGCAATTTGCAGTGTAAAAGCTGAAAATAATATAAGCGCAATTTCTGAAAGGATCATTTCGGTAGAGCCCGTGATGCCTTTTGGTGTCTCTTGGGGATAAGAATAGGAAAGTATGCCATTCAACTATATTTGTTAAAGACCACAGGTCCATCAATTCCTCACCATAGTCAACAATACAAATGGCAGCTGATCGATCCAAAATACTCAGAATAAACACACAACTTCATCTCCACTTTAACTTTAGTGCAGTCTGGGCACTATGTCCGGGTTTAATGCCAAACTAGCTGGGGACAAAACCCCGAGTACTCCAGGAACTCATGGATCTGCTCTCTTTTGCTCTTGCTATCCCACTTTCTCCAATAGCCAAAGAGGATGTGGGTGATGACAAGAAAATCAGTGCATGATTTCTTCATCGGGTAGCTAGCTAGTCACTCTGATCTTCCCAAGCAGTCTCATTACAACTGGTCTAAATGTTTGCCTCTTAGCCTTTTCTAGTTAAAATGTCATATTTGGAAACTCCCAGAAACTCAGGAATTAACTCCAGGTTAAAGTCCATCTAACAAAGGCCACATTTGTTCCCAAGAGCAGTCCTATCATTGGAGATACGAGATATCTCTCTGTAAAATGGGCTGCAGATTCACTGCAGCACAAAGCAACATCCTCTTGACAAGTCAAACAAACTAGATTAATGAGACTGTTAAGCACACACAATAATTTACTTCACTGGGGATTTACAAATGCTTTGATAGATGTGGGGAGCCCAACCCCTCACTTCTTTCATTGTCCCAGTACTCATTTTCACATTTTATTATGCCATAGCGAGAGACGTAGCTGAGACCAGTGGCACTGAAACTTAGCAGGCATTTTCTCCCTCTGTTAAAATCAGCCACTTTTGTATTATTGGCCTGAAGTATGATTATATAAATAAATATTGATAAAATGTTTTTCTCTAATATTACAAAAAAATAGGAAGGAAATGTCAGTGCCTGGGGAATTTGTTTTAAACCCAAAAGGTCTTCTCTTTGTTTGGATACATTCACAAAGATAAATACTTACAAGGACAGATCACAAAAAACCTTGTTTATACAAAATGTGCAATTTGAAGATGCAAGTAAACATGAAACATTTTTTAACAGTAATTATATTTAACTTGTATTCTTGTAAGAGACATGATTACAATTGATTTGATTGCAGGCACTATCGCACTGTGATAGCTAATGCATATTTCTCTTTCAGTTGTAGCAAGTCTAATCATTCTACATTTGTCTGGGGCAACCAAAAAAGGAACAGGTATGTAAACTTTAGACATTTTTTCAAACATTATATTAGAGTCCAACCTATGGATTTGAGTTGTCAGTTTAGTTCTTGAAATTTTTAGTAGTTCGCCTACTTCCAGTGTTCATTTGTTTTGCATATTAGCGTGCCTGTACACACACAAAAATCCAGTGGTACTTTTTTTTAACAAGTTAGTGACCTGATCCACAGCTAGATCTGACTAAAGACTCAGCCTGACTAAAGACTGTAAAGTGCCCCTACTTTCAAATTGGGGTGTTCACTTTGGGCATTGAGCTATCTGCTCTTAAGATCTTTTTGCTTGTTGAAGTAGAACTCGTAATCTGAAACTGGTGGGGATAGAAAGACGTTCTCAAAGGCCGTGGATGCTAAGTGTGGTGAGATCCAAGCAGGGAGAGTTGCTAAGCACAGCACGTGTCTGAGTTTGTGTCTGAATGCTCGGTCCCTGCAGGCCTGAATTTATTTCAGGAAATGAGGATCGATGTCATACTCAGCTTGGATACAGACCAGGAAGAAAGATAAATGCTTGCAGAGCAGAAGGCAGATCTCAGGTGGTTAAAATCATCCTTGGAAGGTGCCTGTCTCCCTCCATTGATCATGGGAGGGAGCCCCAAACAACTCAGCTCTGCACATCAGAGGCTTAAGTTAGATGGGACACTCCTTGGATTTAGATACCTCATTCAGAGCAAAACACAGGAGTTCTCTTCAGACACCTGTGGGAGGTCTAGAACCTACTATCCTTCCTCTAATACAGCTTAAGCATTTTTCTCTCAGAACAATCCATCTTCTTTTAGCCTACTTGTTAAAGCATGATGCCCAGGACATGATCCTTCATCTTCTTCAGCCTGAACAGACTCAAACCTTTGTCTCCAGGCTCTCTGCCAACGTGCAGAAAGGAGGGCAAGAGTTTCAGGGCTAGGAAGAAAGCAAACAAGAAGGTCTGACTCTGCTCTCTGATGATTCACCTAGGAGAAGGAAAGTTCTGGGCTGTGATTTCTGGCCTCAGCGCTATTTATTAATTTTACAGCAAACAGTAAGATAAAAATAATCTATGAACCAGAATCCAGGGATTACTCCATCTATTTCTGTCTGGTGAATACAGAGTCAAGCTGCTGCCCATTTAAAACAATTCATATATTCTATCATAATTCTGTGGGTTTTTCTTGGTTTTGCAACTCTGATGTATTCCTGTACTGTGACACATAGCTTGCTGATAGAGCACATGCTTGAGCCTTTTGAGATATAGGAGTTGGAAACTCACGTCTCCCACTTCTTGAGCACATACTTTACCTACAAGGTTATTATTTAAAAAGCAACATAAATATGTCTCCCCCTAGATATCCAAGCCTCTTCTCTGGTTTGAAAAAATTGTTCTGAGTAAGAATTATATGTTCGTACCCCTGAAGAACAGCCTCGTTTTCCCCCAGGTCAATGATCATACTCTTAGTCTCAACAGAAAAAAGCTGAGGCCACAGACAGAATTGACTGTTTTTTTTCTGTAAGAGAGTTCTAAGTGTCATAGGGACATAATAATTTGTGGCTAATTATATAATGCTTAATGTGATTGTTTCACAGAAAAACAAACTACTTCCGAAGGACAGAAACCAGTGCAGTGTGGAACTTGGACAAAATATGCAGAAGGAGGCATCTTCACTTCTCCCAATTACCCCAACAAGTATCCTCCTGACAGAGAGTGCGTCTACATTATAGAAGGTGACCAGCAAAAGAATCTTTATATTCTATCATCAACTACATTAAAAAAAAATGTTTTATTGTATGTGAATAGTAGGTAAAACCTGTATGATCATGATACATCTTTTCAAAACACAAGATTTAGAGAAGCTCTGGCTCTACACCTTTTTCTTTTTTTTTTTTTTTTTTTGTAAAAAATGTAGACATTTTGTAGAGCATACTAAGAAATACTGGAAAATATTTGATTTATTTCCTGACATTACTCATAAACTAGTTCAGGTGGTAAGTATTCATGAGTCGCTTCATAATAAACACTGTATAATTTATTTCAGGATATTAAGAGAATAAATAGAACATAAAATGCTGTAATATGACAGTAGAAAGAATATTTTAAAATTAGTTTTAAAAGTGAACACAGGAAACAAAAATGCTTTTGACTTTCATGTAGGTATTTTAAACTTATCACAATTGAATCAGGGATGACAAGTATAGCTAGGCGAAGTACAGTAAAGAAATTCATACAGCAAATATCCATATAGTGAGTGTAAAAATTCTTTTCCATCCAAGCATTCATGAGAAATGGAAATAGTTTAAAAAAACACCCCAAAACCAAAATCAAACTAGAAAAGAATGAACGAAACAGCTGGAAGACACAGTTTTTAAAGAGTAGACAGTTGCAGGCATGGAAGTTCTGTAAGAAAAGCAGAGGTGTATTACAAGCAAGTTACGTGGTTTCTTTTCATCAGTCCAAGCTCAATGGATGTTGAAGGGATTGTTGTAAAAGTGAATTTGTGGAAAGTAATAGAAATTAGATACTGTCAGAACTTAGTAGCAGAAAAGATGAATCAGGTACAGAATGGTAAGTCATTGGAACCAAAAAGATTCATTTATGAGTTGTGACTATCTGCAGAATACAATACTGATGCTTGTTCTGTCCATGCTTAGTTGGACAGAATTATTAACTACAAGTGATGGAACCAGGAATTATAGAAATATTTCCTTTACTAAAGATGCAGGTAGTTCCAAGAGAGATTTTCAAAGGTGTATAGCTAATTCAGATTGAATTAGCTGCTTTAGAACTCCCCACTAGACACTTCTGGAAACTGGTCTGTCTTTCCAAATCTAGTGCTGAGTTGATAAAAGAACTATATTTCATAAAAATCTTCCAGGGAAATGATGGATAGTAAATGTTGTCTGTGTTGGTTAGGAAAAAAAGTCACAGCAAGATGACCGAGTTCTCTGAATTCCACTTTAGTGCTAGGTAACCTGACTGAAGTCAGAAGTGAAGAGGTGATTATAAATCATGGAGTCAAACAAGCCCTTTAAAGAAAATTTATGCTTGTCTAATCTTTCCTCTTGAGTCCAGAATTTAAGCAGACTTCTGGTAAACATTTAAGTTCTTTCATGGTTTAGTAATTGATTTAAAATAAAAATAAATTGGAAAAAAAAAAGATGAATATGTATATAGAATATGTACTACTTAGTGTTATATTTTTGTTACACTTACATTGCTAGATCCAGGTCTTTTTGCATATATTAATTAAATTTTCTTTGTAACATTCCTGTGAGACTGGGAAGAAGTAAGCCTATTTTATCTTTAAGGATATGAAACACAGATGTGTTTTATCACTAAAGAGAAAGGCTATGGAAAAGAAATAAAAGATAATCATTTTTGTAAACCTAGTCCAGTATCTCGGGCCATAAGGTGTTCCTCATCTTAGTAAGAAGGTGTGTGAAAGACCTTTATTGTAAAGACCTTTGTCTTTATTGTATTACTTAAGTACTTATAAAAATATAGTTAATAAGCTGAAAAGTGGCAAGATATGCTATTGAAATAGCCTGATTTAGAATAGCTCAAATTGGAAATGTCTAAGAACAATTTAGGAAGGAAAGATTTAATCAAACTGCTTCTATGATGAAGATGAAATTCCATGTTGACAAGTTCGGAGCAAAGTATAGTAGAAGGAAAAATCCAAATTCAACAGACGTCTTGTTATATTTTATGGGAAAAATCAATCTGGCAAAAAACAGTTGCACATAATTTCTTATGACACCAGTATTTTCTGCTTCCTGTCCAGCCATAATATACAGTTTGGATTGTACCAGGGTATTTTAAAACCCCTGATGACAGCAGCTCTATCAGTATATAATTTGATGGGAACCATGCATATTGCATAATGTTTTCAGCCCTGATCTCCCCTGTCCATTTCTATCTCCTAAAACGATCAGGAATAGTCATGTCTGAAAAGTGTCACAAAAATAAACAGAGATATAGTAAAATATCCGAGCAATGATATTTTTAAAAGTGGCAGTTTTCAAAAGAGGCAAAATGAGAAACATTAAAGGACAAAAAAAAAATATTTTCTAAATTAGAGACAATTATTTGTTCATATTTATTTTTCTTACAAAATACAAAGATGGCAGAAAATTATAAAGAAGGCTAGCAAGTGAAAACCTTTCCCTTTGTCTTCCATATTTTGTGGAATTTGTTGGCATAAGTTATTGAAGTTTAAGGATTGCAAAAAAAAAAGGTTTAATTATTTTACTAATAACAATATCTCTGAGGTAAGATAACAATCTATGGAGTGGATAATCCTTGCTAATCCAGGACATAAACATCCATTCCATTTTAGAGTAAGCCAGAAACATCTCTATATGTATCTTATTCTTATATTTATTATTAAGACTCCAAAATGCTTCAAATAGCTTCTGGCTGCTCTTGAATGCCAAGTACCAAACTAGAAGGACTGTGGATAGGATCCGTAATAGCATTCCCACATTTCTGTCTCTCCTTTGTGTGTCTTAGAGAGTTCCGCATAACAGGACTGCATATACCATACTGACAGCTGTGTGATGTGAGTTTAAATACGTATATGAATCACCAGGTTCCTTCCTGCCTGCTCGCTTGCTTTCCTTCATTTTTCGCTATTAAAGACAAACTGGGGCAAATTCTGATGGCTTCACTCAAAGACAGTTCCTACTGACTTTAGTGGACTTCAGTGAAGACTCAGCATGTAGTGTTGTAATAATATTGAATTTCATCTCATGGTACAATTTTTCCCCCCACATTGTAGCTCATCTTAAATGTATGCAAGCCTTTTATCATTTCAAAATTACTTTGGTGAAGTAAAGGAGCTGGCAAAAATTGCCACGATCATAGACTGAGTTTCTAAAAGAGAAGAGGATTTCTCACTGAAGAAGCTTCTATCCTAGCAGTCAAAGGCGTAAGCAGATCAAACAGCTAGACGTTTCTTTTTCTTTTCCTATTTTTTTCTTTTCTCTTATTTTAGTAATAATGATAATTAACTATTGGAACAACTGGGAATTTTAAAGTCCAGATTGGATGCCTTCCTAAAAGAAATCCTTTAGGTCATCCAGAAGTCATGTACCCAGTACAAAAATTATTATGCTATAGAGGAGCTTCTGGTGAATCCCATCTGCCTTTCAAAATGCCTTGAGATTTTTTTTTTTTTTTTTTTTTTTTTTTTTTCAGTCTTACCAGGCCTATATAAAATGTAGGAAATAGCTGAGTGTACACATTAAGTTCCCTGTTGGGCCAGATTTGACCCTTGTTTCTCATATTCATGACTCTAACCTGGCAAAATTCACAGCTGCCTGGAACAACCACAGCGGTAGCAGAATCAGCCTTTGCCAGGCTGCAGAAAATTTGGCATGTGTGCTCCAAAAGGAAATTTGTACAGGAGATTTTGTAGGAGCAAAGGCTTTTGTTTGTGCTAAAAATATGTGGGGAGTGGGATAGTCACACTTCACACAATATATCTTGGTTTGAAAATATATTGGTTTGGAAATCCTGTAAGTGAAATACTTGTAAGATTTTATCCATTCTTCATTTTTTAATAATTAAATGCTTATTTATAAATGTAAGTATGGACCAGAATTGTCTTACAGAGATATGAAATAAATCTTCCATTTTATGTTTGTGGACATTTAGAGTTAGCTCTCTTGAAGGTCTTCCATGATTTCACCAAAGACCATTAAGCTCTGATTCTAGGTATTTCACAGGTGTTAGAAAATAGTCACATATTACTGTATGAAAAATCTCCGCTCAAAGTCCTTTTGTATTTCACAGTGATTTTTGTGTTAAGAAAGTTTTCATCAAAACAAGGAAAGAATCCTCTTTTAAAAGGAGACTATGGGTGGCTTTCTTATCAATAATAGCTGGACACCCAGAAAGACCAAGGATTATTGAAAACTATTAGTACTGTAGCAGCTCGGATAGATGGGGGTAGGTGTTGAGTTCAATGTCTCATTTCCGTGCAGTCTGGTAAATTGAAACAGATTTTTCGCTTAACTTCAGCTGTCAGTTACACGGACTTAGAGGCTGATCAGAATTAAAACCTTAATTGTGTGTTTTTGCTGCAAATGTTCTTCTACTGCAAGTTGGAACCCAATGCCATTTTTTTTTCATTGAATGTAAAATCTCAAGACAGCACTTGTGTAAGATAATTAGATGAAAAATATGACAAGACATGCAAGCATTAAGTAGTCTTTCCATGGTATTAAACATTTCTGAAGAAAGATAATTGGAAGCTAAATATGGAAGATTTTTAAGATTTGAAGTAAAATAATTCTATGAGACAACCTCAATATATTTCACTTGGACTTAACAACAACTTTTCCTGACATTGTAGCCACAGAAAAAGTTCTGAAGGTGTGAATGGGCTTCACCTGTGAATAAGGATACCAGAAATGACCACCCCATCCCTCCTTTTCTGATTAGATGGCCAGATTCCAATCCAGTCTGGAAGAATTTCATATTGTGGGTTTTTTGTTGGGTTGGTTTGGTTTGGTTTTCTGTAACCATACATGCATTATCATCAGTCATTATTCTGGACTTGTTCTCACTGTATTTCTGTAAGTTTTAGTGCGACCACATTTGCAGAGACTTTGTCACAAAAGCTGTGGCACAAGATATGTATTTAGAAAATATCTGCTTGGTTTAGCTTGCATTTGGCAAAGAAACTCGTTGCTAAACCCAGAGTATAAGTGTGAAACAATACCTTTTTTACTAAAATCAAGTTCAAGTTGAGAGTTTGAATTGTGTGGTTTCATTCCTTATGGTCATTTCCAGGCAGATTTGAATAATTTTGTTTCTTAGGTAAATTATTGCAAAAAAACCCCCATTTAACCTTTAACTCTAAATATCCTACAAGATGAAGCACGAAGGTACATTTAAAAACACATGATGAAAAAGTGCATGGATGCATATATAGAACCCTTCCTCCCTGTGCCCAATCTTTTGTGATCACCACAGTCCTCACAGTTACAGAAGCACAAAGTGTTGCATTCCTCGGGACAGTTAGGAGAAAGAACCTCGTCCTGTTTGGACTAGATTGCAGAGCAAGTTGGGACACAGACAGTACTTATACTAATACCTAAAAGAGGTCAGGAAGTGGTCACTGGCCTTAAGACTTATAGGCACAATCACACATGTACAGATTAACTCCTTTCACCTTCCCAGTCAAGAGTACAGACGCAAACTGCTTGCTGTGGATGGTCCTTGACTGATGCAAACCACCAAATCATGCCTAAGAACGGGTTTTGGCAGTTCTGCCTGGCATGGCCAAAAAGATGCCAGGATGTGATTTTAACATTCAAAGAGAGTGAACAGTCATTCCCTAGCCTTGTTTTATTTAGCAGCAGAGAAACAGTGCTAATGAATAGTCAATGCTCCATTCTTGAAGTGGAGCAGCCTCTACACATGGGAGCTTTGGGGGAAAGTAGAAACTTTCCCTTGAACGCTCCTTTAGCTGATACGATTTTCTCTGACCCTCTAGCAAGAATTGAGCTTCACTTGGAAAAGCCTCATCTTGACTTTGTTGAAAAATAAGTAAAAGCAGAGAAGAGTAAACTATAGCAATATTCTGATCCTAAAAATAGTTTGCAATGTGAGATTCAGAGTGCTATATGGAGGTTGTGGAATTCGAGCAGTCTTTTTTCAGGCCATGCTTTCACTGAGTCAATAGATCTCATGCGTAACTCTGTAGGCCTGATTCTCTTTCACCCACAAAGACTCCTTTTGTATTATACTGAGGCTATAAATGGCTTTAAAGCTCCTTTTCAAAATCATGTCAAATGACCCACCTATAACTCAATGGGGTCCTCATGCCCATCTTTATGATGCATTACCCAAGTCTTGGATTCAGAGAAGACCTGTTAAACGTTTAGCTCTAGGCCAGCACTTGTAAGCCTCCTCTTGGTATGAAATGGAGTAGTGAAGTCCTAACACAGGAAGTTTATAAAGGACAAATGTGTTATGTTAATGGCATATACACAAGAACAACAGCATAGACCATTTTTGAAGCAATTATCTCTTTGTTGCTGTGAAAAGCAGAGCAGACACACACTGTGGTACAATGCTGTCCGACACGAGTAATACTAGAAGAATTCATTTTCATATCTAGTTTCCAACATTAAAACATTACAATAAAGCTTAGGTAGGTTAATAGCATAATATTTGAATACTGAGTATATAAGACTTTCAAGCCTTAATGAGCATTATTAAGATGACCTAAAGCATTGCCAGGATGGAGTTTCTGATACCTGACTCTGCAGTCCCTAGCTGAATGATGAGTAGTTCTCCACAAATCTCCTTAAATGGAATAAGAGCATACAAAGTACAATCCCAGATTGAAAGGTGTTGGTTGCTCTCTTCTGCCCTAGTATTGCTTAGTTACATTTAAATCAGTATTTGTTATAAATATGTGAAGTCAAGGGTAGAAACATCTGAATAAAATTAATTGATGATGTCTTCCAGTTATTTAGTCTTTCACTATAATCTAAAAGATCTACTTTGGTCTTTAGACCTCAACAAGAGTAGCGTTAATAAGTTGTTCTTTATGAGCTTTATTGTCTGATTTTAATTTTGTAAGTTTTTTTCACACTTTCAATGTAGTTTCATTTCCATAGGCTGTGAATTTGGTTCAATTATATGTGAAGTTTTAGGGTTTGATTTTGCTATTGAATTTGTATGAGCACAAAGATCACAAATTTCCTATAAATTGGTACAAATAACAACAAGCCAATAGTAAGTACCTTCCTAAATGTGATTTTTTTCAAATTGAGAACAGTAGGTAAGGTTTCTTTCCTACGCTAAAATAAATATTTCAATAAACATGAATCACCCAATTATATTAACATTGAATGTAAAGCTATTAAAATAATCTTTCTCCTCTAATAACCTGTGTTAACTTATTTCTTCAATGCTTCTCATAAACTGAGATCATATTTATTTACATGAAATAGTTGTAAATGGGATCTGACTGTGTGCTCTTACATAAAGGTTTTAAGATTTACCTAATGTCTGCTTATTTAGTTCATTTTAAATAGTCTCTTTTCTTAAGTAAGTAATGAGCTTATCCTAAAAGCTCCAATTTAAAACATTTCCAAATACATACAAGATCTAGGTTCTGGTCACACTGATAGTTTTCCGACTATTCCTGAGGAAAGAAATGGAAGGGTACTGACTGCTGGAGTGGCAGTAGTTTCCACGTTAAGCTTTCACACTTGGCTTGGAGTTTGATCTTTCACGTTTTATTGTGAAAAGAATGTTAACTCAGGAAAAGCTCATAATAATTTCAACCCCTTCTAATATGTGTAAAGTGTAGGACACAATCCCATGAGAGGCACAGCGTGCAGTGACACAACAAACTCTTGTCTTAGCAGAAGGCTTTGTCAGCAAAAGACTATATCGCACCACGATCTATACAATGAAGGCATAAATTTTTTGCTATGGACAGGATTAAGCAGAAGAACAGTACACCCCAGGGATGCTGCAGCTCTTAAAATTTGTAGACAAAACCATGATTTTTTTCTCCTTTTAAGAAAATACTATAGTTCAAGCAGTAACTATTTTACCTTATACAGGAGATGCCAGGGAATATTTGTTTTAGAGCTCATTCTGGCTGCCACTAGCTTTAGTGTCTATGAGTAAAGATGTATCTTATGTCTAATTGAGTGACCACTATAAGGTTTCTTAGAGGTTTTCAGTAGAATATTGTTTGCTCTTTAGTTAGACACTAATTTTGCTTCATCCTTATCTAATTTCTTAAGTGAGAATTCATTACACTTGTCCTTATGTTTCAAATAAGATGATAAGTAATTCTGAGTATAAGCAATCATGCTCAAACCTGTCATTAACTACAATACATATAGGAACAGAATTTGTCCTTCTTACTATAGCATAGTTCTGATCAGGTTTTTCTTCATCTTTGTGAATATGAGGTAAAAAAGTATTCTGATTAATATTCTCCCCACTCATCCACAATATAAGAAAACACTGTTTTTCCGGATGCGTAAGTTTCTTAGAAAGATTTTGTGTTTGAACCCGTTGTTCCTAAATTGTATTTTGCTTATATCATAGATGACTCTCTTAGTTTTGCTAAGAACTGCTGTCATGAACACTTTTTTAAAGGAGAAGAATAGACAAGTAAGCTGGTGGTGGTGAAATCTATAAAAATATAGATGTACTAATTTTCAAACAATTTTTTAAGCAAAACATTAAGATGCATACAAAATTGATACATTTGATTTACTTTAATTTTGTTTTAGGTTTGAGGGGTCTTGGTTTAGAAAATAATGAAAATTATTTTCTTTTCATCTCTAGCTGCCCCTAGACAATGCATTGAACTACACTTTGATGAAAAATATTCCATAGAGCCTTCTTGGGAGTGTAAATTTGATCATATTGAAGTACGAGATGGACCTTTTGGCTTTTCCCCAATCATTGGACGTTTCTGTGGACAGCAAAATCCACCTATGATAAAATCCAGTGGCAGATTCCTATGGATTAAATTTTTTGCTGATGGTGAGCTGGAATCTATCGGGTTTTCTGCTCGGTATAATTTTACACCTGGTGAGTACAAACCATCACATTTTTTGATAGAAAAAGCTTAGCGTAGTAGCTTTGTTAATGATGTATAATTGAGCTGTTGAATAATATCTTTAACTGGAACTATGTTTATTATGAAGGAAATTATTAACAGATAGGAAAATGATACAAGGTATATATATCTTTGTAAAGCTTATTCAAGGAAGAAATTTTCAATACAGTTTTGTCCAACATGTATATATTCAGCCTCTGCAGTTTTCAAAAGAATTATTTTCAATCGAATTCTATTAGAGAAAATAATTCAAATTGTTTCATGGGAAGTTATGTGTTTTATACTAGATTGTTACACTGTGCAGCTTTTCTTTCAAAATGATCACTGATAAAGTATTCTAATAAAAAAATGTAATTATCTCAGGAAATTCCATCATTGCTTTTCCACTTCACTAATCATTTCCCCCAACTGAGGAGTGGAATAGTTCTCCCTTTTCAATAAAGCAAACTATTACAAGTATTGCCAGAGGAAGTGTGAGGTTCAAATAGTAAAATGTATTAAATATTTTTCAAAAAAAGATGTAAATCTTAATTGTAATTGTACAATTATTCCTTGTCACTTTTGAAATTTAATTCATTAAAGTAAAACAAAATTCATAGTCATACTTTCCATTAATTCCCCTCCTCCCCCCACCTATTAACAAAAGATTGCTGATTTCAAATTTGATTTTTGGCTGCAGCTACACTATACTGCACTGCACTGCTGGATTTGACGTAGTTCTGTACCTTCTTATGTGATGAGTCATACCTTAATATAGCTCGCTCTAAAGCACTGTAATTATTATGTAATTTTGTCAATTATGTCACTATTGTTTCAGCTAAATTGTTGTATTAGGTGGAACAATATTCTTTGGAATATCTGCTAAAATTAACAACCCCCAAATTCTGCTTGCTTAATTATTCCAGTAGCATCACAGAAAATAGCAGGTCAACTTGAATGTTCCTCTATGTGGTTTTCTTTCCCTAATGCAACGAAAATAGTTACAGAAATATCCAGGATGGTTCAATTTTCTTTTAAGTCAAAGATACTGTCTTCCAGAGGGTAAACATGTTTAGAAGGTTCAAAGAGCAATGGAACACAAAATTTCTGTAGCAAATAAACTGATAGTCATATATATCTATCTATTATGTCCTGGTCTGAGGTAAAACAGAACCAATGTTCTGTTCAGTAATTTTACTTTTTAGCTGGGCCTCTTCTAACTACTGAAGTTAACAGCATATTGTGCAGAAATGTTCGCTCTCAGAATGATAAGACCTATGTTTATAGTTGGTGTCAAGGAATGGTGTGCAGGCAGGCTCTTGCTCGTGCTTATTGCTATAACAGCCAAGGCCAACCAGCTTTGTTACTTGCCCCTCTGGAGTGTTAGAAGCAGAAAAACGTATAGGGGTCGCACCTGCGGGGAGGAGTGGACAGGACAGGTGACCCAAAACTGACCAACAGGGTATTCCATCCCATCTGCATCACGCTCAGTATAAAAGCTGAGGGATCAAAGGGTCAGCCCTCTTTCTTCAGTGGCCAGCATCCGAGGAGGACTCTGTTCATCTGCCCTTGATCCCAATCCGTGCACTCCTGAATCCAGATCTGGAATCCAGTTCCTGTCCATCACTGAGTCTGGTTTCGGACTTTCCCCATGCCTTCTGGTGATGACATGATAGTCATCCTGGGAGCTTGATCCATTTTTGTATATATTTCATTATTTCCTTTTTAGTATTTAATTATTAACATTTCATTAAAGTAGTTTAGTTCCTTCTAAAGTCATAAGTCTCTCTCTTTCCCTCCTCTCACCTTGAAGAGAGAGGTGGGGGAGAGCATCTGTCATTCTCCTCAGTGGCCAGTCTGGCCCAGACCATGGCAATTATAAATGCAAAGGCAATGGATGAAATGTTAATATATCTGCACTTAGTGGCCTCTGAAAAACAAGTTAAATTTGTGTCTCTCATTTACCATGGCTCTGTGGGCTTTTGCCATGTTCCTCCCCACCTCCACCAATTTTTTTTGCTTTAGATTTCATGTCCTTCTTGTTCCAAAGGGTTATGTTCATAGCACAATGTGCAGCTTATTCTGCCTAAAAAAACTCTCAAGTGAAAAACCATTTTATGAGCCATGTTTTATCCTCATTCCTTTTCTACTGAGGTAAGGTGGATTTCTACAGAGATCAATGCTGGTGAATTGCCACAGCAGCATAAATTATTCCAGACTTCAGATGGAATATCTATGTCTTTTTTCTTTCTTTTTTTTTTTTTTTTAATCTCCGTAGACTTCAATAGGAAGCTGTGCAAATGATAGAGGGTTTCCAGGAGTATTGGCCAAAATGAGACTATGATTAATCTGACAATTGCAAAACAGCACTGCTGCCTCCTTGGTCACCAGTAACAGAATGCAGTTCTCAATGTGGATGATCGCTTGACCAGTCCTTTATTACATAGGCACGGATAGGTGTCCCTACCCGTGGCAGGGGTGTTGGAACCATTGGTATCTAGAGCAGCTGAACAATCAGGGGAGATGCAGTTTGTTGCATCTGATGGGACACAAGCAGCACACTCTACCTATCTGCAACCTGCACAGGAAGCTTCCTCCATCCCTGTGACAAGCACAACAGAGCTGCTTCTTTAGTACCAGCAATTTTTGATGGTCCCCACCCGTATGGTCCCCACCCACCCCTGAAATGTTCCTCAGCTGCCACTTTTGCATTTGATGTCTTGACAGAGGCTCTAGTTTGTTGATAAAGACAAGAAATGTGATATTGAATGTGTGGGTGTGTGGCAGGATTTAAAAAAAGATAATTAAGTAAATTTGACTAAATTGAAACTGCAACCATTTATTATTATTTGAATGGTACCT
Source organism: Ibidorhyncha struthersii (assembly GCA_013398815.1). Lineage (NCBI taxonomy): Eukaryota > Metazoa > Chordata > Aves > Charadriiformes > Charadriidae > Ibidorhyncha > Ibidorhyncha struthersii. The sequence goes on along the minus strand of VZSZ01011987.1, from coordinate 131,684 downwards.
GGAGAAGCAGGGAAAGAAATTATTTACTATATCTCCAGGGTGTACAATAACAGCTAAGTGGATGAAGTCGGAAAAAAGATCAATTAGGGTATCAGGAAAAATGTTCCAATGAAGATCTATTAGTCTGTGCAAATGGAAAGAGCCCTGTCACCTGAGGGATGTTAAAACTAGTTTGGACTGAGTCCTAAAAAAAGAAATTATATAGAAAAATCCTAAGGAATGGACTAATATTTTGCAATTACTAGAACATTTCTGTTTAATAATTTCTTTGACTCCTTGGTATTGAAATTGTTGGAACTCCATCCATCAATGCAACTGTCCAGTGGAGTTTCAATATTTTCTCAACAGGCTGTGTTTTCAGGCGTCTTGAAACAAACATAATTCTTTTGCCATAAATTCTGTTCCATTTAAATAGATTTTTATTCAGAGCACTTTTCAGCAGTCTAAAAGGTGAGATCTAGCAGAAGAAACAACTTTAATGACAAATCCAGAACTACACACAAAACCAATAAAAACACACCCAGTAAGTGGTAAAACTACTGAAAATTTTGCAAAAAAACTCATTCATTATTGAGAGGATAATTTAGGCTTTCGTTTTTGTGATTTTATAAATTATAGGCTTAAGCAAGATGCAGTTGAATGAAACTGCATATATGGTAGAAGGATCAGCCATTTTAAATATCAAAACTGTGGCTGAGGGAAGAAGTTGCCTTTTTCTTTTGTATTATTACAGTGAACTACCAGTAATAACCAGATGCAATTTGGATGTAAAGTAAATTTTCAACTATTTTGTTTACATGAGTTTATAAGCAAAACAAAACTCTATGTAGTACTTTAATTTTTTTTGTTGTTGTTAAATGCCGATTAACTGTGATCATTTCTAAATGGAACTATATGGACCTATGAAACCTTTATAAATGTATACAAATGTTTTGTTGTTTTTTTTTGTAAATGTCATATGTGAAAGAAATAACATAGACTACAACATTTTTGGGTTGCTCTGGTTCATGTTGAATGCAAATTTGGTTGGCTAGGGAAAGACACACGAGACAAGTAACATGATAATGCTTTCTTGCTCTTGTTTTGTCATTCTTTGGGCCACTGAAAGGCCTACAGCTGAAATTTCATTTCACATCTCTGGGTCCTTAGACTCAATCTGTTACCCTTATTTTTCTAAAAAGTTATGTGTCACGGTGTCGAATCACTGTTTTGTGTAGAAAAATTCAAGTATTACTGCAAGGGGATGTATTCTTGAAAATCATACTTTAAAATGAGTCAATTTTTTATTGTAGACAAGGATTCAGAGAGAGAGGATATGTTTCTTTGAGCTTTCTTACTCAGCTAGAATAATCAGATTTCTGTTTATCCTGGTCCCTGATTTTGCAGGACAGTGGCTTAAGATAGCACATCATTACTTTCAGTTTCTTCACTTAGTAGAAGCCATCTGTGTTTTTATTTAGCCTCATTAATATAAAGGTCAGTCAGTAATGTTTTCTGTTCAACTGCCTGATAATGGAAAAAGAAAATAATTTTATACTCTTATGTCCCGAAAAATGGAGTGTAAAACACTGTCTAATCAGAATAATGGTACTTTTACATCTCTATTGCAGTACTACAAGTAGCTGTAGTATGTCAGGGTAATAGAATAATGACATCATCTATCTTGAGGGGGCAAAAAAAACCAACACCCAAATTCTTCCCAATTGGTGAATTTCCATATTTTAGGACTGATGAAAAATTTATTGTAAATGTATTAAATTCAATCACAGTTTCAAAGAACTTAGATATGATATTTTCAGACCATTTTGCCATCCTATGTCCATGTCCTCCCTTGTGTCTATTTAAGGAAGGGGTATTTCCCAGTCACCTGGGACAGCTGAATACATGTGGAAGCTTGCTCACTTGCTTTATTTATTTGTTTATTTATTCTCCTCTTCTGAACTTGGTCCAACTGCTTCTAAGTTAACATCAGCAGTGACAACAACTTGAATCATAAAATCATAGAATCATTTGGGTTGGAAGGAAGCTTTAAAGGTCATCTAGTCCAACCCCCGTGTGACTACCAGGGACATCTTCAACTAGATCAGGTTGCTCAGAGCCCCATCCAACCTGACCTTGAATGTTTCCAGGAATGGGGCATCTACCACCTCTCTGGGCAACCTGTTCCAGTATTTTCCCACCATCATTGTAAAAAATTTCTTCCTTCTACCTAGTCTAAATCTAAACCCCTTTCCCTATTGCTACAAGCCCTACTAAAGAGTTTGTCACCATCTTTCTTATAAGCACCCTTTACTGAAATTCCACAAAAAGGTCTCCCCAGAGCCTTCTCCTTTCCAGCCTTTCCTCACAGGAGAGGTGTTCCATCCCTCTGACCCTTTTTGTGGCCTTCCTCTGGACCTGCTTGGACAGGTTGATGTCTTTGCAGTGATGAGGACTCAAAGCTGGACACAGTACTCCAGGTGAGGCCTCACCAGAACAGGGAAGAGGGGCAGAATCACCTCCCTTGACTTGCTGACCATGCTTCTTTTGATGCAGCCCAGGATGCAGGTGGCTTTCTGGGCTGCAAGCATACATTGCCAGCTCATGTCCAGTTTTTCATCCACTAGTACCCCCAAGCCTTTCTCGTCAGGGCTGCTCTCAATCCCTTCATCCCCTAGCCTGTATTGATACCAGGGTTGCCTCAACCCAAGTGCAGGACCCTACACTTGGCATTGTTGAACCTCATGAGGTTCACATGGGCCCACTTCTTGAGCTTGTCCTGGTCCCTCTGGATGGTGTGTCAGCTGCACCACTCAGCTTGGTGTCATTCACAAACTTGCTGAGGGTGCACTCAATCCCACTGCCTATACCATTGATGAAGATATTGAANGCTCTCAATCCCTTCATCCCCTAGCCTGTATTGATACCAGGGTTGCCTCAACCCAAGTGCAGGACCCTACACTTGGCATTGTTGAACCTCATGAGGTTCACATGGGCCCACTTCTTGAGCTTGTCCTGGTCCCTCTGGATGGTGTGTCAGCTGCACCACTCAGCTTGGTGTCATTCACAAACTTGCTGAGGGTGCACTCAATCCCACTGCCTATACCATTGATGAAGATATTGAACAGTACAGACCCCTGAGGGACACCACTTGTCACTGATCTCCATCTGGACCTTAAGCTGTTGACCACTACCCTCTGGATGCGACCATCCAGCCAATTCCTTTTCTGCCAAACAGTCCACCCATCAAATCCATCTCTCCAATTTAGGCCTCCTTGTCAAAGGCCTTACAGAAGTCCAGATAGATGACATCCATAGCTCTTCCCTTGTCCACTGATGTAGTCACTCCATCATAGAAGACCACTAGGTTGGTCAGGCAACCAACCTGTAATCCAGTTAAGTTTTCTGAGAAACAGTAAACAATCTTGGAGCCATGTGAGTTTGAATGAGTCAGTCTTTTCCCTTTGGAATCAGAGTTGGTTTCAAATTATAAGAACTTACTCATCATAACTCTTCTTTTAAACTTTTGAGCCAGAACCTTCCGGTGTTTTTTAAAAAAAAATGTGATTTTTTTTTTAATTATTGAGATTTCTATCCCTCAGTACCTCAAATTGTTACAAGCAGCTTCCTTAAGTTATGAACTTTTACTGTACATACAAGTGTGCAACAGTCAGGGACTGCATTGCTGTTTATAGTGCATTAGGGCTTTTGGTCTTGTGAATGACAATGAATTTCACTGTTACATCTAAGATGTTGCATTTTCATGTTACATTGAAAATCATGATCAGCTATATAAATGTCCTTTCAAGGGAATTTGATTTGCCCTGTGCTGTTCTGTAGCCTCCATTAACTTACATGAACTGCAGGATTAGGCCCAGTGTTTCAGTACCATAAATATGAGAATATAATGGGATAATGTGTTTATTTTAAATTTCAAGTGAAAAATAATTCCTTTTGTGGAGCAAATGAGTATCTAAAAGACCTCACAGGGTTCTCAGGTCCCATATTACTTCTTGTTATCACATACTTATATTTTTCTTTCTACAATACCCAAAAGACAACTACAGAACTTCTTATTTTAGAAATCCCTGCATGCTGGGAGTGTCATATTACCAACAGAAAGAAGCTGAACATTTAAGTTCCTACTCTGTTGAGCTTTGCTGTAAAAATAAGAGCAATAGAAAATAAGATACAGTTTTAAGTATTCTAACATTGGAAGAAAGAAAAAAAAAAACCTGTTGCATGGTTTAGTAAGAGCTGCATTAACTAGGGACATGAGAGTTGCATTTCTATTGAGCATACGACTGTTGGAGTGAAGGGGCTTTCCAAGTCATGTAATGTTTTCCCACATACTGTGACTGCAAGCAGCAAGTTTCCAACTCATATCACAAATGTTTAAATTTGTATCCCTCTATTGATGGATCTTAAGAGATTTCCAGAGTTTATTTTATTTGGGTATTTTCTGCATCAGCCATTGTTATGAAAGACTGTTCTGGGATTTCTTCTGATTTCTTATGTAAAATTATTCACAGCCAGCTTATGTCTTTGCCTTCTTATATCAACATCACTTGTTAGCTTTGAAACCTTTTTTTCTCACTAGAACTATATGCCACTGCGTCATGAGCTTAAAGATGGCAGTCATCTCTTTTTTAAGATGTGAGTTTGCTTGTCTACACAAGCCAAATTCTTGTATTCCCTTTTTATGCCGTAGGCTCTTTGTTCCCCTTGCCATCGGTACCACCCCACCTCCCTCCAAGAATCTCTTCTCTGTTTCTGTTCCACATCAAGTTGAACACAGTCTTCTAGAGGAGGTTTACTAGGATATTGTACTGCGGTACAGGTACAAATAATTCTTTTCTACCTCTACAGGAAATACCTGCCTTGATATGTCAGTGATCTCACCAATAAAGTTGATGATGGTGTTGCATTGTTAAATATTACTTATGTACAGAGGTACCACATTTCTCTGACAAAAAGTCCGTCTTTTTGGAAGCACTTGGGAGGAACGTTTAACAAGCTTAGATGTTAATTCAAAAATAACACTAAAAGACCAACATTTTGAGATTAAACTGCGTTTTTACATCACCATTGTCATCATTCTCAAAATAGTTTATATTATTACTTGTTACAGAACAATTAAAACTAAATCTTAGATGGAGGAGAGGATTTTCCTTAACTATGCTGCTTTTCTTATGCTCTTTCCCCTAAGGATACGCTTTTGGCTTTATGCCAAAATATATATACACTATACTGAATTAGCTTAATGTTAGGTCTGATATAGAATGATTACCCTTTGCTTTAAACCCTTGCAAAATGTGGCAATAACCAGTGAGCCCTGGGCATTCTTTTTCCCTATTAATTCTTGATTTCTCTGTAATGTTTGTGAAGCACTTGGAAATGGCAGCACAGGGAAAATAATATGGAATTTGTCCTGAACAGAAAGCCTGGGTAGTCATCTTCCACAAGTGATTGGAAAGACCTCATTTACAATGGGAATTTTCACTACCAATATGCATATTCAGAATAGCAGCTCCAAAACCTGTTGTTGAGTATCTTACTTGGTAGTTCTCATTCAAACATTTCAACACCTATTTCTTCAGCGAAAAAATTAGAAACTTCGTGCCTCATATGTAATGAGTAAGGACTTTTTGAATACTCTTCAAATTTGTTCCAGTTCATCTGACTTCCTTATCTGGCAGATTTTCTCTTTTTCTCTTTCTCTAGCTCTTACTGGGATGCGCTTCTGCCTGATTGTGTTGTGGCCTCATCCTGGCAACACTGTTGTCTGTTATAGTTCCTTTTAGTGACCTTGGCAATGTGGATGTCTGCAGAGTTTCTGCTGACAATGAAGCAATTCTTTTATTTACTTATCCATTCCTTAAGTCATTTTTCATCTTTATGTATTGTATCTACAGGTTTCTGAGGTGTTATAAGTATAGCCAATAAATCTTGACAATCACCTCAGTGCTTTTGTATAATCAGCATGACCATGGACCTTTTGTTAGGCAGATAAACTATTTTTTATTCTAGCCACAGAGTGGCAAGTGTTTTGATTCTTTAGCTGTCTGTATAGAAAATGATGCTTTTATATTAGCTACAAAACCATGTTTATATCACTTGTGTTCAGTCACCCATATTTGTTAATCTGACATTTGCATAGGTTCAAGTAACTGTTGATTTTGTTGTTATCATCAGTTAATTTAATGAAGTGTTTCTCAATTCTAACAACAATAAGGATCTTTATTGACATATTTAGGTTTCCTTAAGAGATTTTTTACTCTTTTTATAGTGCTTCTAGCTAATTCTCCTTAAAGAAATCCACACAAACCATTGTTAGAAAGCTTCCAGTCACCTGTAAGTAATAAAAAAGAGTTTGTGCACAATAATTAGAAGCTATGATTCTGCACACTGTAGTCTTTGGAACAGTTATGTGTCTGTTCCTAGAATTGCGTATTTTTGAAGTATGCAATGGTTCATAAATGAGTAAATGTTTCAAATTCAAAATATATCATCTCAGCCTTTTTTTTTTGCATATACTCATCCACTGTTTAGCATTGGTTCATTTTCTTAGGGTAGTATTCATATTTTTTGTTAAGGGGTCATTCCAGAGAGTCTCCTTTTCTGACCAAAACTGAGGTGAATGTTTTTGAATATTGTTTTGTGTATTTGTAGTTCTACTAGGTGTATGTTGTCACCTTAATATGTCTTTTGTGATATTGATGGCTATGATCAATGTTAATTTGTGTACTGTCTGTTGAGAAATGCAGACTGTGTAATTCTTTCATCTCAGATATAATGTTTGAGCTTCTTTGGTGCTCAGGACCAAAAGCAAGACTGTGATTGCTTCAATTTTCATAGAAATTTTGTCCTATCTTTTTCATAAATAAACTTTTAGCTGGCCCATTAGAATATCTATGCCTTTGATCTGTCTTCTCTTTCTCTCTTATTATGTGATGTCAAAGACCCTGCAATCTTTAATATCATACTGCTCTCATGGGGTAGAGAAATACTGTCATGCATAGTCTTTTCCATGTGGGGATAGAGAAATACCATCATGCATAGTCCTTTCCATGTGAGGAACAAAAATACAAAGATTTTTGTAAGAGGTAGATAACAACTCTATAGCTAATTCTAGCCAATGAATGTATTGCGAACATGGTGGAAAATCAAGAGCTTGAATCCAGCCTCTGAACACCTGGACTTACTCCTATCTGTGTTTTTTCTTTCTCTCTTTCACTCTATCTGTGTACAATTATAACCTACCTGAAGCTGCTGACAAGCATTTTTTACCATATATACCTTTACCTTATATATACACTAAAGAGTTATGAACAAACTTTGTCTCAGTAATGTTAAATGATGTTATGTGTATAATAAATGCAGGTATGTTATCCAAAAAATGATCATGATAAATTGAGGAAGCAAGAAGTTGAATTCTTTAAGTCCAATCTTAAAAGAATCCAAACTTTAAAATATGAAAATCTATAATGAAGAGGCATGTAATGGTAATAATGGGTTCATGCAAGAGTCACCTGCTTATTGTGAGTGTTGTTTAAGATTTGTGAATGCTGAGTAGATTAAAGATTTTTGCCTTATAGTATTAATTCACACTATGAAAAGGTATTCCTTTAAAATCTCATAAGTAGCTTATTCTTCTGGTTAACAGGATAAGGCTGACAAAACGTTCAGCCACCAAATACAGGACGCCACAAGTGTCTGACATCCCTATTTAAAGTTCCAGAATTTTCTAGCCTCCTATAGTCTGTTTCTATAATGTCAAATAATGTAATTTCCACTGTATTATCTTGTAGGTGTTTTACTAGTTAGCTTTGAAATGAAAAAAAAAAAAGTCACATAATTTTCATTCCTGCAAATCTTTGAAATTGTCTTTACATGCAGAATGCCACTATCACAGCTAATGTTTTTCTTTTGTTTGGGAAGCCAGTAAGTCATTTTTGTTCAATTTATGTTCAATGTGTAGATATTTTCAATTTGTACATGTTTTTTATTGTGGCAAATCCAAATATTAGGTGTCTTTATTTTTTTTCCTCTGCAAAACCTGTTCATTTCACTAAGGCCCTCAAGCCAAGTATGAATAACAGTTACTATAATTTAACACCATAATCCATCAAAAACCTCTGAAATTACTTTCTGCTATGCCCAAGGATAATTCCAAAGAACAGTTGCTTAAGCTTACTGTACTCAAATACTGCACTGACAAGCCACTAAATCTAGTCCCAATTTAGCAAAGAACTTCAGGAAGTCTACATTTAAGCATGTACTTAAATCTGGGCAATCTCTAGGTTTGGGTACTTACTTAAAGGTAAGCACATTCAAATACTCTCCATTTCTTCAACTCTTTTCATGAATTAAACCCTAATTTTCTACCTTTCACAAATTATTTGGTAGATATATATCAATTCAACACTTGTCTATTTGATCAGTATCACACCAATATAGCCTTAAGTAGGATCAACTTACTCACTAACTCCCAGTCTTTACTTGTTTTCATATTCTGTTACATTAACTTGAGTTTTTGTTGGAGTAGCAACATCATGACTGGTGATTTGTCTGTCATCTTGTGCTATTCTTCCTCTAGATATCCTTGTCCCTAAAATTCACCTTAGAATGATCTGAAATTAAATTATTTTCTGTATGTAAAAATGTATAATTTTTTCCAACCATGCTTAGAACTGAATTCATTCAAATAAGGCTTTTGGTCAATTCAGTTTGTCAATCAGGTTTGTTACTTGTAAAATTAAGTGATACTAGTTCTGCAACATTTGCAATGCATACTGGTTCCACTCCTTGGATTTTAAATTTTAAACATAAAATAAACTTTCCACTAGATTATTACTACATTCCCAGTACTTAAACTTGTGGTAGTGCATCCATTGCCAAATGGGCTTTTTAAAATAAAAATGGAGCAGTACTTCGGGATAATTTTTTTGAAAGTAACAATTATTTATTGATAGGAAAAGAGGCCAGTGATTTTTTGTGTTATCATGTGTACTGCTCTCTAAAATTGGAAGTTAAGCTCCCAGACAAAATCTCCACAAACAAGAGGTACATAGGGAAAGCCAAGATGATCTTTAGTATCTTACTCTCAGCAAAATCTCTTCTTCCCATTCCAGCTGATTCTGAAACTCAGTAGAAGTCAGGACCAACAAGTAGTTGTCTCTATCGCATGCCTTTCCAATAATGAAGAAACTCAGATCTCTTGAGCCTGAGCTAGCTCAGCTGCAGACCTTCCGAAGAATGGTGTCTGTCTTCCATGATGTATGGTGTTGGCAGCTATGACTATTTATCACTAGTTTATTTACTCTTTATTCATTCATTCAGCAATCTGAAGATTTTTAAAAATGCCTACATTCTCTGTTCATTTATTTTCTTAATTTGTTTAGAACCCAGTGTAGAGACATTTAGGCGGTAAGGCACGTGCTGAAATAAACGATCATTTAAGCAGAAGAACTGGATTTAGGAAAATCCAAATTTAAGAAATTTATTTTCTTTTTTGACCTGGCACTTTTGTTATCTTTCAATTACATTTTTCATATTTATATTTTCTGCCTTTCCGTTCCCCTTTAGCTAAGAAAAAAACCGCAGCACCAAACCTGACTGTTTGCTAGAAATTACATTCTATTAATAAAAATGTGATATTTTTATTTTATTAGTATATAGAAATATTTAAAACTACTTTCAAAACTTGCATTTATAATTACTGAATGAAGACTACAGAATTCCTTAACCCCTCTTGTCTTCCTAAAGTTTTGAATTTATTTCCCAAAGTGGTTTCACTGCAATCCAGTGTTTATTTAACTAATATAATCTCATGCATAAAAGCATTACCTGCAGCTTCGTGCAATACAGAAAAGATTTCAGCTTAACAGACCAAATTCTTCTCTGGTTTAAGAATGAGATTTCTATTCATACCAATGAAGGAGGATGCACAGTCAGACAGGTTGGGTTTAGTCTTGTATTCTCATCTGCTATGATATTCCCAATCTGATTCCAATCTGAAATCTTTGCAATCATATGTACATAAAGTCTAAATGAGAAACTTTCATGAAAAAAATGCTAGTCATTCATAATCAAAGCAGCTAACATTACCATTAGCAAAATTTCTTCTGCCCTTAGAGAGCAATTCTCAAGACAGACTTGTTCTGTTTCTTATTAAAAATGTGTGGTATAATAAATACCACAAAAATTCAAGTACACAAATATCTTTTGAAATTGAGAGATGCAGTGCTCTCAAACTATTCTTGCTCTGAAGACTCTCCTTGATTATGTCAACTCCACATTGTTTACATGCTCACAGCATAGTCTGCAATTTACTAGGTAAATGAGTGTCTGACATTAGTGTTTCCTCAAATAGATTTGTAGAGGAGAATTTACGTTCAGTGAGAAATGTTTTGGTCTGTGCTATACAGTCTAAACGGACTTTTGATTAATTTTTTTTTGATGTTTAGGGTGATGAGATCTACCAGACAATTGAGAACGCCATTGAAAGGAAAAAAAATAATTGCAAAATTGTGAAAATAAGTAAACAAATGTTTTTGATCAACATTTTAAAAATATTGCTTCAGATATCATTACACATTAGAGAAGCAGAGAGGTTATTTGAACACTTCGATGTCAGAAGACTATGTCTAATATCCATCAATTTGTGTTAAGAAAGATTGCTTGAGTCATGAGTAAGGTGATGAGAACAGAATTGCCAAATATTTTCTGAGAATTCAGATTCAAATAAACTGATGTCTGTGGGACAGCGAATATTAAAAATTTGTACTATCATAACAGAAGCAGGCAGCATGAAATGTGTTATTCTAGTCACATATCAGTCCCCTAGATGACACTGAGAAGCCAGAAGATGTTGTGTAACAGGACTGACAAACATCATTTGCCAGATGTTATCTGATAGTTGAAGCTCAAGAGACAATGTTATCAAATCTGCTGGTTGCAGTATGTGGGTTAATAAAAGATTGTATGATACCACTTCTTGTTTTCTCTTGATTTTTTTTCTTTTCTTTTCTTTCCTGTAGCTCATTTCTCAACTCCATGTGAAAACTAATATTAAAACAGAATGCAGAAAATTATTATTAAAAATATTTTGTTCTTAAATGCTGATTTCATTATGTGGATTAGACAGTTGGTTATTAACTGCTGCCAACTACAAAGTCCATACTGAGATTATATAAAATAAGTTTATAGGTTTTTTTTTTAAATAAAATATTGTATATTGGCTGAGTAGTTTAAACATCATATTTGGGTAATTTGAATCTCTGTAATTTTATGTGCTCTCCCCACAAGAATCTTTTGTAGCATTAATGTAGTTGTTTGTATTTCAGATTATTGCATATCAGTGATATTCCAATATACATATACATCAATGATTTACCAAGTGCTTTTAAATGAAAGTTTTTATTTATATTTGATTTTTTTTCTTTATCACTAGAGCTTTAAATAACTCTTTCAAATCAAGCTAGGAAAAATCCTGCTGTTTGGCAGTCAAAAACTTGATCTGGTCAAATGAAATTTAATTATTGCCTGCTTGTTGGATAAGCGGCTGACCCGTACTTAAAAATCCCGAGTACTGTGACTGACCATCACGTTTGACCTCCTGCTGCTGCTGAAAGTGAAAACTGTCCTGATACCTCATTTCTTCTAGATATTACCACATCAATGGAAGAACTGGAGAATCTGATCAGTACCAACTTTGCTGTTCTTTTCCCAGTTGCTTCAGGCAGTTAATGGCAATATTGCATATTGTACAAAGTAGACATAAGGATTTATGAGCACTGCCTTTCTGAAGTGTGAGTCAGCGAATTGTAATGGTGAATGTGATGCAAAAGACCAGTTTTCATTCTCTGCATGAGGATGACGCAGTCAATCAGTGTAGCACTCAATAAATCAATTGCTAAATTCAGGTCAGATTGCGGACCTAAACCTGCTTCTGTTAGTCAATATTAAAACTGTGAGTAAATCTAGAGGAAATCAAATTGTTGCTTCACACTGGTAGTTTTTGAATAAAGGAGAAAACCTGCAAATCTGTTGAATTCCATGGAAACTGTATTTTTTAAATCTAAATTCCCAAGTTATGACAATAGAATTAAAAATTTACTGATCTATGCTGAATATAATAACTGTTTAGGGATAGCTGGATCTGGAGTTTCTGGGGTGTGAAAAAGTCAGCAGTAACTGAGTTTTTAAAGACTAAAATCTAAACGTATTCAAACTCTCGATTACAGATTTCCAGTTATCCACAGACCTGTTTGTTTGCTGATGTTCATGACAAACCAGTTTGAGAATCAGTTAGCAAACACAGAGCATGTGCCATAAATGATATTCAAAGAGTACTGAGGATCCATTAGAAGGCTCTTATTGTTTAAAGAAAAAGTAAAAAAAGGCTGAAGACAAACCCCTTTGTTTTAGAATTTATGATCCTGTTTATTTTTTCATGGGGACACATAGCAAAATATGTCTTACTGATGAGCAACAGCCTTTATTCATTAATTTAAGTGGAAACCATTTGGGGCTAGGGTTGGTATGAATTGTTTGTTTTAGTCAAATACATAGTAAAACATACAGTAGGGCTTTCCTCATCAAAATAATAAAAGTCCTAGCTGACATAGTGCCTTGTTTCTAACAGATTATGTCTATGTTAGGTCAGTATTAGCAATTAATCATGCTTTGGACTGTTCTTTGGCACTTTTAATTGCATGAAATTGGAGAAAAAATATCTATTTGAACAAAAGGGAATGTCAGTGTATGAAATGGTAACCAACAGGAAGCAGATGAACTGTAAAGCCAAAAATCCTAGTTGTAAAGCCTTACTTAACCAAAAATTTATCAAAATGTTTTCCTCCCATAATCTCAGGATAAACTGAATTTCATAATACTTGAAAGAGTAGAAGGGTTATTGCTCCCTTCCCATATATTATTTATATCCCTTAAACATCTCAGTGTTTTCTTGTATAATAAAATGTAAAATTTATAAGTTTGTGGGTAATTTAAGTAGGAATTCACAGTTTAACACACAGAGTTATCTCCTTTCTGACAACTGGACTATACTAAAATTTTGCCTCAGAGAAAACTGCTACCCTATACTGTTAAAAAGATGAAGAAGCGAAAGAAAATGCAAGAATGTTGCCAAGGCAGCTCCACTGTATATTCTGTAGTTAAAGCAGATGAAGACACATCTTCTCATCCTGTAGAGAGGGCTTTTTACATTTGGGAAGGCTGCTGGGGTCAACAGCCCAATGCTCCCTGAAAGCACTATTTCTAGGCAGGAAAACTCCTAAAAGTAGCAAAAAGAGAAGGAAAACTGTGGTCACTGAAAGCTCTGCTGCTATGGATGCTGAAAGGACAGGATAGAAGACTCATTTTACCCACAGTTGCTTCTTGGACTTGGTTGGTGTTGATATGCCTTCCTCAGCAATTCATTGAGCTGTGTGTCTTTTAGAGTTCTTCTTGCTCACTGAAAGCGTAGGTTTAACCTCTATTGCATTGTCTGTGGTGGCCACATATAATTACAATTAGCGTTGACAATTTGGTTTAATGAATGAATTTCCCTCTTCCTTTGGTTTGATTGGGGTTTTGTTGGTTTGGGGTTTTTTTTCCTTTACAAAGAGAACATTCAGGCTCCATTGGGAATGAAAACCTAGAACTGTCCCTTTGATGCTAAGCACCAACAGATTTCTGCTCTGCATATAGAATACATTTTTAAAAGATCCTGTGACATTGGCTTTTGGAATCGTACAAAGACCTTGTTATAGGAGAGCACTACAACATAATTCATCCAATAACTTTGAAAAATCTAGCTGTTGCACAGTAAACTAACGAATAACTTTTTGTCTATGGTTATTTCATTTCTTTCCACTCTAAGGATCATATTTGCTGGAGTATTGTGTCTGGTTCATGTCTTTCTAGTATCTTATACAGCAAGATGATTAAGCAATCAGTTGTTTTTGCAGACGCAACTCAACTTTCAGTGCTCTCTGACGTGGTTGTTCACTTTAGCAAAAGTCCACCTGATATTTTGCTAGGCTGTAAGAGAAAAAGAGACAGCACAAGAAATCTCTTATTAAAGTGGAAGGTGAACTGTTCACTCATGGAAACTAAAGGAGACATTTGAGTTTCCCGTGTGAGATGCAGTTATCTTCAAAAAGATGCCAATAGCCTACAAGGCATAGCTGGTGTGGCCAGCTACAGCAAGGGAATGTCAGTAGGGGTAAACACTATCCTGATATTTCTGTTTGTATTGGAAATGTGTCTTAATGTGTGGTCAGGTACAGTTTATTCCATGCTGTCTGAAGTAGCACAAATAATATATTCTGTTTAATATAATAACTGAAAAAGATGTAGCTTCAAAATTGGGAACATTGTAGTAAATGTGTTCATTCTGTTGAATGTTCTGAGGTAAAACTAGGAGAAAGCGTTTCTCCTATGATAAAGTAAGGTTACTTTATATCATCAAGTTATTCCCATAAGTTCCTTCTGTCCTGGGAAATCCACTCTATGGACTGATATAGCGTGAATGTCCTCTCTGAAAAGGATATGTAGATTTAGTGCGCAGTGGTAGCAAACAATAACCATATATAAGTTGGTTAAATCTGAAGAAGTAATGCCTAGCAACCAGTTGGTTGTGGCTGGCTAAACTCTCTGGATCGTTTTTCCCTATACTTCTGCCATGGGGTAGGCTAGAAGTTATCTCTATCAAACCAATGAGACAAATCCCAAGCCTTAGCAGTTTTATGCTGAAATTGCATGTACTTAGTATTCAACATCTTTCAGGAAAAGCTCCATAGCACTTTTATGTTGCATATCTTTCTTCCTAGTCAAGTTCAGAGACCATTAGTCAATCACAGAAAGCCACTGGGATATTATCTTGGGGAGACACATACGAGATACTGGCCTTGACTGACAGTCAATCCTGGCGGTCAAGTCAGCTGCACTGTCACAGCAAGGCTGCATTGCTCAGATAAAGTGGTCTCCTGAGCTCATTCAGTCTTGTTTCACACGTTCCTGAGCAACTGGCAGATAAAGGTATACGCAGCCCCTGAAATATTCATCATAGAATCATTTTTCCATGTTTCTACACACAGTGTGCTGCATAAGGGGAATATGATGCCTAATTGGAGCACTCAGCTGCTAGTGTAAATATTTAACATAAAAATGATCAGCCAAATAATCCCACACATATCAAGGCTCCCAAACTTCCTCTTTCCACTCAGCAATCTGAGTATGACCTTGTTGCCCATTCTTGCTCTCCTTTCTCACTACGTCAGTTCCAGGAAGCGCTTCTGGGATTTGGGTGCACATATCAAATAGTCCAAACACCATTTGAAGGTGAGGCCCAGGCTTTCATGAGTCCTCTTACCTTCTGACATGGTTCCCACCCATACAAAATTTACACTGGAGAAAGAACTTACTCTTAACTCTTTAGAGTCGACAAGGGAGGCAAGCAGGCTAAGATCTTTCAGCCTGCCATTGTGTGCATTAAAAGATCACCAAAAGCAAGACAAACTGGTGTCTCCTTATGGAGCTACATCCTCAAAAACAGTTTCTCAAACTTCTTCAGAGTACAAGTCTTTTTTTGTCTTATTTGTTTTCATATGACTTCTTGTTGATCTAACAGCAGGTAGAACTTCATGGTGAAATACCAAGAGTCATATTCACTTTTACATTTGCACTTACCACCTTCAAGTTCTTTCATGACTGTGATAAGGAGTGAAAAATTTGAGAAGTATTATTTTAGATTATAAATATGTAGCTTCCAAAATAGCCGCCCTTGCTCACAGTATTGTTCTTAAAAGAAAGAACATAGAAAACAAACAGCAAATACAGCACATACTACTGCCAGCTATAATTATGATAGAACTGTTTTTCAGGGTGTTTAGCAAACTGTAGGCTTTCTTTGAAGATCCTTTCATATCTTTAATACAGATAGAGACTGTTCTGTTCTGAGTTCTGCAAGCTCTGCTTTTACAGAGAATTATGTTTCACCCCTCAAGAGGGCAGGGCTGGTTTAGGTTCCCAGAAATCATTGTAAAAGAACATGACTTCATAAACTTGAAAATAAATAACTGGTGGCTTGCTGAATAGTGCACTTCTCTTTACTTTTCCAGAATATTTACATGTAAAATCAGGTCTCTAATTAGTTCTATGACAAAGAACTATGTGCATGCGTTAAAATTTCTTAAATATTGATAGATAGAAGTTGCCTATTTCTAGTCATTCAAAGAGGAAAATGAAAAGATGTATCTACAGCTGTCTGTTCAATGAGTAAAGATGGACAGTTTCCCTATTTAACATTAGGAAATATGGTTTCTACATATTGTAAGTACTTTGTGTATATATCCATTAAAAATGGAGGGGGTTGTATTCACAAACAGCAAAAAGTCCTTGATGTTTCAAACACCAACCCTTTGTAGTGTATAGGTTGATCAACCAATTCGTTTATTTCTCATTTATAGAAGAAAATAAATACCTCAAAAGTTAATCACAATCAGGTCTTATATCTGCACCAGGTTTTTGTGGTACATATTTCCTTAATCTTAAATTCCGACCATACAGTAATTGCTCATATTCTTCACTGTATATGCAGTACTTCAGATATAAAAATTCTGTGTAATTAAGTATATTCTAGCCCAGATATGCTAAGGAACATACAAGCTCAATCTTCCATTTTTTTAAAAAGAGATATTGAAACATCTGTTGACTTAAATAATTTGATTACCAAGACTGAGATATCTATTATTTCTGTCAGTACAAGCAACAGATTTCTCCAGGATGGATAGATACGTTCCAATGACTCAAAGCAAATTTCATCAAAACAAGTCTGCACTGTGATAGAGATTTGTCTAACCTTTGCTGTTACCTTAGATTTGTCTTTCAGCTTGTTATTTCAATATTAGCCAATTCCAGTGTTTAGCTATTAAGAAATCATAGAATCATAAAATGGTTGGAGTTAGAAGGTACCTTTGGAGGTCATCTTGTCCAAACACCTGCTCAAGCAGGGTCACCTAGACCCAGTTGCCCAGGACCATGTCTAGACAACTTTTGAATATCTCCAAGGCTGGAGACTCCACAACCTCTCTGGGAAACCTGTGCCAGTGCTCTAGTCACCCTCACAGTGGAAAAGTGTTTCTTGATGTTTACCGGGAACCTCCTGTGTTTTGTGTTTCAGTTTGTGCCCACTGCCTCTTGTTCTGTCTCTGGGTACCACTGAAAAGAGCCTGGCTACATCCTGTTTGCACCCTCTGTCCAGGTATTTATACACATTAGTAGGATCTCCTCTGACCCTTCTCTTCTCCAGGCTGGACAGTCTAAACTCCTTCATCCTTTCCTCATATGAGAGATGCTTCAGTCCCTTAAGCAGCTTCATGACCCTTTGCCGGACTGCCTCCTGTAGTTCCATATCACTTTTGTACTGCGGAGCCCAAAACTGGACACAGCACTTCAGATGTGGCCTTACCAGTGCTGAGTAGAGGGGAAGAATCAACTCCTTCAACCTGTTGGCAGCAATCCTCTTAACACAGCCCAGGATACTGGTGGCCTTATTAGCTGCAAGGATACATTATTGGCTTATGTATGGACATGATGGACATTGGCTTATGTATGGACAACAACTTGTTGTCCATCAGGCTTCACAGGTCCTTTTCTGCAAAGCTGCTTTCCAGCTGGGTGGACCAAGCATATATTGCGCATGGGATTGTCCCTCTCCAGGTGAAGGTATTTGCACTAACCCTTATTGAACTTCATAAAGTTTCTGTCAGCCCATTTCTCCCACTTGTTGAGGCCCCTCTGGATGGCAGCATGACCATCTGGTGTATCGGTCACTCCTCCAGGTTTTGTGTCATCAGCAAACTTGCTGAGGGTACACTCTGCCTCATCATTAAGATCATTAATGAAGATGTTAAACTGGATCTGATCTAGTATTGACCCTTTGGGCATACCACTCATTACTGGCCTACAACTAGACTTTGTGCTGCAGATTGCCATCATCACAGGCCTGGTCGTTCAGTCAGTTTCCAGTCCACCTCACTGTCTGCTCATCCACCCCATTTTTTTACTGGTTAAGGAAATCCACAGATTATCACCATTTTCTCCTTGTGCCTCTCTAAAGTTTCTCATTCTGCTTGTTTGCTGGTAACTCCAAATAACCTGGCACAGATTTTTGCATCTCATAAGAAGTTTCTAATAGAATTCTGTGCTTCACAGAGACTTTACAGAAAATCTTATAGTTATAAACATTTCATGAATCTATTACTTTTGGAATAGATTGGAATATATCACCAAAGGAAATTTCTGGATTACCTTTATTTTGTTGGTTTGGGTTGGTTTTAAGAGAGACATTCATTGCTTCAGGAAAGAGCCACAGAACTTATTTTGGATGCAAGGTCTTCCATCTACATAACCTTTACACTTTTTCACATTTCTTATGAAAATTCCTTGTTTCCTCAGTACATACTTCATCTCCCCACCAAGAAGATTCCCATAAAAAATTTTACGTGTATTGCATTCCTCTCAAGGCCTATTGTGTCCTGTTTTTCTCTCTCATTATAGGTGATCAATCTTATTTTTCACAGCAAATTTTTCCTGTCTTGCGGGGTTTTCCTAATGGGAACATGATTTTCATCTGGACTATCTGTCTATCAGAAGATGTAGCCAGTCAGTGTTTAGATCATTAAAACGATTCTGACTCAGCCAGACTGATATAACTATTTGATTGAATTACATACAAGAGAGCTGTTAAAGTATAATCTGTTTAATGGTAGACTACATAAAAACCAAACATTTTCTAGTTAAATATGCTTAAACATGGTTGAATTTCCAGCATCTCTGGTAATACATTATTTATAGATTTTTTTTATTATTATAATAATATTAGTACACTTTTAATGTTTAATGAAGTGTATCACCTCAGGTGTTGTAGATTTTATTTCACTATCACTCTTGAGATATTGAAAGGTTGCAAAAAGATCATTTTTCAAAACTGAGCAAGATCTACCATATTTCTAAAATTTTAACAGATTGTGCATTTCTGCGTGGTTTTGTTCTAACTGTATTGTTGAAAAATGAGAACATACTTTCAGAACTGTTTTGTGGGTCAAATTGCATGGTCTAGATTACACTTCAGCCTGAATTCTTTCTACCAGCACTCCTTTGTATGAAAACTCCTTCATCTGGGAGAAATCCTGTCTCGACCTTTTTCTCCTTCTTTCTTCCTCTGTACTTTGCTAATGTGGTGGAGTGTTTTCAGTAGCTCAGAGTGATCCTTGCAAACTCAGCAAAAGGAAGAAATGTAACGGTTACACTAGACACGGTTTGGATGTTAATTTGAACCAGTAGTCAAAGTAGGCTTCCTCAAGTATCTTGCTTTCAGCACTGGATACCAACATCTGAGTACATTAAATGAAATATTTAATTATATTTAGTGATGTTGGTTATCATGTCTATCTACTGATCTATAAAACTGCTTAACAATTAATGCTAATTGCCTACTCAATTATGTTTGCAGTCCCTTAAGTTCATGGGTATTTACTCATGATTTATATTGTGCAACTGTAAAAGATAACTGAGAAGAACAACAGCAGCCTGGTTACAGAGGGACAGTTTAAAAAATGATTTTACAACTCCAGTTTTTGAAGTCAACACATTCTCACTGTTCAGGTTAAAATGGCTGATCTTGCTTATAAAGCATTAGATTTTTTTTCAGGATATTATTTGATTATGATTCTTGCTGTCCTGACTCAACTACGGCAAGAGGGCAACAGCGGTTTTGGTGCTAAAATGGTTCTGGGTTTTTTATTTGATATATTTCCTACCTCCAAACTTTCTCTTCATTGCTTTATTTATAGATCTTTCTACACTGACCCAATCCTGAAATAATAAGATCAGTTCCACAAATACACTACATGGCTCAAACTGTACCTTGATTTTCCTCTTGTGCAATACTTTTGAGGCCTGGGCACTATGTATGTGGCTCACAAGAAGCTTAATGAAGACTATTTGTATATAAGCATTTATCATTGTTTTCAGAAAACCAGATACTATCAACTTTTCAGAAAAATAATAAAGGCCAGTGGATTTTTTTTTTTTTTTAACTCCTTAAAATCATAAAAACAGTGCAGAATATTCATTTTAGGTAGAAAAGCAGTACAAGTGATAAAAAATCTCCCAGAAAAGAACAGTCAATCCTGAAGAGAACATCTTCTCTTGAAATACTTTAGCCTTTTTCACATTTCTGGTTTTGGACAGTGTCTTCACCCTGGGCCAAATTTTGTGAAATTGTGATTTGTCAATGGATAGCTATCTATTGAAGCATAGGTCTAAGACCAAACTCATTTCATCTATGTGTTATTTCTGGCTATTAAAGCATGATATAAAACATCTCAGACAGTAAATATAATCAAGTTTATCTGATTGAAAATAGCACATTTATTAGACTTATTACCTTGTTAGCACAATATATTCCTTTGTAAATTCTTATGGTATTTATTCCAGGAAGACCAATTGGATGTTTCTGACAAAGAAATTGTCTCCTCTTTGTCAGTAGGGATGGCAGAGTATTCATAAACACAGAATGAAGTTTAGATTTTTCTAGTTAACTTGAGTGTTATAATCATACTGCAAAATGCAAAATAGGCAAAAGGATTCTGAATGGATCTGTAAATATATCCTCTTTCATTAGACTGATGTATTAAAATATCATGTGGTTAGCTGTGTGATGTTCTTGCCCGCTAGTGTCTGCAGAAATATTTTTGAACTCACTCTTCTGAAAAAGAGAGACAGAAAAGCAGGATTTCATAACAGAAAGAAAAGAATTTGGTATGATAGTATGAATAATTTATGCATTAATAATTAGTTTGTTGCCATAGTTTTGACACATTTCTCATTTCCAAGAAATATATGTATAATCATATCACTGAAATGCGTTGTCAAATTTTAGCACATTGACATTATAGCCAAGATATTGAACAAAACTAATTTTGTCTTTCTCAATTTTTAAGATCCGGATTTTAAGGACCTTGGCGTTTTGAAACCATTGCCAGGTTGGTATGTTGGGTTTTTTTTAAACTTTGAGGCCTTTGCACTCTGCTGTAGAAAATATTTTTGTTTGCTGTTCAGGTTTCATTTTTTCTGGTATTTTGTTATTCAGTTTGTGAGTTTGAGATGGGAGGACCTGAAGGAATTGTGGAATCTGTACAAATTCTCAAAGAAGGAAAAGCTTCTGAAACTGAAGCAGTAGACTGTAAATGGTACATCCGAGCACCACCCCGATCCAAGGTCAGTCCTTCATCCAGTTGCTGATTTGCCATTTAATTTAAGAAATTGACTTTCCTAATATGTTGTGCATTTCTTAGTACAGTCAGATCTTGTTTAATAACTTTACAGCTTGAACTTGTAAACTATTTTTTTCCTTCTGCTGTGGAAGGGTAATTTGTCACCTGAGCCAAAATAACCTTCTTTCTCTATAAATAATGATGTGGGCAGCATTAATGGGCTTTTTGTGCCATAAGTAATTTTCTTAAATTCATCTTTAATTTTTCTCATATTTTTAAAGAATCAATGTGTTTTCTTAAGTGGGAGGTAACCTTATCACTTCAATTTTCAATATATTTCAAATACCTATTATAAAGACCGCTAAGGGAATACTGCTGGCTCCCGAAGGTCATCATTGTTTCTCATCTGGGAGCTGTGAAAATGGAGCCGAGGTAAATTCATGTTCCTCTGTATGAGACCTTTAGTTCCTCTGGTTTAGAGCCACAGACAAAAAGAGGTAGTCTTCTCATTTCTTTCCCACTACAGTCAGCAAGCCATGCCTTTGTAACAAACAGGAGAGGGCTGCAGTGAATTTAACAATTCTTTTCTTGTATTCTGTTTGAGTTCCTTTCTTAGCCATGGCTTATCAGTTATTATATGGAATAATTGTTGCTGGCTACACTACCATTCCTCCTCTCTTTCAAACTGGAACAGCTTTGTGTCTCCCACCTATTTTCATTCACTGTGTTAAAGACAACTCCACATTATAGTTTTTCTAGCTCTCTCTTATTGGATAGGAAAGGTTTTACAAGGTAGAATTTATATATCCACTAATGTCTGCTATCTTTAAACAGATAAGGGTTTTTTTTGTAAATCTCAGAGCAGACCGCACTGACTATATCTAATTGTTCCAGGATTTGGTATTGAATAAGCATGGGGAAGGGTTTCCAGAAGAGAAGTTGTCAGTATCAGCATTTTTCTATTATGAGAGTTTAGGAGAAGAGTTGAATAGGTGGCTCTAAAAGACTACAGATAAATTATTTCCAGAATATACTTTAATTTTTTTTTTCTTCACTTTTGGATAAATTCAATATTCATAGAGGTTTTCAATTAAGTAGATGAGCAGTTACAGTAAGTAGCTATAGATGTAAAACGACTGGACTGATGGATGATTATTGCATATGTTATATACTTAAGTATTAGTAGAAAGAAAACAGGTAAACACAAAATTAGAATTGTGTTTATTAGAATCAGCACAACTAAATAAGCTAATAAAATTGTCCTGTAATCTTAATTTCAGTTTATGCTTGGTTGGTAGATAATGTCATTGTGATATTCTCCCTGGATCTAACTCTAAAGTTCTATATGATTCAAAGTCCTGCTAGAAATCCCATATTTACTTACCTGTAGGCTTTATCCACACTTCAGTCTTGATTGAAAAATACAAATTGTGTAGCTACATAACCGTAAACATAGTGTGTAACAGAAGAATGTAACACTACCACTGTTAATAGAGGATTAAAGATTGTTTAGTTCTTCATGAAATTCTATACATGCATTTAGTTGTGTTGCATTTCAAAAAGTGAATGCCAGCTAAAGAGCATTTGGAAGGGAGAGTGATGAGAGAGTTCTAGAAAATCTGAGGAAAGACTGGAAGTTATTTAATGTCATCTCGAGTATTTTGTGAAGGGACATGGTACCAGATAATAAAAGGCTTTTACAATCAGGAAGGAATGCACTGATGTCCATGTCTATAGGATAAGTCATGGTCCTGCACTCTGAAAGAAAGATTCAGGTTAGATACTAGGGAAAAGTATTCCAAACAGCAGGGAGGGGATTATGAATGATTGGTTAAGGAAGTTTGTTCAGCCAGCATTGTTAGCGCTCTTAAAGTGCAGGTTGGGTAACAACCTATAGAAAATAAGAGAAACATTACTAATCCTACCTTTAGGCAGAGGGGTGGGCTGGGTCATCTCTTGAAGAATCTTGCTACTCCCATCTTACAGAATTTTCATGTATTAAGGAAGGATTTAGTGGATAAAATTTTTAAAAACCTTGTTTGAGGTAAGAATTATGGTAATTTTTTTTTATGGGCCTGATTCAATTGAACTGGATTCTATTGTCCATATTTTACAGTCAGCTTTCTTTGTGCATATCTAACCTTGAACTGAAGACATACTCAGTACAATAGTTCAGTGACATCATTCTAATTTATGGCAACTTACACCTATGAAAACAGGCTTTCCTACTAAGAACAGTAAGAACTCAGCAGATGTCTTTAAATCCACATGTTCCTGTACTCTGGGCTGCACAGTTTGTTACTGGGAACTATGCCTAAAAGGCCGGAGTTTCTCAGACACAGTTTGGGTTGGATCTTTACATCTTTAGTCTCTTAATTAAACTGTGCCAGAATGTGGGCTGCTTGCAATTTCATTTGGCTTAAGCTCATCCAATCCAAACTGTCTGCAGAAGCAAGATGCAAGTCCTTTCCTTGGTTTGCAATTCCAGATTCAAGCCAAGTCTGAGCTCAACATATAGGCAATGAGATCAGTCAGGGAGTATGAACCTGAGGTCTCTATATCTGAGTTTCAAACTGACAGTCTGGATGTAACATTGCTGCTATCCTCAGCAAGCTGGAATGGGACAGAGAACAGCAAATTTCTTGCACACACTTAAAATAGAGCCATCACTAATTGCCTTAGAGAACCAAAAGTAAAATGCTGAAAGTGCACGAAGAACTGAAACTTTCTGGAAGTGCAGAAGACAGCAGAAAGCAATTTAAACACAACTTAAATCTATACACAAACCTGGAGCCTTATGTTTGACAGTGACTGGTTGCAAAGTCTGTGTTTCTTGTGATCATTCGAAGTCAGATCCTGCTGAGTAAGATAGCTGTAAATCTGGATTTCAGAAATACTGGGGGCTCTGCACTTCCTATAGGAGCAGACCTCAATCAGTAGGGAGCAAGAAGGGAAAACGAAGAAGAGAAATGATGACCAAATGTGCCAACCTACCCAAAACAGTAAGGAGTTGGAGGAACCTCTCCATCCCAAAATTCTTCACTGTAGAAGAAAGCCCAAAGGAGGAAGTGGATAAGCTTGTTGCACTGGGATTTGAAAATTTTGAAAAATTTCAGAGATATCATAGGCTACAGCAGTGGATAAGCAAAGAATCATCTATTTATGAATAGAAAATAAGAAAATGAAAACAATGATAGTATTTTCTCACTGTCTGTTACAGGTGAAATATTAGAGGATAGTATTGAAGACAAGTGTTTTTCTGTTTTGTGTGTGTCAGCAGAGTTTGACAAGGCCTCCCAGGAAGACAGAAAGTATGTTTGTGCTCAGGTAGCACTCCCTTTGGTGGGTAACTTTCTCAGCAAGGTACCATTGTATCGTTCTTGTTCCTTGAGAGGTTTTGTAGAGAAAAAAAAAAGAGCAGAATTTGATGGTGAAAATAATAAAACCTTTACAAAGATGATGTTCTGATGCTGGGAAAAAACAGTAAGCGGTGCTTATAATAAGAAGCTCTGGTCAGCTCAGGAAAAAGCATCCAAACTACAAATAGAGAAGGATTTATTTGAACCCAGTCCAGTGAAAGTTATCTATTTAGGAGGAATGAGCAAGAAGCACATTTAGACTGGACAAATAGTCTACACACACCACAAGAAATAAAATGAAGTTGCAAGCTAGTTAGGCAAAGCGATGCCCAATTCTCCCACCCCACCTGAGCACACTACTGGGCAAAGAATGTATCTTCACAGGTTGTAGGATGCAAGACTTAACAAAAAGCTTAAGAAACTGAAAGGGTTAATTAACAAGTATCTAGTTTTGAGATATTATTGCAGTATCCTTAAACCTGAGCTACCTATAAGCAGTGATATTTGTTTCAAGCAGAGTTGTTGGGGAGCAGTGACAGGTGGATGTGCAACACACGGGGTGGGAGCAGGGCAAGGGTGACCACAGGGCCAGGACACGGCTGATGAGGAGAGCTGGGCAGGCCTAGCCATGGTGGCCTGGGCGCAGTGGTGGCTGAGCTCATCTGTGGCATAGTGCCAGCCATAGCTGGAGCTGGAGCAGCAGCTCAGCGAGGCAAGGCCGGGGCAGCGAGGCTTGAGGGCAGGTGTGGGCCAGAAGCCCAGGTGGGACCAAGACACTGGCATATTCACAAAGGATAGGTACTGCTACCTGGTAGAAGCTCTAAATCACCTATCCCAGTTTTCATGGTGGACCTTGTATACACGTACCTGTTCAAAAAGTTGATGCTTTCAGTTCCAGGTGCTTGAATTTCAGATTGAATGTAGTCTGGAGAGAGAATGGGCTGTTGTTGCACACACGTTTCCTACACAGTTAGGAAGAAACATGTGGTGAAGCAAATTGCAGAGTTACAAGTGAGCTACTAAACCAATCTGTCTAAACCAAAACATTTTCAGTTCTCACATGTGAAGTGAAAAGTTGTGCTCTTGGATGAGACCTGCACGAAAAACCATTTAAGCTGTCAGCACTAGCAGACTAACATATCCCTAATTTTTGAAGACTTCTTAATCAGCTATAGAAGAGAAGCTTTAAGTAGTGCACTGAAATTTAATAGCAGGCATTTGAATGGTGATTCCTGAAATGTTACAGAAAAATGAAATTTAGAGACTGAAAAGCCTAATAGTCAGAGACACTTTTACAGGCTTCAGATGAGATACATCTCTGAAGCAGCTCTGAATATTGCTCACGTACAGATAATGCAAATAATATTATGAATTTAAAAAGCCCAACATATTTATATGGCATCCCTGGAACAAGATGAATGAATTGTGTTTAAACAAGTAGAAAATATAGTTTACCTGTGTAAAACTGTTAAAATAACTTCTTTGAAACAGGTTTGTTAGATGAAGATGCAAGACAAGCGTGTGTGTAGAATTGTGTATGTAGAATTTCTTCTAGCTGGCATGGTAATACTCATGCCTGTGTAGTATTGACAAAAAAAATACTTTTAAGTTAGCATGAATTTATTCCATTCAGGTATAGAAATAACCAACCTCAGCATCCTCAAACCAAATAATTGTTAGGAAATGCAATTAAAAAGAAACTACTGATGAAAGTAACAAAACATCTACCAAAGAGAACAACAGAATTAGGATGTGATATACGTGTTTCAGTGTTAAAAAGCAGAATACCACCAAGGAGCTGTCACGCGCAAGCATTTTGCCACTGTACAAGAGAAAAATGAGGATGACTTGACAGTTAGAATAAATGTCAGTTACTAGGGACTTGAAGAAGTCTGAAGAAACAAATAGGACAAAGCAAAGAAATCTGAAAAGCTTCACTTGTCCAGGAAAATGGTATTTTGGTGTCTGAGCCTGGTTGTGAATCACAGAGCGTTAGAAGAAGTACCATATAAGGTTGTCACCTTCGAGACACAGTATTCTCCAAATCCCAGCAGAGAGGAAAATATGAGGTATGGAGTTCTCTGTTTGCACAGCATGGTCCCGGACTGGTAACAGCAGGCATAAAAATGTCAAAAAAAAAAAATCCCAAACAAACAAAAAAACCAAACAGAATATGTACTATTAACACTTTTGGGCTGAAGTAATGTGGATTTAAAAAAAAAAAAGTTTAGGATCCAAGCAACAGGACATGCTACTTTAGAAGACAAATTCAGCATTGTTATTAATATGTTTTTTAGGCTGGTATGCTTGTCGTCTTTTTGCCTGAAGGAGATTAATTAGTGTTGCACAATCTGCTTTAAAAAAATGGGTTTCCCAGGCCTAAATACTGGAGGTATCATCTTGAAAGTCCTTTGTTAATCACATACAGCTGAACAAGATGCAAAACAAAGAAAAAACCATAACTGATCACTGAGAAATGGGGAAGGACATAGGACTATTTAACCCAGTCCTGTGCTTACAAGAGAATTGACTGAACCTAGAAGCCAAATATGCAAAATCTGGATGTTAGACCCTGATGAGGAGGAGATTTTTTTCTTGCATCTAAATTACTTTTGGCAGTTGAACGATGGCTTTTTGTTTGTTTGCTTTGTTTTGTTTTGTACTGATGCATTATAAAGGACTGAATGTCTGTGCACATATATTAAGTCTGATATTCTGGGATATGGTTTGAAGCTTTTCCTGGCTGGCCTGATCAATCATGTTGTCAGCCCTAACCTTCAGTGATTGATTAAAAAGCAGAATTCATCAAAAGTGATTCACTATGGAGAGATTATAATCTGACCATTTTACTGAGGTGATATATTATTCATAGTTACAACCATTCTGTTTTTTTTCTAATATATGCAGAGGTTTCTGTTGTTTTCAAATTTAAATAAAAAATAGTAAAACTTATCCAGCATTTCCTTTTTCATTACTATGATGACAGTACAAACCTTAAAGGTGACAAGACAAGTATTTAAAATATAACATGGCTGAGTGTAAATTATATATGCCACAGTTGCAGTGAGGCTTTATCAGTTTTGTTGCTAATGGCATTGGCATTTGCAGTGACATCTCAAAGCTCAGTAAAAGCTAATACTTGTGCACTAGAAGCCTGTTCTTCTAAGCAATGTGAAACTGATGATTTGAGTAAAGTGTCTTATTAAAACTTTACAACAGAAATGTGAAAGAAGAAGATAGGGCAGTTATGCTGCTTCTTCCAAATAAGATGTTCTCTTCAACAAGAATGTCCTGATTATGTTAATATAATGTGTCAGCACCTACAGAAATGTTATCATTCTAAAAGCTCCCATTGGCATCAATGAAAAAAAGTTTAATGAAGGCAGATGGTGGCATTTGAGCTTGTGACCTCTTTTTTGTTCATTTGTTTTCTTTTAGGGGAGCAAAGTTTCTTATCCGCTGCTGGTAGAAGTAATGACTAAGATCTCAGTAAATGAAATAACCAGAAATATTGATTATTTTTCTCTCACTTTCTGCTTAATTTCTTTTAGTGAGATCCACATAGAAGTGAAAGTAATCAGAATATTGCCACTGATTTCGGAAAACTATGTATCAGGAACATTTTGCATTAGATAACAGTTTGTCATATAACCAGTTTTATTCTTTCCCTAGGGAAGTCAATTTATTAGTCATTTTTTCTGCCAGTGTGGGTCTTACAGCCAGTGACAGGAACAATGGCAAATATATAGTAATAAAACCATAAAAATTGGCAGAGGCGTGCAGATGCAATTAAATTATTCCAATTCTTTAAAATAAAATCTGATCCAATATCACGTTGTAAGTTTGTGTAATCAGATTCCAGTTTTTAAAAATGCACTGCAGTCTTAATCCATAGGTCTGATCCAAATAAACTTACGTAAATGGAAAGGTACCCACTAGATTCAGTGAGCTTTGGATGAAGTTCTCATTACTTTATATAAAGTTCTGGGAATAGTCATCTTCAAAGGAGACTATGAGAATGAAATTCCAACTCACCTCAGAATATCAGGAATTAATTTTCTTTCATTTATGACACTTCATGCCATTGGAGAAGGTGCCATCTTTCTTCTGAAGGGTGGACATAGATTTTAAAGCCATATAGTTCTTTCCAGTGGTTCCGGGACCTATCAGGTCTATATATGTTATGATCTTAGCTGAATTTATCACAGAGAGAAATGAACTAGTAAGACTGACAGCAGAATTCAGGCTAGGGAAAAACTGGAAATGTTGGCTTCTTCGCTGAAAGACTCAAAGTGAAACGCTAAGTTATTGTTCTCTTGATCCCTTCTCAACATTTACAACTGCTACTCTAAGAAATATTTTACTATTTCATAAGGCTAGTGTGCCACCAGAAACTAGAGAATGTCAAATGATAAGCCCATAGAAATAAGACTTTGGCTGTACTTTCATATGAGCAATCTGTTTGAACAGATCAGGAATAATTGATGAATGCTGGAAATTGCTGTGAGAGCTGGTATTTTATAACCACAGTGAGGATTAGCCCACATTTCTTGTAAGAATGAAAGCTGATATGAATTACATCTCAATCCTGAAATGGGATACCTGATACAAGATATACGTGTGCTTATATATATGTATACACACATACATATATATATATATATGACAGCAGGATAGAAATAAAGAAGTGAGCAAGTGTAAGAGGTCCTTCCCCTATTAGGTGAAGTATAGTTTTATTATTGTTCTGCAGTCAGACCAAGGTATTTCTTTCTGGAGTAAGTAAGAGCTTTCCTGAAGAATGTAGTAAGACAAAGACATCATATATGTACATTGCATTATACCTGTATGTTTTATCATATCTATACATGGTCTATTAAAACATAGACATGGTATACATGTGATAGGCATATATGGCATTAAAATAATTATTCAGGACAACAATATGTTGGAAGCCTTCTGTGGGTTCCTATGAGACATTTACTTCCTTGAAAACAGACGTGCGTATACAGTACTGCATATACTCAGCTGCAGAGGGTTTTTATTGCATTACCTTTGACAAAATTGGCAAGCACTGAAGCCCCCATCTGAAGCCGGCAGCTTCTGTTAGTGGAGCAAAGAAAAGCATGGTGCACATTTAACTCCTCGTACTAAGTGAAACATTATGCAGAGGTGGACTGTGGACTATGGACTATCTCAGCAGCTTCGCAGGAGAGGCCGAGTGCCAGGGTTTCACAGTGCCTGTTACGCTCTTGTTTGAGCAGGAGCAACTGCTCTCTAGGAGACAGGAAGCAGCTCTCCAGAGTGTCCCAACTATGGCCAGTTGCTGGGTGTGGGTACCATGGCTCCACCTCTTCCCGTACATGCCTCCCTCATAACCTTGCTCTGGCAGGACAATGGCATGCCTGTGCCAGCTGGACCCCAAAAGCCACTAATACAAGACGATCATATCAAACCACAGGAGTGAGGACTAAGAGCTCATCTCACATTGCCCACCCCAGTTCTGCATGGCTGCGTTCAAGTCACTGAGTGGTCCAAAATTCCTGTCTGCAGCTCTCTCACTGGCCTTTTGCAGCTCGTTTTTGCTTGGTTCCAGTTAATTTCTGCACGTTTTCACACACTTTTATTACACAGGGGTAACAATTTCCAGGATGTAGCTGACAGCGAAGGTCAGCCATCTGCTTGGTGGCCATGAAAGTGGCTGATGCTATATAAACGGAAAGGAGCAGGAGCCAGCCACACTGAAGATGAGGTTTACCTGAGGGGCTAAAGTAGTCAGGCATCAGCAAGACAGAAATGTTCCAAATAGCTGGAGAACACCAAGAACAAGGATTTGGAGCACAAGAAGGAGTAAAGGGTCAGGTCCCTGAGCACCTAGGGAAGGGAGGAAGAGAGTGGAGAATGAAAGAGACTTGCAGAGGGATGTAACCAGTGCAGAGGAACTTCAGAAATGCATTTTCTGCACTCAACAAATATTCAGAATCCAAAACAAGCCCTTAAGTATGACTTCGCCAAGGAAGTAGGCAACCTGTTTTAACAGGAATGGAAACTGCATGTCCCCCAGGAGAAGAGGAAATGGCAAGACGTCTCAAGACAACACATTTATAAAAAGTGGGTGATACTGTGAGAAAAATTCAGTAATGCTGGATGACTGAACTCTAGTAATTTTTCATTCCACTGCAGGGGTAGAGCAATATATAAACTATAAAAAGTATTTCTTGACATAAAATATTGCTATCTGAATATTACTTTGTGTATTGCTGTTAATTGTTCCATTTTTTAGAGATCAATATAAGCAGCTTCCTTAATTTATAATATTCAAAAAATAGTATACATGGGGAAAGTAGAATTCACTTAACTGAAATTTAATTGAAATATGTTCCTCTGAGTTCTTCTGGAGGATGGGAATGTTGGAAGAGAAGCAAGGATTGTTGTAAGAAATAATATACTAGAAAAAGTTTAGGCAAGCAAAATCAAACTTAGTATACCAAATTTCATATGCTAGTAAAAATAGTTTTACAAATATTCTTTTCAAAGAGACTAACTGCAAAGCACAACAAGGAATGAAAACGTACTATAATACGCTATCTGAAAAGGCTCATTTAAAAATCCGAGCTATTATTAAACAGAGGTAGACTCATAATAACACATAATTCTCAAACCATAAGAGCTTTAATATATTGATGAGGTGAAGTGGTGAGTCCTATTGCTACCAGGGTATGCTATGTTTGCGTACTTTATGCAAATCCAGAGAAGCTTTTTAAGCAATTTTTCTAAGCATGTAAAAAACTACCTGAAGTTAATAAGATTGTTTGTGAAGAAGTATATCTGATGTCTAATACAGTGGAGTTTCTTTTTGGTTAGTTTTTCAAATGAAGATGCATATAGCTGGATGCTGGGTATGTTTACTGGCTTTTTATGCTATTTCTGCTCTACTTTACCTTTTTGTATCATTCTCCTGAAGTCTTCTGGGTACGCTTGGCAGTTTGATTATGTATCACATGTTTATTTAAAATATTACTTAACTTCTTTGTTACTGGAATACTTGATGTTGCTTGCATTTACAATTGCTTTTCAAATGAGTGGTTTTCCCTATTAAAGTCCATATAGAATTGAATATCAAATAATAACATTTTCTCCTCACCCCTACTTCTTTTTGGGTAGATTTAAAGAGTTCTTTGAAAAGGGCAAGACATCTATTACATTTACTAGACAATTTAGCTTGTATGCAAGAGATGTTTCCTAAAAAACTTTCTAGGTTTCTAGCAGTTTCCACGAAATACTCTTGAATTTAACCCTGTTAAATTATGAAGATATATACCATAAGGCTTTGTTTAGAAAAGCAGAGATGGTGGCCAAATTGCTTGAGGAAACATAGAAAGATTAATGATTGAGTTCTGCCTGGCTCCCAGATTCTCACTTCCTGAATCAGTGTAGCTGAGTCATATCACAAAGATGACACATATTGACTCTGGGGAGGGAGCAGCAATTATTTGCCTTATTATTTTCCATGTCAGGCAAGTAATAAAGCAATATTGTGCCAGCTAGTGAAAGAAGAAATTTCTAGCTTGTCTGTCCTTCAGCTTGAAGGACTGCTGTACGTACTTTTCAAAGACAGGTATATATTTGCAAATAAGGACCCTACGGCAAAGAACAAAAATATCTAGGTCTTCCGCTAGATTCTACTTTGAAACAAGTCAAAATACAAGGAAGTATAAACAGTGCTTGGTTTCCGTATTCATGCCCTTCCAGGGAAATGGCCTATGGAACACCAGCTCCAGAAAAATTCTTTTGATGGCGGTGTTGTGTGGTCTTTCTCCCACAAGGTAGAGCAAAGGTGTTACATGTTTGTTTAGTCACTCTCAAATGTCTGTACATGTTGCCTTTGTTGTTTGTTTGTTTCATAGATCTATTTGCGATTCTTGGACTATGAGATGCAGAATTCCAACGAATGTAAAAGGAATTTTGTAGCTGTCTATGATGGAAGCAGCTCCGTGGAGGATTTGAAAGCGAAGTTTTGCAGCACGGTTGCTAATGATGTAATGCTGCGGACAGGTCTCGGTGTAATCCGCATGTGGGCAGATGAAGGCAGTCGAAGCAGCCGATTCCAGATGCTCTTCACATCTTTCCAAGAACGTAAGACCCTAATCAGTGTGTCCGCCTTTTGGTTTGTTAAATGATACCAATCTCCAAAACTGTTAATATATTTTCTCCATGCAGAGTAGTCACTGAAGATGTTCCCAAACAAATTATGTAAATATCCAGAATAGTTTTTATTCCAAGCATTTATAGTGTGCAATAATTTGTAATCCAGTAGATGGAGCACAGGATTCAGAGTCAGGAAGACAGATATGAGTAGTCATGGCCTGTCCTGTTGTATGACCATGACTTTTATCTGATCTCCAATCTATAGAGCCTCTATGTCTCAGTTTTCTCTTACACAACGTGGAAAATAATACAGCTGTGAATGTTTTTATCAAGCCTAAATCTTTTCTATGAATTTTATTTTTTAGATATCATTATGATGTGCATTTGAAAAATACCTTATGATTATTTTATCCCAGATGGTGTGTGTGTGCATATTCCAGAATGTACATATCAATAAACATATAGGTCAGACATTGTTAAGCAAAGGATTTAGTTAAATTTTTGCAGTAACAGAAGTTTTCTAAAGGGCTTGTTTGATATTTCGGTCAATATTCTCTCTGTACACCTTGCCTGCATTCATATGTTTATATGATTTCTGGACTCAGATAATAAACATAACAGCTTTTGAAAGAAACAAAAAGCTAGCCAGTTTAAAAACAAACAAACAAACAAACCAACCACAAAAACACCTTCTACAAAACCCAATAATCCCATTCAGTAAAAATGATTGACGCAGGTAATCACCTGTGAAAGATACCGATTTGTTTTCTTTGATGGAAATAATGCATATTTTGTCCCTTGAGGGAGGAGTATACACATTTATTTTCACATGCTGATTCCTGTTCACTTTTAATGTATTTTTTGATTTGTGCATCACACGTCTGACAGGAATATTTCTGTGTGGCTGTCAGTAGTTGGAATGAAAGCACAGTCCTACCAAACACATTCTTCATCTGTATTCTGTATGTGTGTAGCCTGCAATGAGGCAATGAGACTCTTTTGAGAACAGCCTTAGTAATTCCTTAATTATGGCTCTGATTAAAAATTTCTGACAGTCTACATGCCTGAAACTGCATACACCACTGTACGCTCACACTGCAGCCTTAGGGTGGATTATATTTTTCTTGTCTGCAAATCAGGCCAGGGTCTAAAAGATATTGAGAACTCTCAGTTGAGATGATACTGCCCTTCTCTCATTTCTGCAACTGGAGATGTCTTGAATATTCAAGATCTGATTCATTTTTTTCACAAGGCATCCTGATCTGTTACCTTAGAAACAACTGCATAGACACTGGAGGTTCACAGCATATAAAGAACTGGAGAGTGAAGCACTCTGATGACTAACTTGAAATGAAGGTTTGAATAAGTGTGTGTTTGCAAGGCTTTCATATTTTAAAGGAAAATAAGGAAAAATGTGGTTTTTTTCTCTTATAGGATTCCTAATATGTTTACCTGACATGCTACACCTTATGAGCTACTCTTTTCTTGTAAACAGATGGTAGTTTATACTGTATGGTATTCTGACTGGGAAGGTGAAAATATTAACAGGATGCATTTTCTGTAAATTTATTCTGAACAGTCATTGCATGCTAAAAGCTGAAAATTTATTAAGGGCTCAATTGTGCTTTGAGATATGTATACACAGCCTGCTCATAAATATTAGAAGAAACTGCATTCGTGTTTTTAATGCTGGAAGTTGACTTTAAAGATTTAAAGGTGATGCCGATTGTACTTTCTGTGCCATGTCAGTTGTCCGCAAGTGCTGCCCTATGCCTCAGACTGGTGCTGGCTGTCAGGAGTCAGCTAGAGCAGATGTCCAGTGTGCGCACTGCGAGACACAGCTCATAGCATGTAAACTGCAATGTCTTTCAGCAGTGTGTGGGAAAAATTAGATCATCTGCACGGAAGAGAAGGAATGTCAGTCCTCATTCAGGGAGATAAGCATCAGGGAACAGACACCTGTGTTTCTGCTCAGGGACAGAGAGGAAAAAAGCTATTTTATTGACCTGTAGCCAGGAGAGAAACAAAATAGAAGATGTCATTATGTTGTGGTTATATGCATGTGAAAGAGTGATAAAGTAAAATTCCTGTATTTACTGTTGCTGTGGGAATAGCCAGGAGGTGTTGTGATCTGTAGCTCCCCAAGTTCCCCTCCTTAGTGTGGAGTTAAGTTGTCAAGATTGCAGTCTTCCCTAACAGAAGGGTCTGTGAACTGGAAGTGTTTATTTTGTGGAAACAGACTACTTAGCCTGAGGAATGTAAGTCTGCTCAGTGTTAATTCTTGTTATAGAGCTATTTCCTGAAGACTTGACATTTGTGTAGAACAGAGAAATCTTAAAGACATTTCTTATATGATTGTTTTCATACAGTTTGATGAGAGTGCTCCAATTACATTTGAAATATATGTGTCTTTTTTGTTGGCGTCTGAAAAGTGGCCTTACAAGTTTCCAAACCTCTAGTAGTGATGGTCTGCAGAGCAGCAGTACTATAAATATGTCTGAAGGAAAGCCATACGATGCAAGAAGTTGTTATATTTCCTATGCCAGAAAATCAGTAGTGATTCTCACATCATCAAAATAATAGCAGAGCTCTAAGTAACACTTAATAACCAATTAATTCTTAATAGCTGATAATTTAGAGTGATGATTTGATATTTCGTGATCAGCATTATTAGCTATTCCAACTATTATTATGGGTTTTGTCTGCTTATGTCCTTACCTTTTTAATCTTTAACGTATCTTCTAAGCATATATATCTAATCGTGTTTTTGTGTGCGGTAGTCACTGTCTACAATAGATTTCAAATATCCAATAAATTAATTTAAGAATTGGAAAAAGGAAAGCAAGAAAGCTGGTATCATCAAAAGGTGTCTGTTCATCTGGTAAGAAAACTCGAAAAATGACTCTTTGTTTTTTCACCCACTGACTAACTGTTCATTTCATTTTCCGTGACTGTGAGAGTGATCTCCAGCCTGATTAATGACAGACGTGCTACACCTACAGTTTCTTCAAAGAGCTGCTCCTGAGCAGACACACCTACGCTTTAACCTAAAAGCAGATTCGTAGAACCAGGGCATACGGGATAAGAGAAAATCCCTCTGTATGCACAGCAGGCAAGATGTTCATTGTCTCTGAATGCTCTGACAGCTATTTGGTAGCACTGCTTCCTTCTCCATCCATAACCCTGCATCAAAAACCCCAGACCAGAAAAACATCATTCCTTCTTTTATTTTGTTGCCCATTTGAGCTCTAAGCCTGTTTTTAAAGCCCTGTCACATGTGGCTTTCCTAAAGGAGCACAAGTTCTACCATTCTTATTTTCTTTTTATTAAAAAAACTCACATTTGGATAGAAATCTAGGGCCATGTTTAGAAGAGTAGTACAAAGCTTTATCAAGTAACAGCACTCAAGTCCTTGTTTGCAGCCAGAATCCCTGAAGATGATCACCCCAGCATGGGCAATTCTGTGATGGGGAAAAGGCACTGCAGATATGCAGTATTAATGACTGTTTTTATTGTGGTAAAGCAAAGGGAACTACTGAGAAAGGGAACGACAAAGTGATAAGTGCAACATATGTGAAGAGATGATTTGCGTGTAAATAGATTGCAGCTTTGCTGGTTTTCCTTCCTGCTTCCACTCTGACATATGTATTTTAAAAAAAAAGAAAACATTGGTATTGCCTCCTTACTGGTGAGCACTTATCTGTGATTTTCTGCCCCTCTGTGCTATTTTCCATTATCTCTGGTGAAAAACCCTCACTGGCTAAGCATCCCAATGCCTCTCTGCCCCTGAACAAAATAAGTGTTCACGGTGCCTGGCATGTATAAACTGAACATAGACTGGAGCTCTGAGCCCATGCTCCTGAGCTGCCATTCTCTGGTGAGTTCCAAAAAAACCATGAAACCACATATAACTGTTTTTCAAAAACTAGATTATCGATGTGTATCTGGTATTAACTATCCATAAAATTACATTTACCTTGAACAGAGCTGTCCGAAAGTGGCTGAGAAATAAAAGTCAGTATTAAGCACATTTCATTTTCAAGTTTCTAATAGCTATATTTTAATAAGATTTTTTTTCATTAGTGGCAAACTAAAAGATAAGTAATTTTACTTTAGGTAATATACTTGTAGTGTACAGTATTAAAACCATCTTAATAGTTTTATAATTTTAATAAAATAAATGAAAAAGTCACTCAGCATGACTGATAAACTGTTCCTTGGAGAGGCTGAGAGAAAACTTCTTCCTCTGTTTCAAGGATGATTCAAGGAACATCTGAAGAATTTCATTTTTCTTTGTTTGTGAAGGAAAGAAAGGTCTATATTTCAGCAAGGAACAGTGGGAAAATCCAAATGATCTGTACTTAAAGAATTAATGTGCAGAGCATGATGCAATGAGCTATCTTGAGGACATGAGGAGTAGGTGCGAAATGTCTAACAAGTTCAATGTAAAATATTTCTCACATCTAAGCATTATTAAGATTTCAGAATTTTCCCTCAGGAGAAAGCAAGACCTCTCAAAACTGTTAGGGGAAGAAGGGAAGGGGGAAGAGAAAGAAGTCTAAGAATAGCAAGTAGGGTAGGACATTCATCTAAGATTAGGGAGCCCCAGACTGAAATCCCTGTCTTGAAACAGGCTCAAAGGGTAAATACACACAGTTCAATGAAGTAGAATGTAGACACCCAAGCTAGCTTGCTCAGAGCTAATTCACACCCTAGAAGCAAAGGAGTTGCACTAACTCTACATGGTGCTGAGAGACAGCGTGAATACGTTGGGGAAAGCACTGCACTGAAGTGGAACAGTCAGGCTTCACACCAGGACCACAACAAGTCAGCTTTTGACTTCATCTTGTAAAAATATTTTGACCTGGCCATGTTTGCATTTTATACCCAAAGTATTGCCTGAGAAAATGATGCTCAATGCACACAGATAATGTTTTTTATTATTAAAGTCATAGTATCACAATAGAATAATAATTATTAATAACACAGAAAATATTTAATTGCTATAGTGCTTTATAAATATTATTATTTTATAGTATAAATGAACATGTATTACTTGTGGTTATTTATTTTATTGTCTCAGTGAAAGCAGTACTTTTTTAAAAATGTAAAATATGAATGCTTTTATTTCATGGTACTTTGTAAACATGGCATATGGATGAACTATTAATGGTCTTCATGTTTCTCTGCCTTAGGGCTATCCAGGATTAAAAGAATTTATGATCGTTTTGCATTAATAAATGAAAAAGTATAGATTATTGGATCCATGTGCATTCCCAAAACCTTCCAATAATAAGAAATTATAGACAACTCTATTGGCTCAATTTTTATAAATTTTGAAAGCAGTAACCTTCAAGTACTAAACTGAGGCCTTTTTGAATACTGTGATGGTAACCTTCTGGAAATATGATCATTATAACAATCTCCTAACTTCTACTAGGAACTAAATATATTCACATGCCAGATAATAGAAATAGGGTCATTATTATAGGATTTTTTAAAGTATAGGTTTCCTAAACGTGAAAAACACTTCGGGATATCATGTCTGTTCCTGTTAACTCACTTGCTTATATATCTTCTAGGATAAGTGCACCATCTTGTGTTCAGTATAAATACTTGTTGCAAAGCAGAAGATGCTCCATTCTAATTAATTCAATAACTATAAAATCTGTTTGTATATTAAGATACAAGATATCCCTACACTTACCACAGAAATTTTTAAAAATAAAATATAATTAAAAATAATGTAGAATGAAATTGTTTGAAGCTTTTTGTTTTGTATATCTTATTTTATAAAAATTATAATTTTACATAAAATATAATTATTGGTTCAGATCCAAACTGGAAAAAGAACCTTTAATAATAATATTTTTCTTAAATTGATGATTTAATTTAAATTATAGTGTTTTCATGCTGTAAAAAATCTAACAACTTATCAAAGACTTAAAGTTATTAAAACACATCAGGTTGAGTTATATATATAGTTCTAATTTGCTTCCTTGGATTATGGATCATTATGGACTGTTCATTGTGCTAAATATGCTATCTCACTTATTTCTAGGCCAGTACCTTGGCAGAGCTTGACTCAAGGCAGCTTTGGGACGCAAGAGAAATAACATAACTGTGTGTTCCCAGCTGTTATTTTTAATCTAATTATGAACCCATCTTTTCAGAGAGTCACAGAAGGGTTGAGGTTGGAAGGGACTCCGGGATATGGTCTAGTCCAATCCTCCCGCTCAAAGCAGGGTCAGCTACAGCAGGTTGCTCAGGGCTATGTGCAAGTGGGTTTTGAATATCTTCAATGATGGAGGGTCCACAACCTCTCTGGAAAACCAGGTCCTGCACACTGTTTGAACCAGCCTCAAAAAAAAAAAGTTTGTTCTTGCATATAAGAGGAATTTCCTGTATTTCATTAAGTGCCCATTGCTTCGTGTCATGTCACTGGGCGCTGCTGACATTAAAGCCTGGCTCTGTCTTCCTTACTCACTCCCATCAGGTATTTGTACACATTGATGAGAGCTCCCCTGAGCCTTCTGTTCTTCAGGCTGAACAGTCCCAGCTCTCTCAGCCTCTCCTCATAGGAGAGATGATCCAGGCCTTTAATGGTCTTTGTGGCCCTTTGCTGGACTCACTCCAGTATGTCCATGTCTCTCTTGTGCTGAAGAGCCCAGAACTGGACATCACACTGCAGATGTGGCCTCATCAGTGCTGAGTAGAGGGGAAGGATCACGTCTCTTAACCTGCTGACAGTGCTCTTTCTAATGCAGCCCGGGATAGTGGTGGCCACCTTTGCCACAAGAGCATACTGCTGGCTCATGGTCAGCTTATTGCACACCAACACCTTTTCTGTAAACTTGCTTTCCAGATGGTCAGCCCCCAGCACATACTGGTGTATGAAGTTATTCCTCCCCAGGCACAGGACTTTGCATTTCCTTTAGTTGATCTGCTTGGAGGTCCTGTTTCTCCAGCATACTGAGGCACATCTGTACAGGCACCCAACCAGTCCTCCCAGTTTTGCATTGCCTGTGAACTTGCTGAAGTTACACTCTGTCCCATCACCCAGGATATTAATAAGGAGATTAAAGAATATTGGCCTCAGTACTGACCCCTGGGGTATATCACTAGTGACTGGCCTCCAGCTGGACTTCATGCTGCTGATCATAACTGTTTGAGCTTGGCAGTTAAACCAGTTTCAGTGCAACTCATTGTTTATTTATCTAGCCCATACTCACCAGTTTGTCTGTGAGGATGTTATGGGAAACAGGGGTGAAAGCTTTTTTTAAGTAAAGAAACACAACATCCACTGCTCTCCCCTCACTCACCAAGCCAGTCATCCAATCATAGAATGCTGTTGCTTTGGTCAAGCATGATTTCCCTTTCATAAGTAAATGTAGACAACATTCTTCTTGTCCTTCATGTGTTTGGAAATGGTTTTCAGGATTATTTGCTCTGTCACGTTCCCAGGGGTTGTGATGAAACTGACTCACCTGTAGCTCTCAGGATTCTCCTTCTCGCCTTTTTCAAAAATGGGGGGACATTTGCTTTGTTCTAGTCCTTGGAAACCTCCCCTGATCACCATGTTTACCTGTACCAGGAAGTTATCATCAATGCACTCTGGAGAACTCCTGGAGTACTTGTGCCCTGCTGTGTTGCCCTCCACAGTGGTTAAAATACCCCATAAGGACGAGGGCCTGTGAATGTGAGGCTTCTTCCAGCTGTCTGAAGAAGGTTTCATGTACTTCTTGTCCCTGATCAGGTAGTCCATAGCAGACAGACACAAACAGCAATATTGATAACTGCAGGCCGACACTGGGCTGACCAGTTATCCTGACCCAAAAACTCTCACTTGGCTCCTCATCCAACCCAAAGCAGAGCTCTGTGCATTCCCGCTGCTCTCTCATATAAAGGGCATTTATATAGTCATGGGGAAGACCGTAGACTGATAGAGTAGTGCTTTTGCTGGGTGGAGCAGTTTGTGCTCCTTTATCTAGTTGAAGTTAACAATATAAGTAGCTTCCTTTCACGAGAACATCCACAATCTTTCCTCAGGTTAAAATGTTTACATATTGAGGCATTGTCGTAGATGATGTTCAAGCTGTCAAGTGTTGCTGCCACATACCCTGTCTGCTTGATTCCACTTCCATCCTGGGTTCTGTAACAGCTTCAGGAAAGCATCAGGACCAGATCCATCTTGCTGTAAAAGAATCCTCTTTACTACCAGGTCATTTATCTTTTCGCTATTACTAGAGTGGCCATGATGCACCATCCCAAGACCCCTTTGCTGTGCCTCTTCAAGGGCAGAAACCCTAATTCCTCCAATGTGCAATGGGACTGACAAGTTTTCAGCTTCCCTTGATGTTTTCATTCATTCCAACAAAAAGCCTTCATTAGAGTGGGGAAAATATATTGATTTCTTGTCCAGCTTAATCACTCCAGGTTCAAGGAAACACAGAGACGACTTGACTATACTAATTTTATAAACATTAACAAGAGGGGGCTGTTTGTCAATAGTTTTAGGAATCTTAAATTTGGGGTTCTCTCATGCTAAGTTTTCTGTACTTACTCTGAAATTGCCGTGCCTCGCTATTCATCTAGTTTTGACACTTATTCACATACCATCTCTCTCCTTCATATTTCAACAGCACAATTTAGAGAAACTGAATCTTTATTTCTTTTTTCTTCCTTTCCCTTGCCTTTCATTTCTAGATCGCCCTGCCATCACTTTGCATAATTGCCCCTTCTTCTTAAATCTGTAAAAAATCCCTTTTGTACTGCTCTTATTTTTTCTCTCTTATTTCTGAAACATTTCCTAATATTTTTCATTTGAAATAAAATCTCTTCTTATTCCTTTCAGTGCAGTATACCTTGTGTCATCTATTTCTGCTGTACAGTTCTCTCTTTCTTCCTCTTCCTTTGACTTCCTTTACTACTTTCCTCTAGTTCCTACTTTTTTACTTACCACGACTGTACTTCTAAATTTATTTATTTCTGCCTCACACAACTGTCCTTCCTTCCCTTAAATTGTTGTCTAGTCTTTTTGGAGGTTGTTTTTCCACTATTAATCCTTTCTTTGCTGTTGCATTCATGTTTAAATCAAACTTATTTTAAGGTGGCAAGAGTAAGTCATAGACGTCTAAGAGGTTCTGCCTGCTCAGACACTCTTTCCTCACCACTTCACTTCTAAAGCCTTTCATGTTACTCTTCATGTATTTTGGTGTTTTGGTAGGGTGTTTTTTTTCTCCTTTGTGGCTTTATTAACATGAACTTTCCTAATCCTGCACTTCTTTTTTCCCCCCTGTTCCCCTGTCACTCCTTGTGCTTTCTCCATTTGTCATTTGGGTCTTCTTTTCTTGTGCACTTCCTACTTATTACCATGTATTTTGAATGGGTGGCTACTTAGATCTTCTCAGGTTCTTCCTTTCATAAATTCTCTCCTTCTCTGTTTCTTTTTCACTTGGAGCAGGCAGTGAAACTCTTTCTGTGTCTTAGAAAGAACCAGTCCCAAAAGATCCTTGCCTTGCCCAGAAACAGGGATTGCAGCCTGAGTGTGAAAGGATGATATCGCCTCTGGTGGGTCCTCTGTATAATGTGCCACAGTATCTTCAGGCTCAGCCCTCACTGTCCTCAGATGACAGCAACAGATAAGGACTGTCCCAAAACACCCTCCCTTGCCAATATACGTGTGTGCTGTTCTGCTTTTTCTGTCCATTCTCAAGAAAAATCCTTCCTGTAACAAGCTAACACCTGACCAAGGTCACTTAGGAGGCAGTGTACCAGATTTTTCCAAAAACTGAACAGTGTGCAGAACCAGTCTGGCTGAGCAGTCTTCTGCATTGGCTAAGAGATATAGTGTATGTATACAGTTGTATCTGAGGGAATGGTTGCATATTTGAGGGTTTGTACAAGTTTTGATGGCATATACTATTTGTTTAACAGGCCATAACTGCTCTGAAGAAGCCATTATAGTCAGTTATGGGTATCTGAACTTCAGCACTTATTGAAAAGTAGATTCCTTGACATGATATATGGTGTCATTAAGTGCGACAATATAAATCCTTTGTACTGTCCTTAGTTAGCAAATCACTGAAGTGGTCATCTACTCTGAGCCAGTCCCCACACTATGTGTATATGTTGTCATAGAAACAGCTTTTAAAGTTACAGAAAAATTGCCATGAAGCATCAAATTCTAAGTATCAACAATATGAGCATCATAACTCCTTTCTGATTAGTTAAAGGTCTTAGGTTATTTTTTAACTTTCCCTTAAAAATAATTATAATAATGCTTTGGGGTTGTTTAAACCACAACAACACCCCACCCCCCCCAAACAGTTAATTTTTAGTGACTTAACACTGATAAAGTTTGTAGCTCTTTTTCTAAAGGGAGGAAGGTCTTCTGGTTTGGTTTTAATAAAAGAAATATGAGGAGTAATTTATCTTTACTATTTTATATAATTTTGGAGTAGTATCTTTACAACACCAACACCTAAGGTTCTCCCAACACTTGAGTAAGTAGCACAGTTTAACAGTGTGTACAATTCCTTCTGATGGCTTCCAAGCTGCTTCTTCACAGTAATAGTATATGGCCTTCAGTAAAGCCTTCATCTTGCAGCTTTAATCTGCATGATTCTCCTAGACCATGGGCTTCAGGGACACTGAAGACTGTTGTCTTTTTTAATCTTCACACTTGTGATCAAAGGAGTACTTTTTTACTGTAGCTTTTTTATGAACAAAAGGGGTTTAAAATAATTTTGTTTTCTGTGTGTATAAATGTTCAGGCACTGTTGATATGGGCACTAAAGTATGTATCTTCTTTGAGCCACACAAGTTTTCTTGTAAAACTGGAGTTTCAGCAACAAACTTTGAAAAAATTATTTCCCATACACCAGATCTGGCTGGAATACAGTCAACCTTTTTTTTTTTTCATAGCAGCCCGTAGGGTGCTGTGTTTTGGACCTGTGGCTAAAATTGTTGATAATACATCAGTGACCCCCCCCCCAGGTCTGGGGCACCAGCCTACTTGAAAGTCAGACTAAGGGAAAGTCCATCCATCTTAGAAAGAACTGAAAATCTCTTGCCACAGAATAATAAACAGCGTGTAACTTGAGTGCTCTCAATGCTGCATGTCAAATATTAAATATGCTCAAGGAACCTGTGTTCTATAGCTTTTTCCTATTACAGAGTACGTGATCACTCCTAGATATGTTTGTTGTGGAGAGCTGAGTGATTTACTACTTAATATCAGCTTTTTCTCTCTTGTTTTTAGCCCCTTGTGAAGCCAACACATTCTTTTGCCACAGTAATATGTGTATTAATAATACATTGGTCTGCAATGGACTCCAGAATTGTGTGTATCCTTGGGATGAAAATCACTGCAAAGGTAATGTGTAGAACTGGAAATGCCAAGTCATTTAGACTGTGTGGGATACAGCATATTATCCTTAGTTTCTTGTTAACTGTGTGCCAGACGGGTCAAAGCTCAGTAAGAGTAATTCAGGGAGAGCATACATCAAGCAATAAAGAAAATGAAGAGAGGTAAAAATACCAATGGATTTTACTTTCAGTGTTTGCATTTGTTTTGCTTGGTGTTGATTTCTGTTGGTTATGTCCTTCTGGCTGGTTACGTCCTTCTGGCAGGCTTTCTGATCACTTGGTCTCTGTTTCCCTTACAATCTAAAATGTAATTAAAAGCGATATTTTGGTTCTTTTTTCATAGTTACCTTTGTAGTGGAGTAACATATGGGTAGCAGGTGTCTTTTAGCTGCATGCCATGCCCATAATAGCCCAGGTGGGCTAAAAAACCAAGGTGAAGTGGAATTAACACTGTAAGAAACCAACCAAATCTACCTATAATCAAATGAAATTTAAGAGCAAGGAGATCAGGCATAATATCTTTTTCATAGGTAGGGACTGATGTTCCCAACCAGGTGGTGACAATGGTTTCTAAATATTGCTCTGTGTTTC
Source organism: Ibidorhyncha struthersii (assembly GCA_013398815.1). Taxonomy (NCBI): domain Eukaryota; kingdom Metazoa; phylum Chordata; class Aves; order Charadriiformes; family Charadriidae; genus Ibidorhyncha; species Ibidorhyncha struthersii. The sequence continues at coordinate 86,953 of VZSZ01011987.1, read as the reverse complement.
TGGGGGGAAAAAAATCAGCATCTGTGTCATCTTCAGAGAAAAGAATTTAACTAACTTACATTGCAGGCTAGGCAGACAGTTTGCTTCCTTCCCCCCTCCCCCTCCCACTACTGCGGATTTGTTCCTGGAAACATGGGATATGCCAAATTTAGGAACCAATCAAGAAAAAAAAATTCAGAATGAGATGGATTAGCAGTCATCTCATAAGTCTGCTGAAGCCTGTAAAATCCTGACAAGCAGTGCAATAGGGTAAAACACAAATGAAAACATACTTCAAAAGAACACAGCAAAACTGTGGCATGGAATAATATCCTTCAAAGAAACTAAACATATGATTGGGAAATAAATATCTGCTCTCTGCTTCTCCAGCACAGAGAAAAACAGAAAAAACTTCCCCAGTCTTTAATTTCCAGAATGATTTTAATCGTTCATTTGCCAGGTATCTTTTTATTGGGTTTTGTGCGTTTATGCTCTCTTGTTTTTCTGGCTAGAAAAAGGAGGTTTGCTGATTCCAGCAAAAAGGTTGTTTGCTGCTGTGTTGCTTTTTCTAACTCTGCTACTTCCCCAGAGCCTGTGTCAGTCAATTAGAGAAACCCCAAGTGAATCTACAAGAGTAGGCAATGGGGAGTACTGAAAAGTTCATTTTTGGTATCTAGGAGATTATGAAGAGATGGATGTTATTGTTTTCATGCCAATAACTTTCATTTCAAAGGCTTTTTATTAAGTCTTTTGATATGTTTTAGGTTGCCAGGAGAAATTACACTAAACTGGGTGCTGAAACTTAATCACAGTTGTCGGGTCTTTGCTATGCCTGTGACAGACTGATGCGAATGCTTTCAGCTTGGATTTCTACAAAGCTCAGTCACTGTCTTATGTACCTGCAGCCATTTGAAAGCAAATAACACAGAAATACACACAACAGTAGGGTGAAACTGTTTTTCTTTTTAGTATTTTGCTGCTTATTTTCTGGTTTTCTTGATTCAAAATACTGAACTTGCTAGCTAACTTCCTAGAGGCTCCCAAGTAAAGTACAGTAGGTAGAATCAGCTTTTGGATTTTTGTAGATATTTAGAAAAGTTGTGGTAATTAATAGGCCAGGAACAAAAGAAATAACTTGCACACTTTTTTTTCCTTTCTGAAACCTCAATTTAAAAAACTTCTCTGTTTCTTCCGATTTGTATTTTTCACTGAATACTGTCAACAGTCCCAGTCAGCTCATAAATATTAGGACTTCACTGAAGTTCCTAATGCAAAGAATAATTTCTTTTTAAAACCTGGAAGTCTTGTCCTTTCATTGGTCCTAATGTCCTAGTTGCATATATTTACTGGAAGAGACAGAAAATAATGAAAAGAACATCTGTAACAGTCTTGGGGGCTTTAGCAGGCAAATGGAGTTCAGAGGTGACACTAAAGCCATCTGCTTGTTACGGTGGTTGCTTTTTATAAAAAATGTAAATACTTCTTTCGTCTTAAGCTTGCAATATACCCTGAATAAATCACTTTCCAAGCAAATAGGCACACAGAGGACCCATGTGTTGTTTATTTGGCTTTCACAAATACCTGATTTCTTTCTTTTTGCGTTTTGTCAGTGAGATTGATTAAGTGAACTCAGACATAGACTAGGCTTGGCTTTGCAGTAATCTGTGAACCCATCATGGTTGGTTTTATTCTTGAACTGCAATTAATGTTGTGCTTTTTTTTTCTCCTGTCACACAGAAAAAAGAAAAGCTAACCTATTGGACCAACTTACCAATACCAGTGGGACAATAATTGGGGTGACTTCTTGCATTGTGATCATCCTCATTGTTATCTCTGTTATAGTACAGATCAAGCAGCCTCGTAAAAAATTTGTCCAAAGGAAAACAGACTTTGATCAAACAGTGTTCCAGGAGGTGTTTGAGCCTCCTCATTATGAATTATGCACCCTCAGAGGGACAGGGCCTACAGCTGACCTTGCTGATGTTGCAGATGACTTTGAAAATTATCATAAACTGCGGAGATCATCTTCAAAATGCATTCATGACCATCACTGTGGATCACAAGTGTCTAGCATTAAGGGCAGCCGTAGTAACCTCAGCACAAGAGATGCTTCTGTCTTGACAGAAATACAACCCCAGCCTGTAAAACCACTCATTCAGCCCATGAACAGGAGAAATATCCTTGTCATGAAGCATAGCTACTCACAAGATGCTGCAGATGCGTGTGAGATAGACGAAATTGAAGAGGTACCAACCACAAGTCACAGGCTGTCCAGACATGATAAAGCTGTTCAGCGGTCAGTATCAATAGATTTTTGATGAAGACTATTGTGTAAGGACTTGATTACCCAACCATATTCACCCTTTATTCAGTAAAGACATATTTTCTTTCTTCTTTATTTATTGTTTAAATTTCTGTTTCCTGATAGCGCATACCATTATATTATCTCTCTCTTCCTGTCTCTCTTTTTCTCATCTCTGCTCCTGTTTCCTGAAGGATCCTGAATCTCAGTTTTACCTTTCTACTATATATCTTTCTTTTTCTTTTACTATTTTACACATACCCACATGCACATACACACAGGTCAAAAGAGAACAGGTACACTTTTTAAAAACCAAAGAAGATTTTGTGTGAATCTAGTTTTTGAAAGAACCACATACATGTGGTTTCCTTGTAACTGAGGTGGCCTTGAGTATCATCCACTGTTGGTCTAACATCTCTAAATCAATACATTATTAAATAAAAAATACATGCATCTATTTTGATGCATGGCACAATAATGTGAAACACAGTCCTGGGGTAAGGAAGCCCCTTTTTCTCATGAAATATTATCTTTTATATAATGAATGACAATATTTGCAAAAATTTACTGTATCTGTTCCATTATTAATCACAGTATCTTGGCTTGTCATATTAACATATATATGTTGATTAGAACACGAGATAGCACAGTGAATAGGGAATACTCATATATTTACATATAAGAATGTAGTTAAAAAGAATCTTTCTAATCAATAAAAAAGTAGTCAAGCATGATATTTTTAATAAAAGAGCTATTTCTACTGTATATTGCACTTTGAATTACTGTAAATGTGAATGATTAAAAGTTTACAAGTAAAAGAAAAAGAAAATCAGAAACATTTATGAACCATTTATTTGAAAAAGAACACAGAAAATTTTAATATATATTTGTGTTTTCTCCTGCATGCATTATTTATGCACTTCTTGTGACTGTTTACATGCCCTCCATATTTTCTTTGCACATTAAGACATTTCTGTCTCTTAAAAAAAAATAAGTTATTTGATTATTTTAACCTAATTGCATGTCAATGTAAGTTACTTCATGAATACTGGTCAGGTTATCATGGTGAACTGTTTATTAAGTATCTATATGCATATATTTCTTTTTTTCTATGCAAACATTATTATTTTGAATGAAATAGCCATAACATTCCAGGTTCTGCCTCATTGGGTCTCTAAGCAAACATGAGTCTGAGTACAACACAACTAGGGTCTAAGAGACAAACTTGAGGTAAGTAAACATACCTATACAACAATTGAACCATCTGTTGCTTTCTATTTTATTTGTTATATTGCTAAACTGCATGTTAGTTCTCAAATTATGTGTCACCTTGTATGGAGAGAGCCAGGTTTGAATACTGAGAAAACTGAAAGACAGATGACCACTTCAGTGTTGTAAACTGAGCAAAATCTATTAATTTCTTATTCTTGACAGCACTATAGTCATCCCCTAGCTAAATATAATCTTCATTCCAAATGCATTATGAAGACAGATGCTTTGCATGGCACTGGTGTTTCATTTTCTTGTTTATGAAAATAAAATTTAGAGTCCCAGCATGTGAAACAGTGTGTAAAATTTGGCAATCTAACTCAAGCCAGGAAGATGTGGAACTATCTGTTTTGAGTTCATTTTATTCATTCAGCCTTGTGAAGTTTGAGGGAAGGGTAAGTGTCAGCACTGATAAATTTAGAGATTCTGTAGCACTGATGTTAATGTTTGCAAATTAAGTTTCCTTTTTTGAGCATTTTCCTAGGCTTTTCATTTTGTCTAATTTGTTATCAACAATCTCAATAAACATAATCTCAGATGTTTATAATGAAAGTATAGATAGTCATTAGTCTGTCAATTTGTATATGTGTATATATATAAACATAGATATGTGTATATACATGTTTATATGTATATATATGTATACAGCAATTTTGCTGGGAAATAATCTATGCTTTTATTGCTTCTAGATAGTTTAGGTAAATAGTTGCCTGTATTTTTCCTCACAGGGAAAACATATTTTAACTTTTGCTTTCAGACAACTATTCATTTAGTCATGCAAACTCTGAATGGAAAAACCTATAGTGAATTATTTCAGCTGTCTGAAAGAGAGAGCGGGCATGTTTCTAATTTCATTTCATTGCCTTTATCCAAACCTAAGAAGTACAGACGTAGCTTACCTCCTTAACAAGACATTCCCATTGCACAATAATATGTTTATTTTGTAATTTGGTTGCTAGCCACCAAGTGCTCCTTAGTTTTTAAACACATTTGGAGATTTGCTGCAAACTTGAAGAAGAAATTAGCTCCTAAATGAGACTGTCCTTTTTTTTTTTTCTTTTAATCTTAGTTTTATTTGACATGTTTTAGGTCTGTTACTTACTTGTATGTTGTGTGATGTGTGGAAGAAGATTTACATTGAACTTTTGTTATATGTACATTTTCATTATATAGACTGCTTGAGAATAGTGCGCTCCTGGGTGATTTTGAACATGCTACAATGAAATGTGAAACTATCGTCCTTGGAAACACCAGCTAGAGGTTTTATGGACTCTCTGACCAGCTATTCTCATATCATGACAAAATTCAGCAAACAGTGTTGAGTAAAATTACTAGAAGGCAATAAGACTTTGGTTATTATGCTTATTGGTCATTTCTCTTTTTCTTTTTCTCTCTTCTTTTTGTTGCAAGTTAAATTCCCAATTTCAGGAACAATTTATTGAAATCAGGTATTTAGCCATTCATAATCACTTCAGTAGAAATGTTTGTTGGGTAAGCATCTAGCAATATGACTGAATTTGACACTGAGAAAATAATCTGCATGTATGTTACTGAATATTTGAGTTGGAAAAATCCCTTTATTAGGTACATTGTAAAAAGCATGCATTCACAATTATTGCTGTTACTGTTCCATTTCTGTGTCATATGCTTGCTACTTGTAACTTTTTATATAAAGATACATAAAACGATGTATAATAATTTCTTACCCTGAGTTTAATGGCAATGTTTTCTTTTACCAACTTTACAAATCTTGTGTAATTCGGGAGATTAAGCTCATAATGTAGCTTCTAGGAACTTGAAACCCCGATACATCAGAGAATCATCTCTCTCTCCTCCCACACTTATTGAAAAGCAAAATACGTTAATTTCTTAAGATTTAAATGAATTCATAATACATAAAGTTGATCACCTAATTTCAGTTAAAAGGTTTGTGATAACCTTTATGTTCAATTCTGTACTCTTAACTAATTTATTTCCATGGCAGTTATTAGGAAGTTTTCTTCAGTGTAGCACAGTAGCAGATTTTTATCAGTTATACAAATCTAATGGCTGGACTCCAGTTTTAGAGATATGGATATAAACCACTTCCTTATGCAAGATAAAATGATATTCATAGGTCAAGTTATAGAGATTAGTAACCAACGCCAAAATGAATCCTGACAGGTTAAGATATTGAGGAATTATTGTAGGCTGAAAAGCCACAATTATGTAAAGTTGAAAAACCCCTTAGTTAAGAACTCAATAACCATGCATAAAATCAGTTTCATTATCTGTTTAAAGTGTTGTCTTCCAAATACTGTTTCAAAACAAATCCCAGTTCCTTCTTAAACATATTGTGTCATTCTTGGTTGTTAGGTTTTTCTATATAAAAGATTTGCTAGTTTTATTGAAAAAATGGGAAGAATTCCATGGATCTTCCCAAAGTATAAACAGATGGTGAAAGAGAAACCTGAAAGGCTGACATAAAAAATAAAGTGATCTATATGAGCTATTTAAATATATAGCACATAATTTACATAATTAAAAATGCAGGAAATTGATTTCTACTAAACAATTTCTACAAATGTGATTTAGGAATGGCAGGAGAAGAAGGAGGGTTTCAGGTATTTTGCCTCCTTTTTTGTACACTATATTTGAAATGCATCTTACATAATTTGATTTTAGCTTGATTAATTTGTTTGTTGTCATATATTAGCTGCAAAAAACAGTCCTCCATCCTTTACAGTCACTGAGAGTCATTAAGTCATCTCTCAGTTACATGGATGTTTAGCATGCACTAATAGTTTATTTCCAGATCAGTATCTCTTTCCAAGTTCATATACTTTATAACTGTTTTTTTCTTAATCTTTCTAAGTCCTTTCTCATGATCCTTTCTTAAGTATATTTTGTTAAGGTATTTGCCACATCTGTGCTTAAAATGGATGCATATACATGCATCCATTATAAAATCAAGGAAGAATGAAGTACTTGCTGAAAGAAACGCATATACATGCACACACATTTATGTATATTTATCAATATTTGCTAATGGAGATAGTGTATAAATAAATATATGAGGAGAAATCTAAATATGGGAATTTAGCTTTGAATGAATTATATTGGTCACCTAGAAAAATGCTGAAGCCTTGGATTTCAAAGTTGCTATATATTTAAGTGCCTAAATCCCGCTGAAACATAGAGTTGGTCTAGTCCCTCCTAGACATGCACACAGTGAAATCCATTTTACGATTTTTCCAGTGAAGCAAGTGTTGACTGAGACAACTTAACTGGAGAAGACATGGGTATTAATAATTATGTTGCATGCACATCCTTGCTTTCAGAAGAAAAAAACAAACTAATTGCATCAGGGAAAATGAGTGGGAAACATAAAAAACTGTCTAAATAGACCAGTTCAGGCAAAGTGAGAATGTTAACACTTACTTGATCTTGGAAACTTCTTTAGAAAGATGACGTCTAATAGCTAGGTATACCCTTAAACAAAAACACCATTGTAAATGACAAAACATGTGTATACTGAGGGAACAGGGTCAAATTATAAAACTATCTATTCAAAATCAATAAAAATAAATTGAAACCCAATTAAAATATTATAATTGAAATATTTGATTTTAAGTAATTATATTCTGTATATAGTCAGTGTAAATAATACCCTAGTCCACTATACTGCAAACAGTAAAAATAACTTTTGTTTGGTATCACACAATAGTAGGATATCTTAATGTAATCTATAAAACTCAAAATATTAAAATAAAAGGGGTTGTTGCTGAAAGTGAACAGTTTTGCCTTTCCTATGAGTATTTTTTATAATTACAAAGCCTTTTTTTAAAACCAGAAAACAGTTCAAGCAAGCTAGTTCAAACAGACAGGCTAGTTCAAACACCTTCAGGGTCACACAAATTCAATTAGGTATAAAGAGAATACTCAAAGCTGGTGTTTGACCACATGCTATAAGTGAAATTTAACCTATTCTATTACACCTTTTCCATTTTACAGAAAGAAGGTTGGACTTGTTAAATTGCTACCTGAGCTGGTAGTGTTAGCTTCATTCATTTTACATCATGTATTGCCTTAAGCTAAAATTAAGAATGGTAGTTACTAGACCATTTTGGTTTGATTGGTGCAATATGTGTGTGATGTATAGCCATGTTGACAGTATGCTCATTTCTTTTAAAGATGAGGTTTTGTTGTCACAGTGCATTGCCATATTGTTCATAGTTTTGCTTTCTTTTTTTCTTTCTCCCATGGGTGCAGTGTTATCTATATACTTTTCTTTTTAGACGCTAGTGTGAACAACCACTTCCAAATATTTTTCTCTGCTCCAGGAAATATGGCCTTTTCAGATTATGAAGTCTTCTCTGCAGTATCATTTAAAAATCTCAGAAAGTCTAAAACATCCCAGTGTAAACCTTTTCTATCTTCCTGATTCTAGAAACAGCTTGAAGAAAAAAAAGAAAAAAAAAAGCTCTGAGAAATGTTAGCAACTTATCCTATTTTTCTCCATTTTTATGTTGAAGATATTCTCTTGAACCTAGCAATGATGTAACCAATGGGAGGGAATAAGAGAAAGTAGAAGGGTTTCTTGCTCAAAAGAAATTGCTAGCACCAAAAAAAAAAAAAACAAAGCAAAGAAAAGAAACAGAGAAATGTATACTAATGAGAAGAAGACTATGAAGGATTGTTGCTCACAGCCATTCACAAATTTACAGACACATTTAGACACATAAAGTCCTTAGCCACCAAATAAAAATGTACTGTACATGTTCAACTCGAAAGGATAGCTATAATACCTGTGCTTTATAGACCATTGTCCCGCAAACAAGAAGTTGGCCTTTTGTGTTTTCTTGTCTTCTACTTTATGTGCAATCTCCCTGCTACCGCGAAGATATTCCAGCTGAGGGAGCACAGCTGAAGAGCTAAGTGATACAAAGGACAAAAGCTGCACCATTCAAAACTTTTTAACACAGAAGTCTGTATCTGATCTGGAAGTCTCTTATCTGCTCACTCCCGACGCAACGTTTGATGCGAAAGTCCTGGACTCATGGCTCCACTGTTCTTCCTCATCACTACCTTAGCGTCATCTCTCTTTTCTCTTTGATGATCATTTTACATCTTTTTCATTTCTGCCTTACATTTCTGTCCAAAGTGAGTTTAGTTCTGTTCCCTTCTCTCCTCCAAATTCACTGGAAATACTGAAGTCCTATCAGCTCATTGACCTTGTGTTACACTTGCATCCACCTGGCTCTTCCCCATCTATCACTTTAAAGCCATCTTATCCTTACCTTGCCTATAAACAGCAAAATGAAAACATGTCATAGCAGCATGTGTTAATTACTTTTAATTTATGCAGCAAAAAAAAAGCAATGAAGATGCATTGACTGCAGTACAGGCTTATTGGGGATACTGGGTTTGTATTTTAATGACCGTGCATCAGTGTTGTCTGGGCCATCTACCTCAGGGTTGGCATGCCTGCTTCTGCTATAGTCATACCTCCATGTGCTGCAAAGAGAAACTCACCTCCACACCTTTTCGTCTCCCAGTGATACCTGCACCATTGTCAAAGCAAGTTTTGTTTCAAGTGCTTCTATATTTCCTTCTATGCTGCGTTTTTATTAGTATGATCCCACACACAACATAAATCCCTGTCCTAGCCTTCTTCGCATACTTATTAAAACACATTTGAGCTGTGTAGCCTGGCAAACACCTGCCAGTGATGTGGCAGAGCTATCACCAGCAAGGTAAGAATATCAGCTACCAGGAGAAGCAGCAGTTGCTGCTTCCCTCTGTTTTCTTTCCCAGGAAAAGGAGTCGTGCTTATCCACAATCTCCCAACAAGATCTATGGGGGGNGGGGGGGGGGGGGGGGAAAGAAGCTGCTATCCCCTTCAAGCAACAAACTGTAACTAAGAGTAGAGAGACAATCTAAGCAGCCCATGGTAAAAAAAAGAAAGAACAAGACTGCTCAGATTTCATTACTGAAGTAACAGACCTGAGTAACACTATGCAGCAACATTGCATCTCTTCATTCTCAAGTAATGGAAGACTGAAGTGCACATCTTCTTTATCCCAGGGAGCAGGATACCACAACTGTGAGTACCAATTCTGTTCAGGGCTCTGGAAGGACTTAACAGTTGCTTGCATTAATGTAGGTAGAGAAGGACTTAGTGGGCCTATAGGGGCAGTCTTGTGCTGCCACATGCAGTGGACAGCTATGCAATATCTAGTTAATTAGACCTTTTAAGTTTGCCATTCTTCAGTTTGCACTCCTCAGCTCCAGTGAGAGACATAGTAAATGCACTTAACCATTTCTAAAATGTTGGCTTCGTTGGAAAGTGATTACTTAGCATTTAATTTAGTGGGATGTGAAAGGCATGTGTGGCACTTACTGGATCTATTGTAAAAAAAATAATAATTTTGCACAGATCCTAGATACATGTGTCTGGTTAAATGAACATGGACCTGTTGGAGCGAGTCTAGAGGAGAGCCACAAAGATGATCAGAGGGCTGGAGCACCTCTCCTGTGAAGACAGGCTGTGAGAGTTGGGGTTGTTCAGCCTGGAGAAGAGAAGGCTCTGGGGACACGTTATTGTGGCCTTCCAGTACCTAAAGGGGGCTACAGGAAAGACGAGGAGGGAATCTTTAACAGGGAGTGTAGCAATAGGATGAGGGATAATGGTTTTAAACTGAAAGAGGGTAGATTTAGATTAGGTATTAGGAAAAAATTCTTTACTGTGAGGGTGGTGATACATTGGAACAGGTTTTCAGAGAAGCTGTGGATGCCCCATCCCTGGAAGTGTTCCAGGCCAGGCTGGATGGGGCTTCGAGCAACTTGGCCTGGTGGGAGGTGTCCCTGGCCATGGCAGGGGGAGTGGAACTAGGTGATCTTTAAGATCCCTTCCAACTCTAACCATTCTATGACTCTATGATCAACTGTGTCAGTAAATGAAGACACCTTCCATCTGAGGTTTTGCTAATAAAACTGCAGGGCCTGATTCATGCTCTAGTCACATCATTCCTCTAGATCCTGTCTTTTTTCTGAGTTCAGTGAAAATTTTAATTGGGAAAAATCAGTGTGTTGAAAGCAAATGGCTTTCACCATCTTTAGTGAAGCACAGAATAGAATTTACATTGGGGAAGGAGAGATTCATTCCTCCTTTCTTGCTTGGTGCTAAAGGAGTTTTCAGCATCAGTGAAAATATAGGTAAGCTGATCTTTCCCTTTGTTTGACAAGTCACTGATTCAAAGCAAACTTAATGCTCTATACTTAACCGACCCATGTAAGTTAGAAAAGGATGTAAAACAATGAAAGAGAATGCCAGAAATCAAAAGTAAGTATATTTTCCCAATTATCAATACACCAATTAATATTTTTAACAGTTAAAAGACTAACAGCTGAACACTTGGTTGCTATACAAACCCAATACTAACCCCCATTTTTGTAACAAATTTCATATTATCATAAAGTGGAGTTCAGCTGAGGAATATGAATGATTTTATGTTTGTATACCAGTTTAAAATTATAAATCTAACATTTAAAAATCTGTAACAAGGACCTGATATCCTTTATTTTGGGACAGACATTTTAAATACAACTGATTTTGCTGGCCAGAAAGAATTACAGCTGTCTTTTTTTCAGAGCCAAGCCCTGCATTTTGAGTTTTCCTTGCCAAATGGAAGAAATTTTTAATGCCTTTCCAACTTTTGCACTCCCACATTCTACTGAATGTTTTGGTGCAGAAAAAAACATGGGGTGGTTTTGTTTGATATTCTGAATGTATCTGGCACCTCTTTAGTAATGAAACTACATTACAGCTTTTCCTGCAGGAGGAATTTCTTCAATTGTTATCTAAGTTGCATGGCAAAGATCCAGGCCCAGAGAATTCTACTGTCATTTGAGAGTGACTTTGGTGACATAAAGGATCCTGTTAACTTTTAGTGTGTTGGTGGAAAGTCTGCACCAATCTAGGAAAATACTGAGAGTTAGTTAGCCAGTTATAACCTCAACATTAAATTATTAGCAATAATATCAATACGGCATCTCCATTTGTTAATATCACCATCACATTGGAGATTGAAAAATAGAATGATATTAACATGGAAAACTTTTAGTTCACAGCAGAAGGGAGCAAAGATAATGTGACATCAATATATGTATTATTAGGGTTTTCAGATCTGTAATTCTTCTTAAATTCGGATAGAATTCTTAGTTTTACTCCTCCTTTCCCTTTTGTAATGCAAACTTTGTACTCTGTATATGTTTATTAGATGAAAATCTCTTTTGCAATTGCAGTCTTGGTGGGGACTCAAAAAAAAAAATATTTGCTATGATAACATATAATATACAGCTTTTTTTAAAAAGGCTATCAGATGTTATTAGTTTAGCTGAATCACTTCATGTGCTGCTGGAAAATTATTAGATCCAAGATGCATAAAAATAAAAATAGGGAAGTACTTTGGAAGCTCTGCATGATTTTAGTTCTCTAAGATTTTATTATTCAATGTGCTTTGATCAAAAGACAGAATTCTCAACAGGCATAAACTTTTATGGAAATCTCAACAGGGACATCAACTTTATAAGGCATAAAGTTTTAAACACACATCTGTTTGGAGTATATGGAGAAAAGAAAAGAAAGGGAACATATAGGAACTTTTTTAATGGTTTGAGAAAATTAGTGGTTCTTCTGTCTCACAATTAGTCAAACAGACTTTGCACAGGCTCCTTTCTGTAGAATCTGTGCAACATTATGAACAAAACATTTAAATAGGAGGTATAAAATGCAATCTTTAAGAAGCAACGGAAGCAGTCATGGTAGTGAGTGTTTAGAATTATGGTGTGTGATTCTGAACCTAGTAAATACTACCCTGAAATACTGCAAAACTTAATATCACCCTTTGCTTTCCTTACTATAAGGCATATGATTTCAAGCTGCTGCATACCAAGGGGGTAATATCAGATGCAGTCACTAGGAAACTTTGTTTCTTACTGAGGTTCTTGTCTAGTTCCTGAATCAGGATCTTGTCATTCAGTCTGTGAGGGTGGGCTCACCACCCTCTCTTCCTGGTGACACTAAATGGGGTGATTATTCAGAGGTGATGATCTTTATGACAGACCTATTACTTTTGCTAGCACTGCAAATCCCACCTCCAGCTTTGATGGTAGTAACAGAAGTTAGTGGGTGATGGACAGCTTGGTCTAGTTAAGCCTTAACGATATATGTATATTGTCCGTATCTCTCTATATTTATTAGCCATCAAAGTAGAAATAACATGGTAGTTAATTTAAAATGCGTTCAATCACTCTGGATTTTCTTTTGCATTCTTGAGACATGTTCATTGATAAACACCTATCTGAAGTATTTCTTGTTGAACATCATGGCTCAAATGACATTGAGCTTGAGCATGAAGCTCTGAAGATCTAAATTTTTGTATCTCCCCCCCTACCCTCCTCCCACATCCCTCAACATTTATTAACATTTTACAGCTCTCCAAGCCTCTCAGGAAGTGTTATCCAGTTTAGAGCTGACTTTTGTCAGTGATAAGTACCAGCTGGGTCAGGAGAAAAAAAGAAAATCTTTGCATTTGAAGATTGCTGATGTATTTTCTCAATGTGAAGAACAACCTGAGTACTATACCCACATGGATCTTCTACTGTTAGGGGAGAAAAAAACTAAAGTTCCAACTAGCTAGGTTTATGCCATAGATGTATTTTCACCATGTGAAAACAGTCTTTATTATCCTCAGTTTCAAAGTACATGCAAGAGAAAGTGGAAAGCAAAGGAGGCTGCTAAGAAAAAAAGCATTCCAAGTGGTAAGTGAATAAATCATTGTACATTTGTGCATAAAACTAATGTGCAGCATACCATGGAGTGGAGCCACCTCTATTCCTTTTGGACAATTTGAAAATCCTTTAATGAGTTTATGGGGTTTGATTTCAGACATGGATCAGGCACTGTCTGCTAGCACTTTAGTTATGTTTGCTTCATCTAGTTCTAAGAATTATGAACTCTATACATTCCTAAATATTTTTAAAAGCAGTTAGCAAGACAGTTCCAGCATCTTCCTCTGTTCTGTGTATTTTATAGATCATTTAGAAACAGGAACTACGCTGTGGAACTCCTGTTGAGGCTAGAAAAACATTGCATAGCTATGGCATGTAGCCAGTACTGTAATCATAGTGCATTGTTTGAAGGAGGAAAATACAATGATATAATATAAGGCCACATTTGAGGACCCAGTCCTGGAAAAGGATCTTTTAGTGAAAAGGCAGTGCAGAATTATTTCTGAGGAGTTGAATTTTTCTTTCTTCGTATGCTGATGTCTAAAATATTAGCAAGTATTGTGAAGGAGAAAGGGAGAACAAAAGCATAATTCAGATTTTTTACTTTCATCATAATAGTAATGCTTGTCTCTACATCTACTGCTTGAGTGATGTATTGTTTGGGGAGAATTCTCTGCTGATACAGGCTTTGATCATAACATATAATGCTGATGCTTATGCAAGCTTCTCCGAAGCTTGTTATTGATTTTTCTTAAAATTCATGAATCCAATAAACATGATATAAGAATATTACAACATTTTGCCTTTGCTACTTTCAACAGGAAATATATTCTAGATTAAAAATTTGCAGGAAGCTCAAGTTTAAACAAAAGTCATCAATCCCTTCCCCCCAGTCATGCATATAGTGGAGTTTAACACAGACTAATTTGTAAAAATGTGGCGCATATGCTGACATGTGCAGTCAATTTTCTAATATGGCATGCTTTCCATCACTTAGTATGCATATCTCCCAGGTACGTGGATACTCCATTATGAACACAAGAGCTCATATGTCCCCAGACAGCAATAAGCAGTCATCAGGTATTGCTGAAAACTGCAAATGTGCCCAAGGTAATGCTGCAAGTATTTGGACTGATACTGCACAAAGAAGTTGGACAGAGAAATACAAAGGAAGGCTTTCATCTATTTCCAGAACATTTCATGCTTGGCATTACAAAATGTGTTTCAATTGATATGATGATGAACATAAATTGAAAAGATTTATCAGTTCACTTTCTGAAGATGCTGGCAGTGTTTTATTCTGGGGGAAAAAAAGATGTAGCTAAAATGTCATGATACTTAGAAAACATCTGTTCTACCAGATCATGACTAAAGAAAACCTACACTTACTTTATTTGTGTTTTGGTATTGCTTTCTATGTCTTTCAATCACTCTTAATGAACCTTAAAAGCTGTTAGTCAAAGGTACGTAATGTCTCAAAACCGAATCTTGCTTCAAGAAGATCTTGGATGACTTGGACCCTTACTGGGATAAGTACAAGAGAAGCCAAAGGGAACAATGGGTACTTGGCATTTCCTCAAGCCTGTGCCACTTCAGGGAGAGGAGGTAAGGAAACAGCCTTGTCTAAAAAACTTCTAGAGGTTGGTTGGACTCCTTAAACCTGTTGTACCTCCGAAACCAAAGCACTATAAATAAAGTCCCTCTTCTGTAAAAGTACTTCTTTTGCTGCCATCAAAAAGAATATGAGAGGCAAATTCAAGCTGTCTGACATTCTTCTAATGTATTACTAGGTGATTGTCTGTCTGCGTTAGTTTTCATGCAATAGAATTTCTGTCTCCTTCTGAAACTGATCCAGGAGTTTTGAAGCTTAGTTTCCCACATGAAACAAATGGCCTCTAGCCACTGGGTCAAGGAGCTGATTCTTCCTCACTCCTTTCCCTTCACTTTCCCTCGTGTTCTAATGCATGGCTGTCTTTAATTAGAAAGGAGTAGCTCTCACAAAAGCAGTTTAACAGACAACCATGCAAGAACTGCTAGAGTGTTGCACTTGCAGGCGATTACTTTTAGAATAATTCATTATTTCCATTAAGTTACTTGAATTTACAGCTTTAGGTAACACTATTTAAAACTTTCCATTTGAAGAGGGGCTCTGACATTGCATCTGTCTTTCCATTTTTCATTTCTGCTATTTCAGTAGAATTTGGACGCTCTTGCTTCTGAGGGCTGGAATAAAATCCCTAAAGAAGAGGGACTGCTCCCCAACATATGCCTTAGCCAAATCTTTCCTCCCAGCTCAGTCACTCTTAAAAATGACCAAGGTCAACGAGGTGGCAGAAACCAGCAGCAGCTGGAGAAATCAGACCCAGAGGTGTTGTGATTGACAAAGGGAAATGGAGGTCTTTTCCTGGTTTATTATTACTGGGTTTTTTTTCACTAGTAACACCCCATAAGTAATCTTGCATCCAGTAAAAAGGAGTGAAGGTTTCTTTGGGCAGCTCCTCCTTATGTGAACGTAGACCTTATGTGATCTTACAGCAAATGCTGACTGGCAGAGGGTTCTGTAAGCACAAGTGGGTGTGTGTTTTTCCCTCAACTAATTCTGCATATTTTTTCCAGAAAAAAGTTCAATATTTATTGTGTTTCAATAGAGCTACCTTATCAGCAAGGTGATTAGACACCTCAGGTTTTAGTGCAGGACAAGTTTTAGACACTTCAGTATGGCAGTCAGTTTCTATCGGAAAGCTCAGTGTCCAGCATTGTTATTTCAATGAATCCATAGTGAAAGTTACTTTCCTCATGAGTACTTATTTCTTTTGATCCAGGTCAAAACAAACTCAATTACCTGCCTCTGTGACAGGTTTCATTAAATCTGTCTTATTTCTTTCTGCTAGAATGGGAAGATGAAGGGAATAAAGTAACATATTTTATCTGAAGTCAGTTCCTAATTCAATTAGAGCTTCATCTTGGCCCCATTGAACTCACTGGGCTTTTTGCCACTGACTTTAATAAGGTTAGAATCAGACTCATAACACTCAGTTTCTTATTTCTTCCAGATAACCAATTAAAATATTAAATATCTCAGAGTGAATACTTCCTTCTCATCTGCCTCTCCCTTGATATTGTGTTATTGCTTTTTCTTCTGTCCTTCATTAAGTTTTAATTAAGAGTTCCTTTGTGTGTAGGTAAAGGGGGGCTGTTTTATTTTAAAACTTTTCAAGATATGCTTCAGTTTTTATGATTTCTAAAGACAGAAAAATATGAACATGTTTTTTTTCCTAGTAGGTGCCTTATCTACCAATGAGATGACGAATAAGGGATATGAGAGCAAGCATGCACCCTCTCTCCTCTTTTAATTAAAAAAAAAGAATGCATTTGATTAATAAGAATCCTGGTTCTCATCAAGGCTCTCCAGAGAAGATAAACCTCCTTTCTATTTCATAAAATGTCCATTGTGAAAACAAGATTAATATTACTGATAGTTGGTTTCATTTCTGAAGCCTCATTGCATTCTTATCCATTTGTTCTTTTTAAACCTGTCAGATCAGTACTCATTATTTTACATTCATGACACCTTAAAGTAATGCCTTTTGATCCAGTTTGTGGCATTGGTTGCTATGACTGACAATACGGGTGAAAAGAATGTGATACCAGGGACTGCAGATTCAGAGAAGAGCATGAAGGAAGAGATGTGGACAAAGCAACACCTCTAAAAACATACTTGAATGCTGGTGTGTTCCTCCATGAGGAAGGAAGACATTTACTTGAGTGGTGGAGAGAAGAAGGGAAAGAGAAAAGGAGTAATTTGGCTTGATTTTCATTCAGATTTGTTCTAGTGACCGGGTACTTGTTGGTTTGCAGTGTATGTACCAGTAGTACTGCCTGGCTAATACCTGAATGAATGCATATAATGCCCTCCTTTCAGGTACATATTTGAAAATCATAACTTTGGTCGAAGCGAAGATTTTGCACTATAGTTACTGATTTAGGCCTTATGCGCAAGGTCAAAAAGATATTAGTTATCTCTCTTCTGTGCAAGTACACACAGCATATTGCTATGTGCAAAATGGTACTTGAAGGCATTTCAAGGGAATCTGAACTTAATGCAAAATTAAATTTTTACTTTGATTTAATAACTGTAGGGGGATAGAAGAGGAGAAAGTAAAATCCCATCCAATTTACCAATGTGCTAAGTCAGTAAGAAGCTGTTTCTAACAGTGTGCAATGTAATTAAGTCTACTAACTTTTTATTCTAAAAACCTAAATTATGCAGTCTAAAGCGTTAGATGCATGATAGCGATTCCCACTCTTTGTAAGAATAAAACTGTTGGCTGCTTACAAGGTTTTCTAATGACAACAATGTCTTGTGAATTCATTATGGCCTTGTTTATTGATTTATCTATGTCTCTAGGGAACATTACAGACTGATCTGAAATTTCTGTCTCAGATGTATATTGAAAGACTTAGAATTGCTGAAAACAACCTATTTAATATACAAATACTTCTGTCTAATTTTTTACTTTAAAACTAGATTAAACGATGTATTGGATGTCATCATGGCATTAACTATTCTCTCTGATGAGGGTGTTTGAGCATTCTCGTGCATGCTTTAAGTTCCTTGCTGTAGGTGCAGTAAGGGAAAGAAATAATTTTTCTCCATACAGCATTGTGCTGTGAAATCCTCTCCAGGAAAGCATTTTATCTTGACTAATACTTTTTCCTTCTGTCTGAAAATCAATGGGGAACATTTTCTATGCACTGTACGTCCTGGACAACTTCCAGGCCTTGAATTTTGGCCAGTGTCACTCTGAGGCTCTAAGGGCAAGAATTTAACTTCTGTTTAGTTAAATGAAATGGGAGACATAGATCAAGATGTTATTTATAATCCAATGATGCAGGCTAATTCTAGTAGCCAAGTTATATAGGCCTTGAGCAAGCAGTTGCTAAACCTTGCTTAAAGAGCTTTGATATCTATTGATCTTGCTGATTATAGCCATATCTTTCATCTGGAAAGTGATAAATGGAGATCCTTGGATAAATTGAAAATCACATCAAAGCAAATTAATGCCTTTTAGTTAAACAAATAGATGCGAAAGTTTAGTTTGTCTATATTGCTTTCAGCCAACAGCATATAAACTGCATGAATTTTCTTCTTTTTTCACCTGGTCCAGGTGGCAGGAGACTTTCATTTTGTCCATCAAGTTTAAGAGACTACAGTTTGAATGAAACAGTACTGACAAGATACCAATTTAAACAAGAATGAAGGGATGGAAAAAGATATTGAATCAAACTGAAAACAGGCCTTTTACTCATTTGTTTAACAGGCTTGAATTTGGGTTAGCTTTTGTGTTACTGAACACTAGATTTTAAGTTGAAGTAGCATATCTGTGCAGAACTGGTTAGATGAAGAAGATAAGAAATAAATGTCACATACATTTATCTCAAATCAGGTGTTCCTTGGTGTCACTCATGACTATGTGAGTTTAGATGTGATTAAAGTTATGCTGTAGAGCAAGGCAAATTTTCCTTTGCCAGAAACAGCAAGATTTGTAAAATGTCATAAGTTTATTTTACAGCAAAATAATCACATGATTTTTTTTTTTAATTTAACAAACGAAACACACCATTTTATTACAATATTCAGGTATTTTGGAGAGAAATACATGAGTCTGAGCTGAGTCATACCACGGATCCAAACCTGAGGTTTTTCCATATTTTGAGAGAGTCTTTGGATGAGCAAGTTTGTACTTATGCATATGCAAAATAAATTTATTCCTCTGGAAAACTGGCATATTTTGATGTAGAGGATTAAGATCTGCTAAATCTGAGTGGTCAAACAGTATTACAAAAAAGACTGATAAAATATCTGAAGTAAAAGTGAAGGGAAAAACAGTTCTTGAGCTCAAAACTCAGCTTAAATTGGTCTATTTCACTGGCTTAGTGGGAAGATGGGGACAGGTCTGTAAGCATTTATAGATCAGTGACTGTGCTGATTTGTTAATAGTAAATCCTATTGAAATTATGGTAAACGTACATTGAAAATTTTTTTAAGTGCTAGAATATAACTTTAGAAAGATCTTTATTATGAAGTGCATAGCAGCCTGGATGATATTTTTTAGTGGAACAATTAGTAGTCAATTACTAAATGAAAATGCTTCAACTTTGGAGCCATTTGAATAACCAAGGTAAAATAGTACTGCTAATGGCAATTTAATGAAATGTAAGCAATGGATGATGTTAGAGATCTTTTGGAATGGCTGATCTGTCAAGTGGTTTATTAGAAATACAAATTTTAAACAGTGAAAGCACAAACTATGTTTGTTTCAGATTTTTATTTTATATAAAACTGTATTACAGATTATATTTATATCTGATTTAATAAGACTATAGTAATTCTATCCATTTACCATCTGTCTGTCAAAGTTTGTACTAATATAACATTCACGATTCACATCTGCATGTTCAGAGAACTTAAGGGTGTTGCTACTATTTGTAATGTCAATACCTTTCTGCCACTTTTCATTATTTATGAACTGATTGTGCTCTGCTGTGCAAACTGAGAAAACACTTTGAGAAACCTTGTATCTCGCCTTGTCTGTTAGTTTAAAAAGAAATACAAACAAAAACCTTATATAGTTATCTGTTCTGTGACCTTTTAATTTGTCCTGTGTAGCCTGGCTCTACGCTGATCTCTCCAAAAGCATCAACGTGCAGTTGTCCATTGATCGAATTAGAGCCCACACTGTGTTTCTGAAGTGTGCACTGAACAACATATATTTCTTTGGCTTCACTTGTTCTTGCTGTTTTCTCATTAGGATGCCTAAGGATTTTGATTGAACTGGTGGCACTGAATATAACTAGGAATTGAAAATGCCCCCAGTTAAGGTCTTCCTGTCACTGAAAAAGATCTCGGCTTCACCTTTCAAATTCCAGTGGACGGCAATCCAAAGTGAAATTGTTCAGCTGAAATTGCTGGGACCTTAGGTACTCCAGGCTACTGAAAAGACATCTTATTATTAATCCTGCATTAATGAAGAGATTGGACTTAGGGCATGATCCAGAGCCCATTGTAGTCAATGGGAGTCTTTTTCCATTGACTTCAGCGGGGTTTGGATCAGGCCTTTACTTCCTAAAATGAATAGACTCCTAGCAAAAGTCTGCTGTAAGCAAGTGGCGTCCTTTCCTGAGGTCTTAGAAGATGCTGAAGACAATAGTACACTCATACTTCGCTCCAGAGTATGGCTATATGTATGGCTCACTACTCATCAGGAGCACCCAGTTTATCTTAAAAGAAAACCCTTAAAGTCTAAGCATTGCTGGTCACATTCAGAATACTTGATCTAGAAAGCAGGGGTCTATGTTCATATAATAAATTGGTAAATTATGAGAAACAATGCAGATAAATTTCTGAGTATTTCTTAGTTCCCAAGGGAAAGGGGAGAATTTGAGTTTAGAAGTCCCAGAGCTCTAATATTTGAATCCTTGACATTCAGGAATAAAGCAATGATATCACTAGAGACTTCACTTTCTGTCACAATGACTGTAAAGAAAATTAATAGTACCAACAAAATCAATGATTTTTTTCTATGAAGAGTGACTGTTTTCAAAATTTCTATTTCTATACATGGGATCTAAATATGCTGCAAAACTGAAGGAAACTAAAGGATTTCTTTAAAAAGAACAAATAGTAGGGGATTACAAAGTTCCTGTTTTGTTGTTGCTGTTGTCACTGTTGTTTTTCCTGTATTTAAATAATTTCCCTAAACTGAAGAGCAAGTAGAAAAAATTTAAATCCTCCCCTACCTCTTGAACCCATATGCTTTCCAAGGAAAAAGTTCTGTTTCAAGTCATGTAAATGTCTGAAATCCCGAATGCATGAGAGCCCAGGCTGATTAATGGCTTCAAGGCGTTTGGCATCATAGTCTTGGTTTGTTATGGGATGTCTGACTTCAACATCTGCAGGACTGTCTCAGTGTCTGAGCTACTTACTCGTGATTTCCTTTACAGATAGTGCTTTTGTAGCAGAAATCTCACCATGCTCATGCAATTATTTAAAGCTGATCTGATGAACTATGCCCCAAAACTACCTCTATGTCTCCACTGATTATGAAAGCAATAAATATGACAACTAAAAAATACAGGTATACATCTGAGCACATTATTTGCTTCTGCCTCCCTCCTCAGTTAATACAAACTGAGAACCTTAAAACCTTGTGATCGGGACCAACAAAAAGCTTGTAATCAAGGCTGGAGGTTCAAGAGTGAAGTGGCTGAGAAAGCCTTCGGATGTCCAGCAATACTTATTGTAACAGTGAGAAGACGTGGACAGTGCCAATTTCAATTTCCACAGCTCCAAAAGAAGTGTTTTGCAAAGGGAAGAAGTGGGAAACTGAAAGATTTCTGCCAGTTGTTCAGAGGTATCTCAAGCCCAGACAGTCCTGATACATTCTTCTCTTTTTCCTCCTTCCATGTGAGGGTGCTTATATCTTCCATTTTTGGCCAACAGCCTGAAGCGATTACTTTCTGGTACTTTGTAGAAAATTGTCATTTTTTAACACAGACTTTCCATGGCATAATGAGATACGTGGAGAGAAATAAAATGTCTCTGATTTTTTTTTTTTCTAGCTGGCATCTCTGGAGAGAGTTATCTGTACTGTTTAATTAGCATAATCTTTGACAAAACTGATTACTGAACAAACAGTATGGGGCAGACTGTTGTTGCTTCTGTGGTGGGTCTGTCCTCTACAATAATTCCATAAAGGTAGAGTCCCCTGGCTGACTGCAACGGGACTTAAATAGAAAGGGAGCTGCTTGAAAAATTTGTTTTGGAAATAAAATGATATAGTGGAACTCCTCAAGAATTCTTGCTTTTATATCTAATCCAAATTTCTTTTCCCATTACAAGTTGAATGCATTAATCTTGTCAGTTAACACAATTTTTACAGGAAACTTTATAATCAAAGTATGTATCGTAATTGGGATCATTATTTCACTTGATAATTTGTTTTCTTATAAAAAGCTACATTTCTCACTAGGTGACTTTTGTGATAGTTCATATCTCCCTTGGTTGATGTGGCCCTATTTGACCCCATTTGTGCAATTTACGATGTTGTATAGGTCAAAAATTCTCTTTGAACACTGGAAAGGTTCACTTATTAAGTTTTGCGAAGTTATATTCTGTGGGGCAGATTGGCGTGACTGTAGTTTATAATGCAACCAAACTGTAAATCTGTATATGTAAATTGTAAATACAGTCTTGAGGTTGACTTTGGGCTACTGGTTTTTGAAGATTGCTCGTATATTGTATCATTTCCTAATAAATGTTACACCACTTGTTCTTTTATTTGATAGTCTCTTCACTTTAGTTTATCATTTTCTTATTGCTAGTTCTTAGACTTCATGCAAGAACACTAATTAAAACTGTGAATATATTGCCTGCTGTAATGCTGTAATCTCTTAATTGCAAGAGAATGTTGGTAGTATGCCCTTTTATATTCTTGAAAAAATACTATCATAACACTGATGAAAAGTTTTGGAATTGTTTTCTTTTAAACTGTGTAAATTATTTCTGTCATCTATGTTATTAAATTTTAATTCTAAAGCAGAGCTAACAAACTATGAACGGCACAGACTACAAACCTTTCAACAGCTTTGGCAAGAAAAGTCATGCAAGGAAAATGTGTGCAAGTATGAAAGGGGAATTGGAGGATCAGATGTGTGAGTGAGTGATGTTATAAAAAAAGGATAGTTAGTATTATGGATGATGATTTACATCTTCAGCTTGAAAAATAATATGCATATGTTTTACAGAGTGTGATAATTCAAATTGGCCAAATTACAGGGACATCAATAAACTTCCTTTTCTGGTGTCTACCTAAAACAAATAACTTTTCTTTTTTCTTTTCTTCTTCCTTGAGGTAACACAGAAATATGAAATGCAAGAATTCATTCAAGTGTGCCATGTGGTGTGGTAAACTGCATATTTTCCCTGCTCAGACAGACTGTTCTGCAGAAACTTTACATGCTATCTCTAGAACTTATCTACAGACCACCTAAGAGTTGCCACAGTGTTATCATTAAGAATCTTTTAAGTGATGTTAGCCATGTAGCTATCTATGAAACTATCACTGTTTCAAATACATCAGGAATATCTTATTGCTACTTTCTCATATCAAATTAATGTGTGTGTGGTAGCGGAGAATAGAGGTGATACGGCTGAGCATTAGAAAACCATTCTGATGTGCAAGTGGGCAAGGAAAATTAAACAAAAATTATAGGGAATTGAATGTCTGTTTTCCCATTGATTAAGGTTTATTTAGGACAATAACTCAAAAGTATACAGAAAAACAATTCATCCTTTCATATATAAAAACAGAACAAATGGGTCCTGATATGAAAATTAATTACTTAAATAGCTATTACACACAGGGGTATTGAATGAAGCATTGTTATTGGCAAACAGTATTGATTTCTTTATACTGCATGATATGAGTGAAATAAGGCTATAAAACAACCAATTAATGTGGAGAGACAACTTTTATGAGCACTAGAGAGCGATAATGTTGACTTTGTACAGAAGTGATGCATATTAGAAGAGTAACCATACCAAGGCCTCATAACCTAGAGGGTTTACACCCAGAAAGTGGAATAACCATTTGGATTCACAGTTGATTGTCTCAAATAGATTTATGTCATTGGAAATCAGCTTCTGTCATGTTTTAGGCTGGGCTGGCCATTACATGAATGACAGATACCCTCTTTTAACCTCTCTCCCTTCCCAAAAGTGGGGATAGAAAGGATAAGGGAGAGAGACTTATGGGTTGAAAAAAAATTACTTTAATTAAATATGAAACAAAAACTATTAAAAATAAAAACTAACATTAATAAGAAAATAATGAAAGATATACAACATATATAAATATATATAAAACCAATAATGAGCTCTCAGGATGACGATCACATCACCAGCAGGCATTGGGAAAGTCCTAGACTGGACTCAGTGCTGAACGGGAACTGGATTTGGGAACTGGATTCAGGAATGCACAGACTGGGATAAAATACAGACGAACAGAGTCATCCTTGGACGCCGGCCATTGAAGTAAAGAGAACTAACCCCTTTTATCAGCTTTTATACTGAGCATGATGCAGATGGGGTGGAATACCCTGTTGGTCAGTTTGGGGTCACCTGTCGTGTTCGCTCCTGCCCACTGGTGCAACCCCTTTACATTCTTCTGCCTCTGACTCTCCAACGTGGCACATAACAAAGTTAGCTGGCGTTGGTTGTTATAGCAGTAGGTATAAGTAATATCCTCTCTGCATACCGTTCCTTGGTATTAACTATAAACATCAGACCTTATCTGCTAGAAGCAGACACTGTCTGAAAAATACGCCATTAATTTCAGAGAGTGCGGTTAGTTAGAAGAGGCTTAGCTGAAAAGTAAAATTGCTGAAAAGTAAAATTGCTGAAAAGTAAAATTACTGAAAAGAAAATTGGTTCTGTTCTATCTCAAATCAGGACAGTTTCGTTGTTCAGAAGTGGTATATCCCAAAGTACAAGTATGTAGGGAATCCTGAGTCTTGAGAGCTTGAAAGTTGCCATACTCACTTATGTTAAAAAACACTGTTCCTTAACTGAGCTGTGGAAATGTGCTACACACACGCAGAAGGACAGATACACAGACACCCTCTTCACACACAGTGATGCTTTTGCTGTTCACTGTTTTGACAACTCAGTTTCAGTTCTTCTGGTGTATTTTAGTTTTGAGAGAAGTTTTTGAGAGAAGATCTTGCATGAATTATGTCAATAGTGAATAGAGATATGTGTTTGGCACATATAAGAATAAGGTGTAGGAATAGCTTCTGTTTCTGTACTATATAGTCCCAGAAACACAACTGTGTGATGGTACAGCCTCTAAGATGATCTGCAGAAGACATTTATTCAGCCTGGCAACCTGCATTGTGGGCTCTGTTAAATCTTTCCCATGAAAACTGATCAGAACTACTGTGGGGCAGCCACCACCTCTTTATTTTGATAGACACACAGACCTAGATATTTCAACAGTTTCACTATGCATAAAAACTCCATCCTTTGCATGGGGCCTCTCTTATTACTCCTCTATTGAAACTCTCAAAATGAAATATCTTAATATTACTTTCTTCTATATCCTTAATAAAAAGTTATTGCAAATAAATTCTGGAGCTGAAGTTCTGTATTGTTGTCAACTGTTACGAACTGCCAAATGAAACTGAAAACTGTAAATGTCTTGTGAATATGACGTTGAAGAAGAAAACTACTAGAAATTATCTGTGGTCAGTATTCAACTATCATTTAATCTCCCAGACTAGCACTGAAGGTGTGGTGTTTTGTTTTTTTTTTTTTAAGAGAATAACCTGTCTATATATTCTCTAGGGCATATTAGCTTGGAAACAAAGATGATGAAGGGTAGTTTAGGTTTAGACTGACAAACTAGAATTTTTTAACTTCAGTCTATGCAGCAACACAATCTTAAACCCCGAGCTTTTAAGGACCAGAGAAGAGAGAGGTTTTAGATAAACTGCTGTATTTTGAATCCGCTTCTACATAGCAGTCACTGAAAATACAGAACATAATTTGTAAAGAGATCTGACACGTGAGCTAACAAACTTTTCTTTTGATTTATGTCGTTCATAATCTTACCAGGTAAAAAGGAGGTAAAGGTTTCAACAAGGCTCCTTCATTTTGTCAGGCACTCATCTGTTTGTGTGTGTTCTTAAATGTCCTTTTTGTAGTTTATGGCACACTCTCTTCCAAGCTTCTCATTTATTTCTTTTCCAGGAGTCAAGCAGAGGAAAAATAGCAAGATGTATCTGATTTTGCATACTAATTGTAAGAGCTCTAACATGTAAGCATAGGTGTTTCTATTATTGTAGCAGATAAAATACATCGGTTTTGCCTGTGGATATATAGAAAATATTGTATTATTTCATGATACCAGATGGTTTCTAATTACTAAGACCATTGCCTGGAAGACTGTTTTTAGTCACTGACAAACTCACATCCTATTTGCATTTAAATGGCTCTTAGATGTACCTAATAGCTTCAAAATACGCTGTCAGTAGGGACACAATTGTACACTCCAGTTCTTTACAGCTACAGCTACTAGCCTGCTGCATGTTCAGAAAATGAACATTTCTGACTGGAGTAAATATCTGTGGCTCCAGAGTGATGACTAGTTACCTGTTACTTCATTCTTCAAAACACTTGATAAACAAGCCTCTGTCTTTAACACAAAATATCATTCTGACAACCTCTTAGATCTCTTTTATCATAATTTTCCCAGGGCTAATACAGTCTTCCCTGCTGAAGTTAATTACTTCCAAGTACTACGGGTACTGTGTGTAAAAATCTTCCTTCTACTTAGAACGAAGAAAAAAATTTCCATTTGTTTCTGCAAAGCTTTCATCATAGCACTGCCAATGCAGAGTCATTATTATATTTCATTTAAAATTGACTGAACTTCAGTTAAAAAAGAAATTCTATTCAGCGCAGATTAACTTCATAGAATAGATGCTACAAAACTACACTTTGCTTCAAAATCAACAACTTTGTTGTGTTGCTTCTGAATCCTGTGTTGGTAAAAATTTGTTTGGAGAATGTAGCTAACATAAAAAACATGGATATTTAGAAGTTTAAGCAACAGTTGTGTTATTCCCAGATTTGTACAGTGGTGATCACTGACATAGAGAAACTTTTCACTGGGTATTGTTTCAAAGATTATGCTTCGGAATTTAATTATTCTATGATCAAATGGTCAGCGAGAATTGTTTTCTGATTTCTATAATTTAATGAAGGTGATAGGGTGTCTATGAAGTGATTATGTGACTGTCTCCATGATACTCATTCAAAGGTACTCATAATTTTTTTCCATATCAGCAGTTTCATTTGTTTACAATTTTTAAAAGCATTTAATTTTACCATTAGAATGCATAAAGATGAGAAAAACACTAACTCCTCATAGTTCCATTATCCCAGCTAATGGCATCTATTAATTTCTGCAAGCTCTTTCCTTTTAATTTCTGTTTCAGTGATAACCCCATCTATATTGCCAGAGCAGGCTTACATATTGCTGCTGTTGAACAATAGCCGTGTCAGCTAACTGCACTGTCAAAGACTATCACCATCTTGAACCTTACAGAAAGACATGGTCAGTTTTGTGGTCAGTTTTCATGAACTGTCAGAAGAGGTGGGCATATACTGGTGTTAAAAGAATTGTAAAACAGGCAGCTAATTGTGTGTACGTCATGTATTATTACTCTATGTACTTTTTGTAGTTTGGGGGGTTAGCCCATGAAAAGAAAGGCTTTTCAGAGACAAAACCTCAGTCCTGCTGAAGTCAATGTTAAAAGGCTCACTGAGCTCAATAGGCCAGATTTCACCTCTGGTGTAAATGAATAAATTCACNTCAGCCAAATATGAATGCAAACAGTCAGGGCAGGATTGTTTTAATGAGTGAAAGAGCATGGATCATATTCTGGATCAGGAAAACTAGCTGCTAGAATTTCCATCACCTACAGCTTTAAAACAAATACATACTTTGCTGAGGGACTTTATTATTGTATAACTGGTGGCGGTAGTCCTACAGATGGCAGTTCACGTGGCAAAGGATGGAAGCCTGATAACGGCTGACAGCAACGGGAATTTTTTCTCCAACTTTAATATGATTCTGGAATGAAATGCTGACCTTATCTGTAGTTTGTCTACATCTTGATTTGCTAGGTTCTCCTTGCAGTCAGTGGAAAGGCTTTAGAGAGTGATTCATTCCATCCAAAGGCAAGTGTGAAGAAGTATGTGGAGGGTGATTCACCTGAATTATTTCCTTCCATCCACTTGGAGGGGAATGAAAAACATGACTATTATAGGCAAGTCAAATACCCAGATCTCTAATGAATCTTCTAAATGGGATCTTCAAGATATCATGTTGAAAATCTTGACGTGACTAAACATAACAGACAAAAATCAGTTTAAAAGTAGTTTCAAGACCCATAGTCAAATTGTGCTCAAATTTCCAAGCTGAGCAGGAGAGAAGGATGAAAACAGTTTGCTGCCTTAAGTTTTGTCTCCTGTATAAGGTGCTTCCTACAGTGCAGGCTTTTTTCTCTTCCAGTAGCATTTTTAAAGCCATCTGTATAAAAAGGAGCCATCAAGAGCAAAACTCCATTGGTGTCTGCCAGCCAAACTGGGCAGGCATATGCTCTATATTGCTGGAAGTAATATAAAGGCAGGCGTGATACCTCCCTGCTGTCTGGGAAACAAACCAACCTAAGAATCTATATAAAAACATTGTTTACCCAACATGTTGGTATGACTTGCTTGGTTCTGCTAAAAAAACAATTTTCAAATCAGTATTGTGAAGGCTGCCTTTAGGGAGATATATTTCTGTAGTGATACTGAGGTAGAAAATATTTAAAATTGATCCCGACTTGAATAAATAATGCCAGAATCTGTAAAGGCAACATCTACTTTCTGGTGCTACTGCTGTTGCAAAGTCCCCTGACCAGGGAAAGGAGAAGACATTCTGGAAGCTACTACATATGCTATGGCAAGCAAATAGAGAAAAAGGAAGGGAACTGTAGACCCCACATCCAGATCCCACATTAGGAAAGTTTCTCTGTCAAGCAACACAAGCTGACCATGTGCCTTTCATCTGTGTGCACCCTTGGCAGGGCTGGGTGCTTAGGAGGCATTAAGAGGAGCAAAGCAGCTCATCTCTTGGGAACTTGCAAAAAGCAGAGCATTCACTGGGATTGCTCTGCTGAAAAAGAACCAGAATGAAACAATCCTTTCCACACATTAGAGTTGCTTCCTGCTGAGTGCAGTGGAGATATTAACCGAAGATTTGTAGAGGAACATTTGCCTCTTTACTTTTTGACCATATTACACCTATCATTGTCTTCTAGGCTATTTTTAATGACCACATCAGACCAAATAGAATTTATATGAGACCAAATAGAAGTTATATGAGTTCAACAGAGTCCTAACACAGCACTCCAACTAGGCACGTATGCTTCAAAGCTGTAAAGCATATCTGGGGAAAAAAGCAAAACTTCTGAAAAAACTTTACCAAAACTAAGTCTCGAACAACTTAAGTCTGAGTTGCATAGACAAGAATAGAAAATTACCACTTGAGAAGGGTTATTTGTTTGGTTGGTTTTGTTTAGGTTTTTTGTTGTTTTTTTTGTGAGCTTTTATTTGGTGGGTTTTTTTGTGAGTTTTTATTTGGTGGGGTTTTTTTTGTTGTGGTTTCCTTTTTTTTCCCCAGACGATTAGTTCATTCCACACTACCTGAGCCATTAGTTTAATATTTATCAATGTTGGGGAGTTTTGAGAGTTAAGTGGTAAGGAAGAGCAACGCAATAAATGTTAACAGAATTTCCATGGAATTATTAGCCTAATAATAATTAGCTTAAGCTAAGGAATATAAAAAGCAATTTTGCCTTTAGAGTTTAGAAGAAATCACAAATTAATAGAAGACAATGGTAGTTTTCTTGGTTTTAATTACGATCTTTATTAATGACAGACAAAATGAAAGCTAAGGCTCATATGTTTCTCATTAAGGTCCACAAAAGCCTGCTTTTGATACCTTTATATAGAATTCATTCTCATACAGAAAAAAAATATTACAAACTACTAGTGCAGATTGTGATGAAACAAAACCAATACATACCAAACATTTTTGAGATCCCAAATGTTTTCGAAAGAATGTGATAGTAACAGGCACAGGCTTATAGATCCCTAAGACAGTTTTTGGTTATATTTTGACTCTGACCCACGGCAGAAAATGTAAGGATATGAAAATCTTGATAAACTACCTGGGTAGAGAGCTGTTTGGCTTGCAGTTTAAAAATGGTAAAAAATGCATCCTTGGCACTACTTGACATTGGTATTAAATTAAATCAAGGGAATGCCATACACTCAGTACTCCTGAATATGACTATGGAAGAAGTGGCACAATCACTATGAAAGTTCTCAAACTGGACTAAATTTAAGGTGTTTGAGAAAGTTTTTGGCTAAGCTCACGTTTTAGTCAGTGTACACCAAAGGGACCAGTAAATACCTTGAAAACGAAGAGTCAGGAGTTTGGCTGCCAGCAGGCCAAGAGTACTACACTTGGAGAATGAAAAGTAACAAATTTTGTAGTCCTCTGGGCAAAGTAAGATAAACATAGAGAGCTATTTCCCAGATAGGGAAGACCTATGAGTGACATGAATTACAATCAAGGGAAAAATATGTCCTTGGTACAAAACTGTAGCCTTCAGTGAAGTAACTGATTACTAGGGCTGTGACCCTGCCGCCGGGTCACAGCACTGTACAGAAAAGCAACCGCTTTTTTGAAGAAAAGAGAAATAGCAGGAGTTGGGTAGTTACTGCTGGGGTTGAGAGCAGCAGCCGTAGCCCTTGGCTCTTGTCCTGTACCCTTCTGAGCATCAAGCTTGGCTCTGCAGGGCCTTTACTACCCTTTTCTTCAGCCCCTCTCATGCTCAGCCTCTCACTTTTAGGGCAGGAAAATTCAGTTCTGGTTTTATAATCTTCACTGCCAACTTCTTTCCTAGGAAGAGGCAGGGATAAATTGTGAGAGCAACCAAGGAACTTCGGAATATCTAGATGCATAAAACATTTGCAAAAATTTACTAAATGGCAAGTTTTCTGCAATGTCTGCACTCTAAAAATTAGATTAAAAAAAAAAAAGATATTTGCTTGTTATGCCATTCTGCATTTCTTTGCTAATAAATTGGCTGTCATTCTTAAATCCTTTAATCTCAAGCAGTCTGGCACATAAAAAAAAAGAAAAATGTATTTACCAGAAGTATTTTGCTATTTTAAATCAAGCTAGTAGAGCAGTGTTATCAGCTATATCTATTAATTTCATTTTTATTATGTCAGCCTACCTGAACCTGTTTTTTTCATTATCATTTTTTCCTATTCACCAGTCAATCCTTTCTAAATTTCAGCAATTTCTGCAACCAGTGGAACAATGCCACATTTTTTTCTATAATGAAAGAAGAACTGTGTCTTTATATGAAGTATAAAAGGGTATGGCTGGTGTGTAAATTAACCAACAAGCAGACCACAGGCTAATCCATTTATTCATTCAAGTACCATTTACTTCTGGACTTGTTTTGCATCAAAAGCAATTGCTACTGTCTTACATAATTAAAAGAATTAATCTTTTTGTTTTATAGCATTTTTCACCAAATCCAAAGCCTCTTTCAAAGCTGAAAGATGATTTCACTGGCTTTAAACAGTTACTTCCCAGCACAATTTAATATGTGTGCCTGTCCATACATATTTAAGCTAGCCTAGTTACAGAATTTTGCTGTTGTCTTTGTCATAGTTACTGCTTTAGTGAGATACATGTCTAGGTACAGCACTGTGGCCTGGAAAAAAGACCAAGAAAATCTGGTGCATATGTTGCAACTATGAATTTATGGAAAGTCCTTTCTGTGTGATTTTTAAAAGCTTGTTGAACCCAATGAACACACTGAAATTACTATTCCTAATTCACTTGCACTCAATGAATTTTATCTGTGTAAAACTGGAATTGAAAAATCATCCACAGTTGTCAGCTACAGAAATGGCCTTAGATCTGAAACATCATGAGCAAATTTTTTATCTCAAGCAGCAATTCCTGAAAGGAATCCACATACCTGAATTTAAACAAACACAGAATCTAGGTAATATTAATAGAACCCTGGACAGGCTGGGTTGCTGTAAGGTTAGTTATTTGTTTTCCTTTTGACATGGTGTGGTTATGCTCCAGTAATCAAAAACTGCGAGGAGTTAATAGCGTATGGTCACTGCTATTCCTGATGGCAGGATTTATGATGAGACATTTGTACAACAATATACCTCCCTGTTGTTAATCGTTTGAAGCTATTGTCTCCGTGACTGCCTGCCCATGGATATGGAACTGTAACATGCGATACTGAGCTGCTATTAAAAACCATTTATTATTTGTCTTGTTATGCCTTCCACTGAGGATTTTAAGTTATCCCTTGCCGTCTGAAAAGAAACAATTTTATTAGTGGCAGAACTGCCAAGGACATTACAGAGCTCCCTGGAACTCTTTCAAGGAAATGTCTATTTGATCAATACTGAGGGAGTTCAGAGCTCTATGAAAATCAGGCAAAGCAGGACAAAGCATACTTATCACATGAAACAGACAAAACTGAGGTTTCAAGAATGGTTTGCTTGAGACATAGATCTTCATATGTGTAAATTTACAGTTTAGACTCAGCAGGCCAAATGCAGGGGTTGTGTAAGGTAAATGAAGTTAGATAATTTTATGCAGACTAAGACTCTCATAAACTTCCTAATACCCTGCTCCCAGATGAGTAAATTCAAGTGCCACATGTAAATCTACTACTACTACCTTGGACGTAATTTAATAAGTTACACCCACACTTTCAAACAAGTTTAAAAAAACAACATACTAGCCAAGGCAAATATTATAAAGGGAATCAAAGGGACCAGGTTAGACTACACACATTCTGCATGACTAAAATGCTGAGATTATCTCACCATTTGTTTCTGACAATTTTTATAGTAATTTTGATCTAAATTGACTTGAATATGTAGTTTGCATTATTGACCAATTTTCAGTGTATGTGCTGAGAAGTAACTGGGACAGAAGTCAGTATAGCTTTAGTTAACTAGAATATAATTTATCATGGGTAAGAAATAAAACATGACACTGAACTAAAGCCTGTAATGAGTTTCAAGGAAATCTGAATAGTCTTTAAAAAATAACCGGTCTTAACAGGTGCTCTTTTCTATGTTTTATTATTCCAAATTAGTGAAGAGAAAAAGCATCTCGCTTGTGTTCTAGCTGGATTAACAAAACTAGCAAAAGTTCCTTGCCCAAACAGCCAAACATGAATAGCCAATATTAAAAAGATTTCAACAACTTGTTCTCTGTCAATAAACACTTTTGTCTGTTCTCTTAAACCATCCAGGATAAGAAAGGACACTTCACAGAAAATAAAAGCAATGAAACGCTATCTAGCAGAAGAGAAACAAGGCAATTATTAATGACATTAGGCTAAACAAACTTCCTAAATTGTAGTCTTGATCATCCAAAGATCTGAAAATACATATTATACAGAGGGTGCATAATGTTAAATTTTTAAATGAGAGAGAAGTAGTACAGATCCACTTCTTTGTAATTAAATATTGAGCTTGTCAAAGGGAGATGTAATATAGATTGTCTGGGCTGCTGTCCATGTGCCATGTCCCAGTACATGAACATTTACAGGACCAAGACCTATGTTATAACTAATCTCATTGCAGCATCATATGTCAAGCAAAAAATTAAGAAGTGCTTTCTGGATTTTTATGGACGCTTCTGTGAAAAAAATCTTTAATTTGTAATAAGAATCTCTTCTAAAGAGAGAGATATATATATTCATGATGACATTTTCATACCACTTGTCAGGTTGAGAAGTGTGACAATCCTGTACAAGACATAATTATTTCCCCTAAGACTGGGCGTTTTCAATTGAATGTATCTGCCACCCTACGTGTGCTTCAGATGGGAAATGCCTCTCTCATCATCTTGTGGGCCAGCGAAGTGCTCTTGCATTTGCCTAGCACAGGGTTTGTTAAAACTCTGGTGTTGCCTTATCTTTTGAGAACAGCTGGCTGGTAAAAGTTGCGTATTGAATTGGTTGAGCTAGTTCATATTTCAAAACATGTTTATATCTGTCAGTGAGCAGTTTATAACATCCCTCTTATATTTTACATCAACAGTATTAACTACAACTCATGTCGTTCATTTGCTATTAAAAGTAACAGATGGTATACTAAGCTGTTTTTTCTTCAACATAAAGCATGCACTCAATTGACATTAAAATGTGTTACTGCTCTGAAAAGTGGTTTTTGTAAAATATACTTTCTGGATTCCACATTTATTGTTTCTCAATGATTCCTGGATGAAATCATGTCTTCTTTGTAAGTTATAAATTGGGTTTTGCAACGGCTTGCAAGCTTGGGTAGTTTGTGAAAATAAAGCTGTTTTTAATGGTACCAGAATCCACAAAGGAAAAAGGCTTTGCAATGAGGATTTAGGTATTAACTTTTTTCATGTCATACAGTCAGGCATACATTCTACCGTAGTCTCCAGATCTGTACTAGTCTTACCAAAAAAAAGGAGGACCAAAATAAAAATATGCAAACCAGAATATGACTAACCCTTCTCTTAGACCAGACAGCTAAACACTTGAAGTATTTCTGTCAGCTTAATGGAGTCCTCACCAGCCCACAGCTGGAATTGTTGCCACACTGCCTGTCACCCCTCAAAAAGTACCATGGGCTGCTGGTGTTTGCTTGGGGGGTATCTAATACTTAGTCAGATCATGTGTCTTTGGCTAATCTGGCAGATGAAGTTTCCTTGCTGCCTAGATAGTACAGATTATTATGAAAAACTCTGGTCTCTCATTGCTACCTGTGTCAAAGCTAGTTTCTAATTTTTCTGTTTTGATTGTGCAGCTTTGATTAATCACTTCTTGTAAAGTAACAGGAGTTGCTGAGAGATGTCTTGCCATTTGCTCTGTTTTTAATTTATTTTTTTTTTTCTCTGGTGTCATGGTTGTATGGAGGCTTCTGGCATAAATCTAGCTGAATGGTTTGCATTCTGGAAGAACTTGGAAACTTTGGAAAGCTGTAATATAGAGAAAATAAAAAGTTGATGCATTTTTATTAGAAGACCAGTCGATAATTAAATGACAGTATAGAGATTCAAAAGACAATGGATACCTCATCATTGTAAGACCTTATGTCCCTGTTTTGCTCAAGAGGTATGCTGTGGGAATACAGGTATAAAATTGCTGGAAAAACACTTTTTCATATGCTTTTTCCTTGATGCCTTTAGTTTTATTTCTACTCTGACAAACCAGCATTAAGACACTCCTTTCTCTGGGTTGGAATACAACACTGCAAAATTTTTCCTTGTTAGTTGTGCTGTGCAAACTTTAAAGACATAGGGAGAGATACATTCTATCATCTTTAAAACAACTAATATACATGTTCTTCCTTCCAAATAAAAGCATAGGAGGGGGATAAAGAGACTCCTCAAAGCACAATTCAGGAAACACTGAAAAAGTCATGCAGCATTTGGTATTTTACAAAGGGTAACAGAGCCATCTAATGGCAAAGAAAGGGAACTTGGTTAATGTTAATCCTGAACAAAACATTCCTTTCAGGGAAATTCGAAGTAACATGAGATGTTGTCCAAAGGAAAAATTCCTTTTGATATTCTAGTCTGTTTGTAATATAGATGGATGCAGAAAGGATACGAATTTATGCACCTGGACAATAGTTGGTGATAGTTCTTACCGGATTGTTTCTTTGGTTCAAAGTTCTCAGCTCTAAATAATGAATTCTAATTTTAAAATTCCTTTCTTATCTTATGTACAAATATCACTGCAAAAATGCTTGGTTAGTGGACAGAGAAATATATTTTTTTATTTATTTCAAAAGACCATTTAATCAAAATATAGTGCATTATCCAAACTTAATTTCATTGAATATGATTTTTGAGACAAGCCCAAACAGTTAAGCAGAGGTTTTCCTTAAAAAAAAGGCAAACAGTTGAAAAGGAACCACACCTCTTCTTTATCATTTTCCTAAAACTGTGGTGGAAGTGGAAATAAGGTGACAACTGAAAATCAGGTTCTACCCAGTTGTTAGCAGGCAAAAATCAAATTCAGTCAAGCACATCAGACTCACATATAAACCAGATACAGAAAGTATCTGAAACTTGACGCATCTGGAATAGCTTTCTAAGCGAAAGCTACTCTGCTGGCATCAATAGAGAGCTCACCAAAATCGCAGTGATACATGGAGGTGAAATGTTGAAATAACATGATTCCTGGGTACAATATGGAGAATGGAAATGGGCAAAGACTAGCAGTCTACAACCTTTATAAAAATGCCAAGGAGTTATAGGCTTGCATAAAACATGTTGAACTCCCACATTATAAGAGAAAGAAGTGCATGGACATTCAACATGTTTAAGGTAATCAGGTTGCACAAGAGAAGAAAACCACATGGTTGGCTGCTGCTGCTTCTCCTATTAATCAACAAAGGAACAAGGGTAAGTGTGAGGTCTCCTTCTCCATGCTCAGATGCAACAAGAGCAAAGAGTCAGAAATTAGCAAATAGATCATTCCAAAGTATTTATGCCAGCAGCAAGAGAAAAGTGGAACTCTTGTCCTGGTCACCTCTTTGCCCCTGGAAGTATCTGGCTGTTCCTTAATTAGGCTGGATTGTAGGGTTATGATACAGCGTGAAGTGAAAGTGCCAACCTCAGTTACAAAATATTCAAAGACACCCATAAAACTGCGTAGTTATGCTATAATTCTCTTCTGATTTCTTTGCTTTGAGATTAATTGCTGCAGCACACTACTGACTTCATGCCTCTAGACTGTTTTGAAAACAAGCAGGTTTGTGACTCATTTAAGGGAGTGTTTAAAAGATTTTTCATTACAAAAGACTTCAGAATATTTTTTTTTAATCATGTGTCTATAGACCATCTTCTACTTAAAAAATATTCAGTGTTATCTGGTTATGTTTTCCTACTTTATCCTAGCCACATAAAAAGAGATAGAAGGAAGTCTGAGGAAAAACAAAGGATCCCATTTCCCTTTTCCTCTCTCTCAGTAGCAAAACTCAAAAAGGTCTCACACCCAAAATATATCAAAAACGTGGAAATTAAAAACTGGGTTTTTTTCTCATTGAACAGCAACTGTTCAGAAATGGTATTTCTAACCTTTTCATAGATTTTCTCATTCATGTTAATTGCTGTATTATGTTTTCATATAAACACTCTGTGTCATGTAAGTGCCTTTTTACCTCCTTTTCAATTTCAGTATCAGCAAATACAAACCTCAGGAATCGGTTTTGTCTAACACAGAGAAAAGCGAGCTCTTCACCCAACATGTATTTATAAATACAGAGGAGCTTAACATAGAGAATTTGTTTCTATTTTTAAATGTTGTAGTCCTTTAAAGATCATTTTCTTTATCATAAAATTTACTACTGAAAAATATATTCCCAGAGAGGCAATAGATAAAACTTGTGGGTTGTTGTGCTTTTTACACCTCTCTCCTTAGAAAATACATATCAACAGACAAATCTATCCCAGTCTACAGCTCTGTGCTTGGTCTGACCAGGAGCTTTCCACACCCTTACAGTGCCTCCTTCTTAAAATGAGCTTCAAGTCTCCAGTTTGCTGAGATAAATTTTAAATCTAATTCATACAAACCGGCATCAAGTCCTATAGTGTCATCATATGAAAACACCTGTGCCAAGAGGCAACAAGTGTTTCAAGTAAGAATTTGAACAGGGAACCTTGGTTTCAGACACAGTAATCTGTATTCAGTAAGCCCACCTGAGCCCAGAGGTGTCTATTGATTTAATCCTAACCTCAGCCCTGCCTTAAATCATAGCCACGCAGCCCCTGCCAGAGCAACACAAAGCTGGCTGGCCCTGCAGGTGATTGCCTTACATTTACACTAGTGCCCACACTACAAACAGCTACAGGTCTAAATTATCTTCCTGTACCCATTGCCAATTCCAGAAAATCAAACCAAAACAAACCAGGTTTTCCCAATAGCCTGTTTTATTCCTCTTGGAGGCAGCAGCCAAAGCTCAGTAGGCTCTGACAGTCCAAGCAATTGAGCATCCTTGGCAGAATCAGAACAAATTGAGAAAGGTGACAACTGTGGGAGTCTATTCAAAGCTGGTCACCGTTGGTGGCCATAGACACCACCACTGGACGAGGCTTTCCAACCCTTGCTGGCTGGAGCGCTAATTCTGAACTAGCCAGTCTCTCCAGGCACAGCCCTTAACTTAGTTTTCAGTTCTTTGCTAGCCTGAACAATGCTCCCAACCCAAATCTTAGCTTTAATTACACCCAGGAGTCATTAGCAATTCCAGAGTGAGACAAAGCCAGCAGATCTCTGCTGACATGTGCATTGGTACTATAATGGTGACCTTTAAAGCATGCAAACATTCCCTTATGTAATCTGAACCAAAATTTGGGCTTTTCCTGGTAAGTACCAGTCTCAGAATAAACAAAGCCAAACAGCCTTTTCTGGCCGAGCCATAACCTAGGTTATTGGCTTCTTTTCATCTGAACTTGACATTTATCCCTAGCTGAAGACTTAACACAGGTCTAAGATCAAGCCTTGACAATCTCCAAATCCTCTTATCCACAAGTAACATTTGGGGGAAAATTGACCCACACTGGGCTTATTGTGTCTTGCTGTGGAGCTAAAACGAAAGTTTTTGATAGGTTTTGAGGGGAAGGTAAAATAGGCGGACTGACTGTGAATGCTGGAGGATCTTCCAGGAAATGGCTTTTGCAAGTCTGTTCCTTAGAAACACATGCATACAAAGCCTCAAACATGGCAAACGATTCCCATGTTCAAACACCCACAGTGGAAAGAGACGGAACAAGTGTCATTCATGACATACATGTCCTATGTTCAAATATTTGCATTACCATTATTTTGTTCTACATTTGTCTGCTGGATGAAAGGTTACTTTATTCATATGTTGGCAAAAAGGAATTACAAGCTTCACGAATCTAAAGATTTTGTGTTTTCTCTTGTATGTCTTGTATGTGTGGATTGCTATATTTTTGGTCCTTAAGTTCTGTATGCTCAAAACTAAGTTCAGTAGGTAACAGCCAACATAATGAACCAGAGTTTCAGTTCTAAATAACTATGATAACTACAGCTGAGATCTGCATTCAGCACAAACAGCACATCCATCCATGAAGAAAATGTGAAATAGAATAGAATAGGAATAGAAAGTAAAAGTAAACATGATGAACAGTATATTAAATTTTCCTTAGCAGCTGAAGTAGAATAAACATGCTTATTCATTACATGAAAAAAAAAGACTTGAAGGCAAGTGACAGACATTAGCAATTACCTACCTACATTGAAAGTCTTAGCTGACATTTTCAGAATTCTCCCCCTCAACTTAATTGACTCTAAAGACCACATACTGCACAGAGACCAGAAAACTTATTTTCTGAGACAATTGAAGACTGCTTATATAGTAAGCAGAAGTGCAGAACATGTGAAAGCTTTCCAGACTAAAGAATGTTGGTGTAAATATGAAATGAACATTGCCACAATGTCTTATGCTGCCAGAGATGAAGTTATATCATAGATATTTAAACAAAGACTGATCAGATTTTTAGAATGAGTTTTAATTAGAATTAAATTTTTTTGGAATTGTAGTGGAAGTATGACCTTCCCTAAACTGTTGTTGACTAAATAGGCTGTTTTCTAGTTCGTCCTTGTCCTGAGGTGGAAGGCAACAAGATTAAACCTCTCAGCATTAAATTCTGTACTTCTAACCACCAGGGGGCTGACACAATCTTCGTAAATAAAATTTAGAGAGCTTAACTGATGACAGAGAGGGTTTAGTGAAAATGAGGATATTCACACCCTACCACCAAGTAGAGAAGAGAATATTGTTTCTTCCCTGCCTTTAAAAATTCTTCATGAGGCATTTATCAAATGTATCTGATCCATATGGAAATAGTGCCATCATATCATCAGACTTCACTGGGACTCATGGTTCTGTGCAACCTTGCAGCTGCTCCTTTGTTGGAAGGTCCAATTTCACCCATTTTTGTGTCTGATTGGGTGTCACCACTGGAAGAGAGGAAGAAGAGGAAACTGAGGAATTCCCCCAGCCCAAAAAATTGGTAAATGATGCTTAAATATAGCTTATTTTCAGCTGTGAGTCTCACAAAATACTGTCCAAAGGGAAGAGTTTTAATGATGATGAAGGGGAATATTTTTCTGTGAATCATTGCATTTCTTTTACAAATATGTTGCAATATATTGCTGAATTGGATGAACCTTGATCAACCAGAGGCCCCAAACACCTTTGAAGTTAGCTCTGCTTTGAATAGAAAATTGGACTTTGTGACTTTTGAAGACACTTTCTGACCTATTTTTTTTTTTCTGTGGTGTGGGGCTTAAGAAAACAAAGTGGAAAATCTTAGCGTTTCTGTCCCTTAGTTACCAAAATAGAGTCTAGAACTTAGTGGAAGATGGTTGGATTGGTAGGACAATAAATTAGCAGTAGGAACTTAACGCAGACAGCCTATGTGACATTGCGCAAGTCACCTTCTAAATTTTTATTTCAGTTTTGCTATTTGTGAGATAGAGATAGCAGTCATCATCTCCTCTTCATAATGATGATCATCCAGCATGGTGATAGG
This sequence comes from Ibidorhyncha struthersii, assembly GCA_013398815.1. NCBI lineage: Eukaryota > Metazoa > Chordata > Aves > Charadriiformes > Charadriidae > Ibidorhyncha > Ibidorhyncha struthersii. Next base: position 46,348 of record VZSZ01011987.1, on the reverse strand, counting down.
AGTACTCAAGAGAGCATTAAATACCAGTCTACTTGTAAAATAAGCAAACTGGGTCCAAAATACGGTGGATCTCCCTGCCACAGGATCTCTCCTGTTGCTCCCTTTCTTAAAAGGAAAGGCAAAGCATGATCTAATGAATTTCCATGAAAAACAGTGACAAGACTGGGTTAGTACTGATGTTGTTTTGTAGTCTAGGGCAGATACTTTTTTTCATGAGGAAAAGGCAATTAAGACAATTCTTTACATTTAATACGGCCTCTAAGCTACCTAGTATACGGGGAAATAACTTTTTGTTTTAGCAAAGTGCGCAATACATGACAATTTTTACTAGGCAGCTGAGATGGCTGTTGGGGCAGCATTAAATAAACTGCAAGCTCCCACCTGTACTTTACAAATGTAAAGTGCTGTCTGCAAATGACATGATTTTGTAAAATCAGTCATCTCTACCCCACTAGTTCATGTGCTGTCAGACTAATGGCCATGACATTCTCAATATTGTCAGCAATAACGCTCCATTGACAAAAAGAAAAGAATGAGGGCACACACAGCCTGAGGCCTGATAATATTTGCCTTTTTGCCCTTCACAACATGACATGTGATGTGTACGGTTCTGTGTGTTGCCCTTTCTATGAAGAAGTCCTTTGGGGGAACTTACGTAATCTTCTGCATGGCTGGGTAGGCACCAGTAAAGCCAGATTCCTTGTTCCTACATGTCAATGAAACCAGTATGAAATTTGAATTAGATTAGCTCTGTCATTGGAATTATACTTTGCTATTGTAAAACCTAAAAAAAAAATTAAAAAAACAGTTAATTCTACCATAACATTTCTTCTAGAAAGAGATGTATGTGGAAGAAAGCCACTGCAAATTTCATAGTTCTGTTGTCTTCCTGCTTGATTTAATTTTAATTGCCTATGATGTTTTTATAAACTTTCAGCATCTTAAACCCAAGGAAAAGGTAAAAATTTAGCCTGTTTTGAGGTTGTTTGATTTTTTGTGTTTTTTTTTTTCTTCCCCCAAATGTCTAGGTACTGAGAAGACGAATGGCTTTTTCCTAATTGTTTTTGACTCTGGAGAGCATGGTGGGTTGAAATCTAAGCATTTTAATGTAGTAGAGCCTGCTTTCAGATCTGAGCATCTCTGGCATTTTTCCCAGGGCTTGTAAGTGATTTTGTCATCATGTCAGAAACTGGTACCATACTTTTGGCACTGCATCTGTCATTTGGGGAGAGAGCTCTCAAGCAGTAGGAGCCACACACCACCAGAGGGTGCCAATTACTTTCATAAGCGGGTTCTCTGAAATAATCTTGTCAAATAAATGCTATGTTATTTACTGTGTAAACATGTTCAGAAGGTTGTGCTGGGCATTATACAGACCACCAAAAGCCTCTGGGTGGCCATTCTCATGAGCATAAAGCCATGTGAGCCAAAGCATGCAGCACACAGCCCTGCGATCAAGGGCAGAGTGGCAAATGCCTTGGGGCCCAATTGCAGAGACAATATCAGGTATATGATTTGAATGACTGCCTGCAAGAGCTATTTGAAAGCATATGGTATTCCACAGATGAGAAACCTGCAGGCAAACAGGCAAGTAACAAGGTGTGAGGACACAGGGGTGTGTTAGAAGTGGTGTCCTTGCAGAGCAGGCTGCGAACTCCCAGTGTAGCATTTTAATTGTGACATATGTAGAGAGTTTGGTCATCTTTGCATGTGCTGCCCCCCTCATGGGTGAAATTTAAGAGAGTGTGATGGCACAGGGGGTTTCCTTGTTACAAAGCAATGCACTTGATAAGGATCTTCCCTTCTCCTTCCTTTTCTGTTACTGCAGCTGCTCCCTTCTGCAAATGCTCCCATTAGAGCCTTAGTGCTTCTCTGAGCCTCCAAAGAAGCCATTAGTAGGAAACACAGAGAAAGGAAGAGAAGTTTGGGGGTAAGTGTATTGAAGGAACACCTTATGAATTTTGAGCATTTTAAAGTGATAGCAATCTCTTAGAGTTAGGCAGTTATAGGGTATTAAAGCAGTCTGTGCTCCAACGATTTGGATTTTTGTTTGGTTTACATAGATGTACTCTGGGCTGAAAGAATATGGGACACTCAAGCAGAGTGAAAAATACAATGGTGGTCCTACTTTGTTTTTTTCTTGTTTTGGGGAGAGGTGGTGGGTTGACCTTGGCTGACTGCCAGATGCCCACCTAGCTGCTCCCTTGCTTCACATACTCAACTGGATGAGTAGAAAATAAGATGGAAAAGCTCATGAGTTGACATACAGACAGGGAAATTGTTTACTGATTACTGTCATAGGTAAAACAGACTCACCTTGGGGAAGATTAATTTAATTTGTCACCAATTATGAATAGAATAGGACAATGAGAAATACAGTTTAGAAAACTAAAACACCTTCCTCCCAGCTCTCCCTTCTTCCCATGCCCAGCTTCACTCCTTTACTTCTGACTCCTCAACCTTCCCCCTGCCTTTGCCCTGAGCAGCGTAGGAGGATGGGGAACGAGGGTTGTGGTCAGTCCATAACAGCTCCTCCCTACTGCTCCTTCCTCCTCGTGCTGTTCCCCTGCTCCAGCGTGGGTCCTTCCCACAGGTTGCAGCTTCCTTCAGGGCACATCCCCCGGCTCCGTGTGGATATCTGCTTCACCATGGTCCTCTCTAGGGATTGCAAGGGAGTCTCTGGCAACTGGACCACCCTTTCTCCCTCCTTCTTCTCTCACCTTTGTGTCTGTAGGGTTGTTTCTCACACATTTTTCTCACTCCTCTCTCTCAACTGCTGTGCAGCATAATTTACTCTTTCTTAAATACATGTTCTCAGAGGCCCTCCACCCGCGGCTGAGGGGCTCAACTATGTCCTGGGGTGGGTTGGTTGGAACTGTCTGGAACTGCCTTTGTCAGGCACAGGGCAGCCCTGGCCTCTCCTCACAGAGGTCATCCATGCAGCCCCATCCCACCAGTGCTTGGACACCTGCACCAAATACAAGGGATTATGGGGAAAACGATGGCGTTTAAATACCAAGATGAAGGTAGAAATGCAGAAAAAACTGAAGAGGGAAGGGGCATCTTTTGAGTTAACCAAGAGGCTGAGGTTTCCTGGTTGAAAGAGGGAGCTGCAGGCTGTGCAGCAGGGCACCTGCGTCCTGCAGGACACCAGCAATGTCATGTGTAGCCAGGGCCCTGGAAGAGTTTCCTAATGTAGAGGGATGGACAACAAAAGAAAACATTTTACAGGCAGAATAATTAATAATAGTCTTACTATCTCATTTTCTCTGAGGGATTAATTTCCCAAAAGAAATAACAGAATCCATTTAAAAGGAAGATAGCACAAGAAGAAAGTGGTGGTGAATTAAACTCAGGACTTCTCCATGCCCTGTGGCATCCCATCCTTGCAGAAATTTACTAGTTATCTTTACATTTTTGCCATGAGATACTTTTGTGTTTTACCCTTATGTGCATGAATTAGTTTATGTGTCCACTCACATCCCATGCCAAGCCACTGTCTGACCCAAGGTAATGTTATTGACATCTTTTCCACTTTCTAGCAATTAAGTTTCTTCCTGGATGACAATGATAAATCAATTAATTGTCCGGTGATTTTGTTTTAGAAAGATTAAGAGCTGCAGGTTACCAAATGTGTCCGTGCTAAGAAGGAAATCTCATTCTTGGCTACTGAGGCTGTTGATGAGTAGTTTTGACCATAACCAAAACACAGCAGGGAAGGGTGCTCACAGTTGCCTGCGGCAGTAAAGCATCTAAGATATCACTATTTTAACTGTCCTATTTTGAATGTGGTAGGACTTCTTACAGGCTTAAAGTTAAGCCACAGTCCTCTGCTGAATCTAGGTCAAAATGATGACAGGAAGGAGCTTGCATAACTAATGTGTTTGTAGTGTTTGTACCACATTCCCCTCTGCCTCCAGGTTCAGAAAAGGTGTCAGGTGTTTCCATGCAGCTGTCTTTGCTCAGAGCTGACCAAGCAGACAGAGGAAATAAATCAGAAAAGAATTGTCTGTATGTGGGGAATTGTTAACTCTTATGACTCTTTAAAGCACCGTAAGTAGCCATTAGTGAGGAAGCCAAGGAGTCAGTTGTTCCCGAGAGGGATAGATCAGCATTCACTGCAGTGTTTGTGTTGCAGACCCTGACCTTGTAATGTGACCCATCCCTCAATTCCTTTCAAACCCCTATCAGATCTGGAGTTCATGTGATCGGGAAAGTAATCAGGAAACATATAGGGGACCTGATCTACAAAGGCAGTGAGACACCTGCCTGTCCTGGTTCTTCATGTTAAGTAGGTACAGGTTTCCCTTTAGAAAATCGGCGTATTTGGCAACTAAAATGGTGTCTGGTTTTTATCAGTTTCAGGCTGCTTCTACTACACATGGAAATTACTCGTTTTCTACTTTGTCTTGAGTGCGATGCAAATTTGCTTAGACTGCTAGGAATGTGACAGAATGGATCAGAGAGATTTTGGCAGGAAATTGCCTGTCTGGGTTTTCATGGCATTCCCGAGGCACAGACTGCAGGTTCGTTCACATCACACAAAGCTGCGTCGTTGTTTTCAGAGTCTCTGAGACAACGAGGCCATCTGAGGGACCTGAGGGAAACTCCACAAATGATCCTTGATCTCAACGGGGCATATAGGAGTTCATGAAGATCTTCTGGGGATGGAAAGTGATTTTGAGTAGATCACCCGTGATTTCTGACCTGACAAGAGTGTCTGAAATGTATGGAGGAGTTACAGATTGATTTCAAGTGATTGTCAGTTCAGTCGTGGGTGGGCTTACACATGGAAAAGCATGCCATCCTCCAATGTTAATGGAATTCCTTTGCTGTTCATGGAAATGTGTTCATCAGTACTTGAAACTTAATAACTGCAATTTATGGTGAGTTGCAAAAAAAAATAGTTGAGTGGAATCTTGTTTGTGTGTCTGACTTATCTGTTGATTTGTCTGAAAACTCAAAAAGCCAATGTTCTGTATACAGATACATTTACTTCTTTTTTATACTTAAGATCTTCCTTTATCAAATATATATATTAAATGGAAAGTCTGAAGAGATACAGTAATCCTACTATGAAATCCAGGCATAATTTCCAAGAACCTGAATGACATGAAGTTTCAACTCCATTTTCAAATCCATATGATCTCAGCCAAAAGTGACAAGTGGATAGCTACTATCATATTTTATTCATATCCCTCCAGGTATTTAAATATAAAACATATTCATTTTAATTTATGGAATAAATTCTATCTGAAGGTACTTAATCAAATGTTTGCATGGAGAAAAAATAGGTATAAAGATTAAATGTTATTGTTTGACAAATATTTTTACCATTTATTTCAAAATAAACCAATAAAATAAAAGCATAAAAATTAAAGTTACATCTAGAAATTAGTTAGAAAGGTTGCAGAGTTTATTTTCATTTTATGCAAAAGTAACTTTAATTATCCAAAGGCATTGATTTCAAGAAAGGATAATTTAAAGTGTCAAACACCAGAGCTGCATTTTAGGCCAAATGCAAAAAATGTAGCACAAAATGTAAATATATTTATGTAATGTGCTCATAAATGATTCAGTGTTTAGACACCAATCTAATTTTGTTTAAACTGTATCACTTTATTGTAGGCTACAAGATTTTGAAGTTTGAATTAAATTAATGGGCAATAAAGATTTAGCTTGTGGGTGGGTTTTGTTTGCTTGGTTTTACTCTCTATTATCTTTCATTGTGGGGAAAAAACTTAGCTTTTGGGGGTGGAAAAATAAAAAGGAATTGAGAAAGATCTTCCTGAGTAAATAGCTGATCCAGCTGGTCCTGATTTTTTTTTTTTTTCCATTTGACAGTCTATAGCTATGATGGTAAGTTCCCACTTTGAGCAGATGTTCTAGCTTTCTCTTTAGTCTCTCTCCTATACTTAGCAATTTCAAAGGTGGTGGTGGTGGGGAGTACTAGCCTTTAGTAAATTAAACTAAGCTTCTCAAATCACTTTCCAAAGAGATGTAATTATAATGAAAATAAATTCCGTGAAAATACTGTGCATGAATTAGTTTAACTGATGCAGTGGGTCTGTGTAGGTGAGTATGATCTGCTGTTTGGTTGTTTGTATACCAGTCTCAGGGCCACCCAAGATTTTGAAGGGGCACATGTTTTGCAAATTTACTCGATTGTACAGATATGGTGTGCCAGATTCTCCCAGAGAGAAAAGAGCTCCAAAACAAAGTGCATGGATGCTTGTCTTTATGTAAAAGAAAATTTCCCTTTTTGGAAAGAGGAGTTTTCTCATTCCTTAATACAAAAAATATATTTCAATGGAAAGATATGCAAAGGTTTCCCATCCTTAGAAAGCAATGGACTTCAAGAAACAGAAAGCACTTCTGGGGACCAAACTCTCAATTAAGAAGAAAAAAACTCAGTACAAAACCTCCAACCAATTCTAAAATAGGTGATGTTTTTCGCTTGTTTGTTTTGTTTTGGGTTGGTTTTTTTTTTGCTGGTGGTGGTGTGTTTGGGGTCTTTTTCTTATTGTAGAATAAATATTGTAGAATAAAAGCCTCTGGGTTATTAAGCTGGACTAAGATGTGAGCAAGAAGTGACCAAGATATGATCAAAAGAAAAACACCAATGAGATGCAGTGCAAGTTACCAGATGTCACTGACTCTTTTTTATGGTTAGGGGGAGGAAAAAAAAAGAAACAAAAAGTAAACTGATATGATGTTTGAGCTGGGTGAAACAGCCAGAGGGAGTTAACGGAAAGATCATAACACATGGCAGAGAGAGGAATGACATGATCTTGTGCATGTGTGAGCCACCCTGAAAGACCATCTGGGTTCAAATTTCCTTTGCAGAGCTTTCTTTTGACCAATCCTCTTCACTTTGGTGGTAAAATTCTTGAAAACTGTACAGCCTTCAAGGAGAAACCAGCTATAATAAGTTCCCCACAACTGGGCTCTCAGAGTATTGGTCTTGCTTAATGTGCGTGTTGGAGAGGTCCTGACACACTTTAGAAAGGTAAAATTTACTTTTAAAAGGTAGAATGTATTTTAGAAGCAGAATTTCTCACTAAGCAAGAGCAAAAAGCTGTAAAAAGCTTAAAAGGCCTTGTGAAACAACACACTTCATATGAACAATACGTGCCTTGCTAATGAAAGTACCCTCAAAGAAGAATGGAAGGCTCATAACAAGGGAACATCCTTATGTAGAAAGTGCCAAAACCACTGAAAATCAGAGAGCTGCTGGAAGAGGCCCAAAGTCAACAAAGATTTGCAGTAACTGGTTGAAATGTAAAGGTGGCAGTGGGAGACCGTGACCACTGACTCAATTAGAGACTGAACTACTACAGCCTCCCACACTGTACAGGAGCATGCACAGCTCAATTAAAGGACATTGTAGCTTTAAATGAAAGCGAGAGACTGTACTGGCCAATAGAATTGTTAAGATAAGGTGCGAACCAATAATTGTAATTAAGGGTGTCTATGTCTGTGTTTTGAACTGTATAAATATTCCAAAGAGTTTGTAGGCCAGTGTGCTAGCTTTGTGGATTACCGCCTAGCACCCATCTCTGCGCAGAAATGATTTAAATAAATACCTCTGCTGTGTGTGTACAATGGCATCTTGCACACCAGGTAAATGACCCCACTTTGGGACAACAGGCTTTTAAAATACATATAATGGTCTTGTTGCTGCCACCACGTGAAGGTTTCCTTCTACTCCGTATTCTCAATTTGTTGCTGTTTCTACCGAGCAAAACAGAAGGCTTTCTACGTGTAACTGTGCTGAAGAGAATGCTCTGCTACTCACTAGAGTCATGTCTTCTGTGTCATAAAGTCCTAGCAATAGAATAGGAATTTACCTTGCATATGAGAAATTTTGCTTAAAAGGCAAGAAGTACCATGCATAAAAAGTTTTATTTTAAAAAGATTAGCCATCCAAATAAAGGTCTGTTATTTCAAATTGTTAACATTATATATTTGTATTGCAATACCGTAAATGTTTCTGAAGGGAAAGAGAAAATCTCAGCAGGGCTTATTATCTCATCTGCAGGTTCCATCCATTTAGCTAGAGATGAAACCTCCTCTTGTAAATCAGGTTGCCTGCGGTGGCTTTTCCTCCCTACTCCTGTCCCAGCTTGAACACCTTGTGTACTTAGAACTGCACAGAGCATTTCACTGGTGGTTCCACAAGGGCCTTGTGCAACAGCTGTACTTCTTCCCTGTTCCTAGTCTGAATACTGTGCTTGTTTTCATTCCTTTGTCTCTCCCTCTGAGCTGACCAAAGGAAACGTTCCTTGTGATTTCAGTCATTCAGAACCAAATGAAAATAGCTTTGTAGGTCTCTTTTGTAGACCTGTTTTCCTGAATTCAGGCTTGAAGTCTTTGAAGACCACCTCTGACAGTATGAAACTTTTCATAAGGGGAAGTTTTTGTCCTTTTATTTTACTGTTATTTTTTGTGCTCACGGCATTTTAATTACAGTCTGGTTATTACTGCTTTTCCTGTTGTTCCCCAAAATGAAATCTAGGGGAGCCAAAAATAATTGGAAGCACAGTAAATCTCAAAAGAAACTGCAACTGAGGCTATGATCTTTTGTTTGTTTCTTTCTGTAGACTCTTAAATCTGATAGACAGCACCTTCAGACGTTAGCATCTGACTAGTCTGAATACTCCCGACATTTGAAGACATCATAAATAACCATTTAACATAACAGACCTTAGAGATTTGAACAATTCTTGAATAAAACTCTGTATGAGTCCAAACTGAATGTCGTGGTTTCACTTGTTTGCTCAGGCTTATTCCAAAATGTAATTTAAATATCAACTTCAGACTTAGAGACAGGTACCATTTATTAGGAAAAAATAATAAAGGCAATTTTTTAGAGAAGGAAAGAAATCTGCTATTGAAGTGGGAGCAGAATGAGTTGAACTTCATCACCCTATACAAGGTCTGATAGTTGGGAAATCTGGAAAGCTTGTGCTCCAGTAGCCTTTATTAGTTGTGCTAAACTGTGCTTTCTTTAATTTCTTGTATCATACAGTTAACTTTTTTTTTACTTAGTAGTATGTTAATAATTATATTGTACAGGGTTAATGAGCCTTGTCATATAGCTGCCTAAAGTCCCATTACACTTGTGCCATTATTAAAAATGTCTCCTCTCATGATCAAAACAGTTGTCTCTGAAAGAGCTATAAAAAGAGGATACACTGCATATTAACAATGTCATTTTGGGAAAGACATTTTAGTACTATATATAACAAAAACATAAACATTATGCACAGAGTCTTTCATTAACACAATGTTTTTAAGTGTTGATAGTTAGGATTAATGATGTTAGTTCTAAAATGCCATTTTTTTCTGACACAAATATAATACACGTTTCAGAAACCAGGCATTGGGGTGCTGACCTTAATTTTCATCAGGGCAAAATAAAGCATTATGCTGACTCAGACTCCTTCCATCTTCATGCCAGAATGATATACACATTAGTTTATAATTTTTTTCATTGTCTTTACCTAACTTAGTATGTAAATTTCCATTATTTGAAGTTTGGGCTGTTTTCAGCTACAATATCTTAGTGTAACATTTATAATCACTGTTGAATTTTAATGTTTTGGATTAGAGAATAAGAAATAGGAAATGAGAAAAAAAGGAAATAAATCATTTCTGTAACTCCTGGTAATTAGGGGTTTTATTAAATTACATTCCAGTGATCCCTTAGTACTTTCTGAAGGCAAAAGGGGAAAACATATGGAAGAGCCTTCTTCAAAACTACTCTAATGATGCCAACTCCTAATGTGCTTATTATGTTCATGTTTCCATCAAGCACCATAGTATTCAGCCTATAAACTCTCTTTGAAGACAGAGGGAGAGGTGTTACAAGCAAAAAGTTCTGCTTTCTTGCTTTCTGCACCTTTAAAGATGGCACCCACAAAGATAATGGAAGTAAACCCATGTCAGCCTTTTCTAATGCACAACTTTACCCCGTGTTATGGCTATGCTGTGAAAAGAGCACTGAAGGGTTCAGTTATGAAAGATGGAAGCTACCACCTACTTTGTAATATCTTTTCTCAAGGTATCAAGTCAAGTCTTGGTTATTATCCACAAAATGTGATGGACAACACAACAAACTGTGATGGACAACCCAACAAACTGTGATATTGTTACAAAGATGTGTTGGAGATAATCATGGATCTCTTGCGTTTTCTCAGTAGCTTAGTCTTGAAATGAAGGATAGTGGTGGTGTCCATTCTCTTTGTGTTGCTCCCCTAAGCTCTACAATGGTGATTTATAATTCATAAGTTAAGGAATATGAACTCTCTGCCCTGGTTATTTATAGAACTGACTTTCAATTTTTTGATAAGTATTTTAAATTAATAATGTAAAAATCTATTGATTTTATTCATGTGTTTAATTTAATATACAGGAATACTTGTTGAGGCATTTATGGAATAGTAAAAATAACTCAAAGGGATAGATGATAGCTTCCATTTAAAGTCTGCACTGGAGCGGAGATTGGTTTGTTGCGATTTTAAATTATTATTGCAACTTTTGATCCTCAAGGCAGGGCTACATACACACACTTGGAAGTGCTTTAAAGTGTTGCACCAATTTAACTCACTCCTTTTAAGCTGATGAGTTAGCATTCCCCAAACAAATGAGACCTTATATTATGAGATACAGCAACAGAGCACAATGGATGCTGTTGTCAGTTCTTAGGAATTTGCAAGTCCTATGATTGTTAGTCTTTTATTCTCTTTAAATATTGATTATAGGAAACAAGCACTCTTTGAAGAAAACCAGCACCAGATTTATTCTAACTCAAAGAGCAGCTAGACATTGCTCCATATTCTGAAAAAACAACCGCTTCATGTGATTATAAGCAGGTATGTTGCTCTGGCCTCATTGGTCCTCTGGTCTATAAGAACATCTGTTAACCAAAAATTATTTGTCATCTTTCTTGGCATGTTGTGATATATACCCACCCACCTATCCATTTTCCATTGAACCTAGGGGGTTGGTTTTTTGTAAGAGTTAATACAGCATTCTAAATATTGTGAATGGAGTAAATCTTAAGCTGAGTTGCTGTAGTAATCACATTTTTGAAAATATGCAAGCTTAATGATGAGTTTGCATAATTTTGCAAGAAATTACTGAAAGCAAATAAACTAGCTCTAAAGTGAGTCCGTTTAAGTTAAGAATTAATATGGTGAATTGCTGTTATTTCTGAATGATTTTTATTACCTTATGACCTACCTTACACTCCTTGACAAGCTGATCAGCTTCAGTCCAAACAATATGAAAATGCAATTTCTAGTACTTTTTGTGGACCAAACTCAACTTAGGGACAAAATTCATGTATTAAACTCAGAAGAACTCTGCAGAGAAAAGAAACCCAAATGTAGGTCAAACAATAATTCATTTGCTTCAGTGCATACTTACTATCTACTGTGACATTAATTTGCAGACACTAATAATAACTACTAATTGTCCATAATGGTGGTCTGTCCAAATTCTACTGCAACAGTTAGCTAAAGCTAGTCACGTATTTTTATCTTCTGAACTCCACAGAAGATACATTTCATCCTTTCTTCAACATAAATGAAACTATTAAAATACAGAAGAAGATAGTAAAAATGTTTTTCCTTCAGACACCAGGGTAAGGAGGTACACATGGTTTCATTGGGTTCCTTTCCATTTTACTGCCTGACACTGGACTTTATGCTGATTTTTCTGTGCATGAGCTGAGGTGGTCAAATTGTTAAATGTGAACCTGAGGAGACTTTAGTGCAAGTAATAAAGCTACATTTAAAGTAAATGTCTTTTTGGTATTTTAAATACCTAGATATCTCTTGCCATTCAGAATTTTATCTGGGGTTTGCGTGCATGGGGGGAAGGGTTGTTTATCTTTATTTTGTGTCTTTTCAAGCAAATTTCATAATGATATGCTTACATGAGCTAGAAAAATGCACTTCAAGCATTATTACCCTGATTCTTAGTATGGTACAGCCAAAGCCTTTCTGGTAATCAATAAGGTTCCTGTAGAAGGATTCACTTAAAGTATCTTACTATTTTCTTTAGATTCATAAGGTAAAAATCTATTTCTAATTTCCTTTGCTTTTGCTAAATTTACGCTATTTGAAAGGCTTTTTAATCTTGCAGTGACTAGATACATTATACATCAATGTCTTGGAATGCCTATCAAGGGAAAGACTTTCAGTGTCTTATTTTTAAGCAGTGTAAAGGAGAGAATTTTGATTTTCCTGATACTTATGAGAGAAGCAAAGGAAATCTTTCTGTTTCTAACTGCACTCATTCTACATATTTTGGTCTATGTGGGCTCTGCAAATATTACAGGCAAGACAATATTGCCCTTTCATGAGTGTTGGAAGTACTAGATCTGATTTCATCCTTTCTTATTACTATGGCAGTAATGACACTGGATGGATTTTTTCCATCTATGTTACATTGTCTAAAGGCATTTTCACTCCAGTGAGAGATTCTTGGGTCATTTGTAGGGTTAATGTAGCATCTTTCAGACCCAGGTATTTGTTATGTATGCTAGTAATTACTTTTTTTTTTTGAAAGTCTTAATACAAATTAATTGTATCATCAACACGACGCTGTCCTGTGCAACCTGTTGTAGGTGACCCTGCTCTGGCGGGGGGGTTGGACTAGATGATCTCCAGAGGTCCCTTCCAACCCTGACTATTCTGTGATTCTGTGATTCTGTGAAATAGCAGCCCTCTTTTTTTTTTTTTTTTTCTTTTCCCTACAGCCTGGGTTGAAAAACTTCAATATTCTAGCCCTATCAGTCCGTGAGAAAGTTATGGAATGAATCCTTCTGGGGGCTGTCACAAGTCAAATGAAACGCATGATTGGGAAAAGCCAGAATGGATTCACTAAGGGCAAATTGTGCCTAACAAACCTGATCGCCTTCTATGACAAGGTAACCTGCTCGGTTGGTGAGAAGCAAGCAGTGGACATTGTCTACCTGGATTTCTCTAAGGCTTTCAACACGGTCTCCCACAGCCTCCTCCTAGAGAAAATGATGCATTACAGTCTAGACAAGTGGTCTGTGCAGTGGGTGGGGAACTGGCTGACAGGCTGCACCCAGAAGGTGGTGGTAAATAGCTCCTCTCCACACTGGTAACCTGTCAGAAGTGGAGTTCACTGGGGAATATCTTCATAAGTGATCTGGTTGATGGGATCAAGTGTACCCTGATGAAGTTTGCCGTTGACACCAAACTGGGTGGGGAATTCGACACTTTGAAAGGGAGACCTACCCTGCAGGAAGACCTGAATAGGCTGGTAGAGTGGGCTAAGAAGAACATTATGACGTTCAAGAAGGCCAAGTGCAAGGTCTTGCACCTGGGAAAACACAATCCAGGAGTGCAGCACAGGCTGGGATCTACTCACCTGGGGAGCAGCTCCGTGGAAAGGGACCTGGGGGTCCTGGGGGACAACAAGCTCAATATGAGTGAACAGTGTGCTGCTGCGGCAAAGAAAGCCAACAGGATGGTGGGTTGCATCAACAAGGGCATCACCAGCAGAGATAAAGAAGTCATTATCCCACTCTACTCAGAGCTTGACAGGCCCCACCTGGAACACTGTGCTTTGTTTTTGTCCCCACTATACAAAAAAGGTGTGGACAGGCTGGAGCAGGCCCAGAGAAGAGCTGCAAAGATGATCAAAGGACTGGGAAGCCTGCCATATGAGGAAAGGCTGAGAGAACTGGGTTTGTTCAGCCTTGAGAAAAGAAGGCTTAGGGGAGACCTTATCAGCATGTTCCAGTATTTAAAGGATGGCTACAAAGAAGACGGAGACTCTCTTTTTACAAGGAGTCCCACGGAGAAGATGAGGGGTAATGGGTACAAGTTACTCCTGGGGACATTACAATTGGACACAAGAGAACAATTTTTCACAATGAGAACAATCAACCATTGGAATAATCTCCCCAGGGAAGTGGTGGATTCCCCATGACTGGACGCTTTTAAGATTCGGCTGGACAGAGTGTTGGGCCATCTTGTCTAGACCATGTTTTTGCCAAGGAAGGTTGGACCAGATGATCCTTGAGGTCCCTTCCTCCCTGGTACTCTATGATTCTATGATTCCAAATATTAAATTAAGACAGGCAATGGTGTGTTAATTAGTTTATTAGATTCAGCCTGCTGTGGTTTTTTGAATTTGCTTGCTACTTTATTTGTGTTTTGTCTTTTTCAGAATTTCTACAAATCTTGATTTATTTTGCTTGCACAGTCTCCACTAACAACAATATTTTTTAACAGGAATCAGGCACCCACCTTCATCTTTCTTATTTTATCTATATTATTTTGTTCCTTTTTGTTTGTTTGTTTGTTTTGTTTAATCAGTACTACTGGCTGGCACATCAGCACAGGATGGCTCTACAGGAGGATCTGGACAGGCTGGACTGATGGTCTGAAGCCAATGATGTGAGGTTCAACAAGGCCAAGTACCGGGTCCTGCACATGGGTCACAACAACCCCATGCAGCATTACAGGTTTGGGTTGAGTGGTTTGAAAGCTGCCTGGTGGAGGACCTGGGGGTGTTGATGGACAGCCGGGTGAATATGAGCCAACAGTGTGCCCAGGTCACCAAGAAGGCCAACGGCATCCTGGCCTGTATCAGGAATAGTGTGGTGAGCAGGACTAGGGAAGTGATCATCCCTCTGCATTAGGCACTGGTGAGACCCCACCTCGAGTACTGTGTTCAGTTTTGGGCCCCTCACTACAAGAAAGACATTGAGGTGCTGGAGCATGTCCAGAGAAGGGCAACGAAGCTGGTGAGGGGTCTGGAAGACAAGTCTTATCAGGAGCGACTGAGGGAACTGGGGCTGTTTAGCCTGGAGAAGAGGAGGCTGAGGGGAGACCTTATCATTCTCTACAACTACCTGAAAGGAGGTTGTAGAGAGATGGGGACTGACCTCTTCTCCCTAGTGACAA